>JAMAFV010000015.1:0-547159 GCA_023625935.1 Eurotiales sp. R13A2 | reverse complement strand
TTGGTGCTGATATCGTTTGGGCGCGCAGCGAAGATGACACCGCCGTTGGTGCTGACGTCGTTTGGAAGCGCGGCGAGGATGATACAGCCATTGGTGCTGATGTAGTTTGGAAACGCAATGAAGATGACACTGCCATCGGTGCTGATGTCGTTTGGAAGCGTGCAGAGGATGATACCGCCATTGGTGCTGATATTATCTGGACTGAGTAAGTCTGGCAGTAAGAAGATATAAAGCCTTCCATTCCCGGAACGATGGCTCTTCTGACCCAGATACAAGATAAAACCCTATGACTGGGCAATACTCGGAGGTCTAGTGGGAGAATAATGATGTGACTATGTAGCATAGACAGACGAATGCTCTCATTCATTGGTCCGTAAAATATGTTCCAATTGCACTGTGTTTCTGTGTAGGTCGTCTTGTAGGATCTTCAGAGCATCATGGATGTATTCAAAGATTGAACCCACAGGATCTGAGGTGAAAGTATGTGCCGCAAAAGTTCTCTCCGATAAAGCTTCGCATGGAGTGCATTGAGGTCGTATGGCGACCCACGGCCGATCTTGCACATTTCATCACGTTTAGGGTTGGAGTTGTATATTGGCTGCCTGCTGAATAAATTGATTAATGCCATGACTGTTTACCTGCAATGCTGTTGTAATTCCGAAGTCTTATTGCCGCACGGTCTCTTGCAGAAGTATATGAAAAGTCATCGTCATGACTGCTATAATCATATTGCTCCACCAGGAGACAGCGGGCCGACCCTTCTCCCCACGTTTTTGTACCTTGCTCAACCACAGTCAACGAATCTCTGTATCATACGTGGAATGCTCTGCTCTGTGAATAATTCGATTTCCTCATGGGAAGAGTGCAGATAACGCAAACACATTTTTCGCTGCTGTCAGCGGTCGCCTCCGAGGCAGACGCTTATCCCCGACCTTGTACCGCTGCAAGCCGGGCTTAGAACTTGGCGATAGGCTGTCTCCAGCCAATGGCTTTGAAGCGTCGGCGATAAGCTTCATCACGCGACGAGGAGGACAAGCTGCCGGTGCCTAGCTGAGGACTCCGCGTCCGGCGAGGACAGGCTGTCAAGGCGTACAGCCTGGAGAATCGCCTCATTGTGCAGACTGTGTCATACTTGACGGGCGGCTCTGCAGCGGCTCTGTTTTCTTATTTATTCTGCAGATAGACAAGGGAGTGCACGCACATTTTCCTAGTCCCCAGTTCTGACCTAACTGCTTTGCGGTGCGGCAATCTTACTCGTGAGAATCTGTTACGTTTCGGCCATCCGCAAGGCACACTCAAGGCACACACCATCGTCAATCCATATTACCACATCGCGCAAATCGATTGGCGGGACTGGCTGCACCATACGCATCCAGTATCGAATCATATTACGAACAATGATGCCAGTAAAGCCGAAAGTCGCAAACGAGGAGGTCGTGCAGAACACGACCAAGGACTACCTGGACAAGATGGATCTTCAAGCCCTGCTCGAAAGGCTGTTTCCGTATCAGACGCAATTCAACATTCAAGTGAGGCTGGCTGGGTTTTCTACATTGTTCGAGAAAGACTGTTTAAATCAACGCTAACCTCTTTTCTCCTTCCGAATAGCAAAGAGACGATCAGTGGCATTTCACAGCCCCACGGCTGATTGAAGAGGTGAGCCGCACACAAGAGACTCAGCCCCCATTCTGCGGCCTGTTCCCGGGTTCAAGCTAGCTGACTTTTTTCTTTGTTTGTCGATAGCACGAGATCGAGTAAGTAGCAGTCCCTATTCGTTCCGATCGGCGATAAACGTCAGATGAAAGAAATGCCCAGAAATAATAATACCTACCTTGCTGTCAACAGGTCTGCCCGACGCAAAGACTGATCCGATCGACGATGAGGCCGAGACTTGTGGATGATCGGGTGAGCGAGGCTTAGCTTAGTTACCACCTTAACTGCGGTCAGGGCATATTTGGCGTTTTGTACTGGGCATTCTGATTTGGTTGTTTGCTGTTCGGAGTCTCAGGGGGGGAGGGGCACTGATTGCGCCTTGGCCAGACCAGACCCTGGTCAGCCTGAGGCCCAACTGTGCTCTTATATCTTCATCGGGTTTACATTCAATATGCATCAGATTGATTAGATTAATATCTCGCTTTTTATTTTCTTGCTTTTCTCGGTTTTTACTGAGTAGACACTCGCTTGATAAATATCTAATTTTGAACTGGATTGATTCGAATCCCATGGCATCATCGTCCAGTTGCTTCGTTAGCGAACCGCTGGCGCAGCCAGTGGAAATAATCGATCTTTGTCAAGATGGACGTACCGTACAGTCCAGTTTCAGCGACAAATTGGGTCTGGCTGGGTATCTTAACGATGCTGCCAAGGCAAATTACACCTGTCGATACATGTCTGTCGCCCTGCACCCTGGTTATCGTGTAAATCCAAGCACTGATTCGTCTCAGATCGATATCGCAGCGCAATTCGTGGCAGCCGCTGCAGATTACAGAGCAAATGCTGGGCTTGATAATCTCCAAGCACAACCTGAACACATCGCTCTGGGATCTCAGTTCGGTCTTTTACACGCGAAATCTAAAGACTGAACAGGTCTATTGTGTTCCTTACATGGAATACCGGGAGGATTCATTCATAGGTGAGACTACTCCCGCCAACTCTTCTCACGCCGTTATTGATAGTAGGTCACAGATATCTCGTACACAGTACGATATCCCGAGTACAAAAAGGGCAGCGACGAATGGACCCTGCGCCAAAGCGGGGTATACCATCGTCTCAACACGAAGACCTCGCAAAGCACATATATACTATTCAGTCCCACGCCGAGCTCAAAGTTGCATTGCGAGGCGCACAAATGGCTGCTTCAGGAACAACAGCGGATCAACGCAGAGCCATTCTGGCTGCACCAAAAGTTATTCGCCATCTATACACCTGCATGGCGGCAATACATCGCGTCGCTAGAGCGTCGGTTTCTGCCAATCGCAAATACAGCATCTGCGACATATATTAACGAGGAGTTGCGTCTTGGACACGGCCATCTATCGGCGCTCGTCAGTGTGCAGAAGGACTTTATGCAGATTCCCACAATGCTAGCGGCGACGACAGACGTACTCACAGAGTTGGACCGGCTGATTCCTTCAACCTGCTCCTCATCAGAGCAAGATGGCCACAGCACTGCCTTGAGTAGGATACAACAACAACTCAAAAACATGCTACGACAGTGTAATCTGTACTCCCGAACAGCCACACATCTTCAAGAACGCGTGCAAGTGACCGCACAATTACTATCTGACACCCTGCTATTCCGGGACCAGGTGTTGGCCAAAGAGCAAAACGGAAACATGCTTCAGCTGAACAGGTCGGCCGTGTTTCTGACTACGTTGACACTGCTATATCTGCCGGCGTCTTTCCTGACTGTAAGTAAGTCCTTTGTCCCTGGATACAAAAATTCGAGTACAACACTGACACGTCACTTATCGACAGTCATTCTTTGGAATGAATTTCTTCGCGCTGAACCAGCAAGATAACAAGATTATTGGGACCCCGATGATCTGGATATTCATCGTAAGTGCTGTTGTGCTGACAGCTGCTACATTCGTAATTTACCATTGGCTGGCGCATCATGACACGTTTATGCGCATAATGGCGCCGAAGAAGTGGATATCTGTCGATATTAATCTGAGGACGTTGAGGCGCCGTCTGACCGCGCAGAGTATGAATGAAGCAGGTGGCCTGCCGTGAGCGCGTGTGAGCAATTGATTATGGGTAGATTGTTGTCCTAAAAGTGGAATTTAAGCTTTGGTGTTTCTTTATTGATATGGATTGAAAATTTCTCAATCTAATAAATATCCTGATTCGAATGTACGAAGCCTCATCGGAGATGTAAATGCACGTGAACCGACATGCTAGTGTGATTATGTACAAGAAGTTTTAACGCTTCAATTTAAAAGAAAAAAAAAAAAAAAAAAGCAATCAACCTATCGAAGAATCCTCCAGCGGAATCCGGTATACCCATCGCGGACTCGTCGTCGCCAGCGCCGCGATGAGAATATATTTCTCGCCACCCTCACTCGGCTGCTGCGGATTATAAGAAAGAACCAAGGTAAACTCATCATCCTGCGACAACCCCGGCATGACGGCAAGCTCCCGTACAGGGACCTTTCCAGTCTCCGACTGCGGCACAGTCAATTCAAGTAAATATACTTGACTTTTGCCTAGATGCGTGCCCAAAGCGAACATTTTCCGGTCGTCGCAGTCCATGACCAGCTTGAGGATACGGTAGCTCTTGATCAGATGTTGGACGTCGTTTGTTCGGGGTTTTTGCAGGTCTTGGATGTGGAGATGCTTCTGTCGGCTGATGAAGGCGCATGTGGCGGGTTGTTGGCGGAAGGCAGTGAACGCGGTGAAAAGGCCGGCTACGTTGCCTGGGTCGACTCCCTGTTTGGACCCGAGCGTGAGCATATGTCCAGAGGATGAGAAAGGAGGGAAGCTTACTTGCGATTGAATGATGACGGTCTGCATCAGTCTGGGCCTCGTCCCAAGCGACAAGTGGATTATGGGGATCTCATTGTCCCGGCTTTTGGCGGTGATTTGCGGCTGCACAACCAAGTATACATCGTCTGGAGTAGGGAACGATATGTGTGTGATATCGACTGCAGACCAATCCAGCTCTAGAGTCGTAAAGTCCGGTTCCCTCGGCGAGCCGTATTGGATCAAATCCATGATGGGGACAATCAATACAGAAGCTCGGTCTTGTCCTTCTTCCTTGCCTTGTATTACGCATGCCAGCATCTTGCTGTCAGGCGAGATGGCTAGATTTCGGATTCCAGGAAGTTGCAAGTTGATAGGATAAGGGGTAAGGCGGCGAGTTTCATAAATGTAACACTAATAAGAAGTAAGTAAAATTATATTAGAAAAAAAAAAGAAAAGAAAAAAAAAATAAGCGTGACAAGACCGACCTGAAAACTAGCAGCCGATGTGGAAGCAATCAGATACTTCTCCGATAGCACAACGGATTTCCAAATAAAGTCAGCCAGCTTGAGCCCGTACTCGGCTGCTGGCTGTATGATTTGTGGCGCGCCACTCCCCATTTTAGACGGAAGCGACAGTTCATTATACAGTTTGATCGTGACGTCGCTCCAGTATGCCACCAGAGTCCCCTGCGGGGAGATTTCACAGCCCTTCAACCCTTCCACTCCAGATAGCTGCCATGAGGCAATCTGCTCATCTGAATGGGGTGTTTTCTTGTGATTCATCTGAGTAATACGGTTTATCCAGTTGTGATGGCAATTCTTCAACTCGACGCCGCTCTTCTCTGCCAGTGGCATTTGTTTCAACAGAGTGTATGTTTCACTCAACTTTTCCTTGATAGACCTGACACCGTCTCTCTTCTCGTCATCGATCACAAGAACCCTTTTTTCAAGATACCGTAGCATGTACTCAACCGCATAGCCTTCTTCATCCTGCCGCAAAGTCGCCTTTTCGATAAGCCGGGTATGCCACTTGTGCACCTCCGGATGTACCTTGTTCGGCAAAAAGGAATGACGACGCTGGAAGAACCGGTCGTATCCATCAGAATCCGGATGGTCTAGCCGCCGGTTTTGGTATTTGTTGACGCCTTCGCTTCCCTCTTCCAAATACGCAAAGACAACGCTCAGGACACACCCCAACGACCACACATCGCTCGACCTGGTCATGGTAGGCATCTTCTTCAGCGATTCTGGTGCCAGATAAGTGCCTTCGCCACGTCTGTTTATAGTACCCGAGGGCTCTGGCTCTGGCTCCCTGCGGTGCAGAAACGAGCGGTCAAAATTCCGCTCAACCATCTGCCCGCTTTTCGGGGTTTTGACGCGCGCCATCCCGAAATCACTCAGCTTCCAGACGTAGCGCGTTCCACCACCATATGCCTCTTCCAGAAAGACCAGGATATTGCTGGGCTTGAGGTCCATGTGGTAGCAAACCATATGCTTCTGGTCGGGAGTCCTCATTTCGTTGTGCAGGAAATCCAAGCCCTCGGCAAGGCCACGCGCTGACAAGACAATCTCAGCCCTTTCAAGCAGGGTGCTCGGCTTGGTGGTGTGGATTTCTGCCATGTACGCTCTCAGATCGCATCGGGCCCACGGCATAAAGAGGCTGTATGTTGTAGGTCCAATGCGCAGACTGCCGTAATTGCCGAGGATGTTCTCGCACTTGCGTGTTGACGCGTTGAAGATTGTTTCAATGATTCGTCGCTCCTCCACGCCGAATTTGTCGCTTGTCAGATAATCCTTACGCGCAAGTTCTTTGGGCGCGTCATTGAGCGTCCCCTTTTTGGGATCCTTGAAGTGGCCCGTTGCGATCTTGACTTTGAACACTTTGCCAAAGGAGCCGCTGCCGCACTCGGTCTCTTCCAGGTACGGTAGTCGTTGCAACTGGAGGCTCTCGACGATGACTTCCTTCCGCTTCATGATAGTCACGGTGCTGAAGCATGCTTGGGTCTTGCAGAACTTGTCGACGATAATGGAATCGTCGTCAAACAGGCTAAGGAGATCTTTACGTGTCGCAGGCAGTGCTTGAATGCATTTGCCGTATTCATTGCGTAACGGCCATTCGTTGCTGGATACCAGCTTGGCTGTAAATGTCCTGGCAGCTTCGATCCCGCACGAGGCAAAGATGAGCACGGCAAGGAAATCGTGCAGTGCTCGGCTATCTACCCTGGCAGCCAGTTCGGATTCGCCAAGTCCGAATTGCTGGGACACTGTGAAGCCTGCAATGGGCAGACATTGGAAGAGGCGGATCAAGAACTCGTTGTGGAGGACTCGTTTCGCAGTCCCGCTGGTCGCGAAGCGGAAGTCTATCTCATCCCGCCGCTCGAGATTGTTGTAGAGCTGCTCGTAGATGCGGTCGGTGAGCGCGACGAAGGTGTCGGATGACATGCTGGCATATGCACTAATCCATGATACATGCTTGAGGTCCGCACATGGCAAAATCTATAGGCAGCGCAGATACTGAACATTAAATAGTCGCTCATATGTGATGTGCAGCAAGCCGAAGCGGAGACGAAGTGAGGCTGAAGCCTACGTGGCGCAGCTCCAGCCACGCAGCCTTGCCCGGCTTTATGACTGTCAGTGCTTTTATCGAGCATGGTACTTATTATTTGAATCGCACTCGGATCCGATTCTGGTAGGTCAGTCACGCGAGACATTACAGCACGATCAATGTTTTGTTGTTGTTGCTGCCGAGGCCGGAACTACGATCTTACTGATGACTATTATCACCACCGCACAATACTGAATTAATTAGCGGCCAGACATGCTGTATGAGGAATGTAGTACGATAGAATTTTAATATGTGTTTGAATTGATTCTACAACTTAAAATCTAGAGCATGCAGGCAAAATCATGCATATAGAACATCCTCTCGAGGAGGACTCACAGCCATCGAGCTGAAGCTGCAGTGAGGAAAGCTTTCGCCCTCATCCACGGCCACTTTCATATCAACCTCCCCCCACATCACCGGCTCAAACGCGGCATTGCGGTCATCTGGTGGTGGATGACAGGCCGCGCTAATTGCAGCACTGCAGTTAAAGGCAAGCGGCATCTTGGGGCCTTTGAACCTCTTCCGTGACAGCCAGATCACGGCACATGCCAGCAGGATTGTCAGGTACATGGCAACCTGAAGCGGAATCACGGATACCGCGCAGGTGGACAGACTCTGGTCGGGTACGCGATCCCCAAAGACATCGTACGGAACAATGGCGACGTAGAACACGCCCTCAGAGACAAACCAATGGATCAAGACAAAGGCTAGAAGCAGCGGCACGCTGTAGCGGTAGGGGATAGCGAGGCGAAAGGTTGGTCGCTGTTGACCGCGCGGGAACGAGACGCGGAGGGGTTTGCGACGGTGGCTGAAATCGTTGTACTCGGCTGCCATCAGCATGCGGGTGAGGTGGTCGTTGAAGAGGAAGTAGAGGAGGGAGAGGACTAGTTGTGGAGTGTTGACTAGCAGTTCTAACGCGACAAAGCTGGAGGACAGAGTTGTTAATAAGTTGTTGGTTTGCACGGTACCAAAGCCCTTGATCTCCCACATGGAATAACCTATGGAATAGTTGCCGCGGCCTGAGCCCTCTCTTGGCTCCTCCGAGAGGATTATGGTTATTGCTATATATGCTGCGAGCATGGCAACTGTTAGCATCCATCTACCTGCGGTTGTGGCCTTGCCCCATCTTCTATCGCCTGTAGGGGGCTTCTCGGGGTATGCCGGAGGGGGTAGAGGCGGCGATATTTGTATATCTTCTTTAGACAACCAAGAATGCCAACTATATTCGTCGTTGTGTCTGTTTGGATCATCTGCTGGTCGGGAAAGCATGCACCAGTTCAGAGTTGTCGGGTCTTGTCTCTGCAGAAAGGACGAAATAGCGTCGCCCACCGTGAGGAATAACTCGCGCCGATCCTCATACATGATGACAAATATGGAGATAGTTTTAATTGAAATGCAAACCATCATCGCGACGGCGATTGGAAGATGATATAGCAGTTCACAGTCCCCGTCAATTTGTTGGCTAAGACAGTAATCGATTACGAACGACGGCCCGTCTATTGATGGAGAGTCGGTCGTGGCGATACACGTAGTAGACGAATACTGCAATGCTGCAGCCCATGCTGGGTCCTCCCACAACGAGCTGTCGTCGAGAACAGGTCTGAGGTGATTTTCCGTGGTTCCATTCCACAAAAAACCCGATAGTGTATCCAAGTCCGTGTCACTCACGTTCGACACTTTTTGCACTGAGGTGAGGTTGCTCCCATCGAACCAGCACGACGTATCGGGAACGTGTAGTACAGTTTGCTTGCTTGGAAAGGTGTCATAATCCAGCTCCCATGAGCTAGATGAAAGATCACTTTTTTGGCAACTCGAATATCCGTCTGGCGAAAGTCCCGAGCACATCCATTTAATTCCCTCCTCGTAATTTTCGGACAACCCGCTGAGAATAGACTTGTCGACGCCATATCCGGTCCCAGCCATGTAAAGCGAGTTGTTGGACGTCGGATCAGCAGTCACAGTGACAAGCGTGCGCCGGTCTGAAATGAAGTCGACGAAATACGCGTCTATACATTGTTGGACATCCAGACGTTGAAAATCGCCGTTGAGAAGGGCAGATCGCAATGCAGTCTCGTTCCACCCGGTCTGAGTCTGGAAGCAGATTTCCCCGGAGAAATCCTCAATCGGGATGCTTGCGTTGACGAAAGCAGGCGGCGCCATGATTGCTGCGTAGGAATTTGAGTTGGTTGACGAATAGACCACTGAGTTGTACCTAGAATCGTTAATACATTTACTTTCATTCAAAGGATTGTGCGTACATCAATTGCATGGCCAACGACGTTAGCGACAACGATGCCCACAGAATCTTGCGCTTCAGATTGAGATTGACAAGAGTCCGAACGCTAAACGTGCCGATGGGGAGCCAAAGGCGACTCGAATGTGCTTTGTCAACATCCTGGCGAGACGGCGCGGACAGAATGTGGCAGCAGTAGCTGCTCGTAGCCGTCAAGGTCACACTGAGCACGTTGATGAGTAGATGCAGCCCGATTTGACTGCCTTTTGTCTTGGAGCAGGAGCCATGATACAACACCAGAGGACCGAAACCGAGAGATCCTTGATGCGATCTGGCAGCAATCCCGATTGCAGCAGCGGTAATTATTACGTTGATGAGCAACACGGACGCATTCGCATAGCCGCACCACATGGCAGGTTTGATCCATTCCCTCGCAGATGGATGGGCCGGCTCGACATCGTCGTCGGAGTCTGGTTCGCCATTATTTCGAATATTCGTATATCCTGAGCTGGAGATGTGAGTGTTGCGACCATGAATGGGCCGTGTGTCTAATTCTACTCCCAGGGAACCTAGCGCTTTAGATCCATCTCGAGGGAGAGCGTCTTCAGTTTGGCGCAATCTGAGGTATGAAAACATAGCGAGCCGATGAGTTCAGAGGCTGCGCCCGCGGGAAGGCACGACGTTTATCTATCGCACCTGGCAGGTGCCATCCGTTGATTGAACAGACCATAGTGAATGAGGCTGAGATGATTGGTCTATAAATAGAAGCCGATACAGGAAGTTCAACTTCAATTCTTCATACAAAAGTAGTCGCACAACTAGCCTAGTATCAACTAGCGTTTTCTAGCGCGATCCTGCGATGCTCTTAGTGATCACAGTCTGTCGAGTAGCAACCAAAGTGGGAAAACAACGTAGCGTAGCATGTAGTCACGATGAAGGTCTGATACTGCAGGAGTCTTGTCTGCTATTTAATGGGCAAAGTTGAAAGCAGCCTCATTGGCACGAAATGTAAATACGGTATAATAAGTTGCATGTTCCATCAGTTGTTGGCATGCTGCTGACTGTCCCTGCTATTTGGATGTCGTGTGTGATAACTGATTCGGTACTTTCGTCGCTGTGGGGGTCTGTTGCTGTCGTGGTGGGTAGTGGGAGTTGCCTTGTTAGGTTCCGGGCGTGTGTGGTGCCTTGCTGCCTTGCGCGGTTCTGCCTTGTTGCCTGAGCAGTGTGGCTGGCCATCCTCGATCGTACGACCAACAGCTGACTAACGCAGAAGTCACGTGAGCGGGCGGGCGGAAGCGGTTGGCGCGTGCTGTGAGTGGCCCAGCGATCCGTTGGGGACAGGGCTTGTTCCACTGCTGGCGCCACCGATTGACTATGCTGCATTGTCCGAGCTGCTGCTGCTTGGGACTGGCAGATCTGTATACTTGAAGAATATATGATCAAATGAATATGTGTACCTGGGTCTATATATTCTATATATATCTATATACATATATGCAGAGGCAGACTGAGAGATAACTATGTTTTCATGGGCGATTGTGCGTACGTACGTGCTGACGAGGGAGCTCCGCGTATCGTACAGTCACGTTTCAATACAGGCAACAGCTAGGACAACGCTGGTTGGCCGCCGTCCTAACGCAGGTCCACCTCCCGCCAATCACAGCAATTGCATTGAACTGTTGGGACTGCTTCATTACAGCGTATTACCGACTGTCTCGCTGGGACACTGCATTCGGCATCTTTTCTGCTGATGGCACGGAGCAATTCGGCTTCTCTTCAGAAAGACAATCATTACTCCGCTGGTAGGAAAACAGAAATCTCTGTCGGTGATTGCTCGCATCCATTGAGCCACTTGCATCACATCACATTCGTCGCGACAATCACTTGCAACAACGCCGAGGCTCGTAGTCCATCCCCAACGTTCGGGCGGATCGCTGCCAAAGTGGGCCCTGGCGAACATCTGATTCGGAGCGCTATCATTTTCTCGCCTCCCCGCTGCATTCTTTTTCTTTTGCCAGCTTCAAAAAGGTCTCTCGTTCCCTCGCTGCGTCTTTCTGTCTTTTTGTTTTCCTTGTCATTGCAGTCACCTTTTCTCTCAAGTCTTCCTCATAGCGTTTCTCCCCCCAATTGTGAGCAGCACCACCGCCATGTCTGCTTCATCTGCAGACTCCAGGCCTCGGCCTGCTGCCGACACCAAGAAGGTGCACATCGCCGACACCAAGATGACTCTTCAAAACTGGTACAAGCATGTCGACTGGCTGAACGTGTTCTTCATTATCGGCATTCCTGCGTCTGGCTGTGTTGCCTCTTTGTGGGTGCCGCTGCAATTGAAGACGGCCGTCTGGGCTGTTCTCTACTATTTCTACACGGGTCTGGGAATCACTGCTGGTAAGTGACCGATTTGTTCGCCAGCGACTCGTTGATTTGAGTCGACTAACATCAATCGCTAGGCTACCATCGTCTATGGGCTCACTGCTCCTACTCGGCCACCCTCCCACTGAAAATCTTCCTCGCCGCCGCTGGTGGCGGTGCCGTCGAGGGCTCGATCCGCTGGTGGTCTCGCGGCCACCGTGCTCATCACCGCTACACCGATACCGAGAAGGACCCGTACTCCGTCCGCAAGGGTCTCCTCTACTCCCACATCGGCTGGATGGTCATGAAGCAGAACCCCAAACGCATTGGCCGTACTGATATTACCGACTTGAACGAGGACCCCATCGTGGTTTGGCAACACCGCCACTACTTGCAAGTCGTTCTTTTCATGGGCCTCATCTTCCCCATGGCCGTGTCTGGTCTTGGCTGGGGTGACTGGCTCGGTGGTTTCATCTATGCTGGCATCCTGCGTATCTTCTTCGTCCAACAGGCCACCTTCTGCGTCAACTCCCTTGCCCACTGGCTCGGAGACCAGCCCTTTGACGACCGAAACTCTCCTCGTGACCACGTCATTACCGCGCTGGTGACTCTCGGAGAAGGATACCACAACTTCCACCACGAATTCCCATCAGACTACCGCAATGCCATTGAGTGGCACCAGTACGACCCTACCAAATGGTTCATCTGGACCTGCAAGCAACTCGGCCTCGCCTACGACCTCAAGCAGTTCCGCGCCAACGAGATCGAAAAGGGCCGTCTGCAGCAATTGCAGAAGAAACTTGACAAGCGCCGTGTGGAGCTCGACTGGGGCGTTCCGCTCGACCAGCTGCCAGTGATGGAGTGGGACGACTACGTCGAGCAGGCCAAGGCCGGCCGTGGCTTGATTGCCGTTGCCGGTGTTGTTCACGATGTCACCGAGTTTATCAAGGACCACCCTGGTGGCAAGGCCATGATCTCGTCTGGAATTGGCAAAGACGCCACAGCCATGTTCAACGGAGGCGTTTACTTCCACTCCAACGCCGCACACAACTTGCTCTCCACCATGCGTGTCGGCGTCATCCGTGGCGGCGGCGAAGTCGAGATCTGGAAGCGCGCTCAAAAGGAAAACACAAACGTCGACTATGTCCGCGACGGCAACGGCCAGCGCGTCGTTCGTGCTGGTGAACAGGTTACCAAGATCCCCCAACCTGTCGCTACTGCCGATGCTGCTTAGTTTTTTATGATGACTGTTATGAATTGTCTTTCTCTTTCCCTCTGTCTTGTGTAATGAGCCACTCTCTTTTGTACCTTTCGTCCGGATATTCCGTGACAGCACACTGCAGTTTTCTAGGCGTTTTAGACCGGTTATCTTAATTCGGATCGGAGTTTGGGTGACTGTATCTTTATCATATTATTTGAGAAACAAGCACAAGGCACATGACAGCCATTTGACAGTATTTGCCTTTTTATTTGATCATTGTAGAAGTCGGCTTGTAGTCATAATCAAGTAAAACCTCCCGTCTTTCAGCAATCGTCTGAAGATTTTAAGTTTTGTCTGAAATTACATCTTTAGTTTTCATCTGATCTGGTTAGAGCTCCCCAGCTCCAGTATACTATTTACTGCCGCCGGCAGTGCGGAGTAGACGGAGGCAAGAGGCAACTAGTATGGAGCCGGCCGGGAGCTTTGCTGAGTACTGACAGATCACACGCATCATCAACCACCCACTAACAACCACCAATTGCTGCTTTGCTAGCCTACAGCACATCCACTCCACGCACTACGTGGCTCTACGGAATACGACCTGGCCACCACCACTACCAAACCCTATCTTCTCCTCTTCCTGCTCATCCTGAGCATTGCCCTCATCCTGGCTCCTCTGCGCCTCTCCCCCGCTTCCACCACGACCAGACTTGCCGCATTGCGCAAGCAGATACACCTTCCAGGATACACGTTCCTACAAAGTATAACAACCTCCAGCATGGCCGCACAACACCTTAAAAAGCCCCCTCAAGCCCCGCCCCTGTTCGTTGCCACACCCTCCTCGCTCCTCGAAGACACCAACCGCATCATTGCCCAGTCCCGCGGAGTCCAGGACGCTGTCGCCAGTGGTGTTACCCTCGAGACCGCCACATTCAGCAATGCCCTCCTCCCGCTCGCTCAGGACACGAACACCCAGAGTCTCGAGTCGCACATCCTGGGGTTCTACCAGGCCGTCTCGACAGATGCCAAACTGCGGGATGCGTCGAGCGAAGCCGAGAAGCTGCTGGACGAGTTCCACATTGAGTCCGGGATGCGCGAGGACCTGTTCAAGCTCGTCGATGCTGCAGTTCAAAAGCACGAAACGCTCGATCCGGAGTCGCAGCGGTTGCTGGAGAAGGTGCACAAGGATTACATCCGTAATGGCCTGGGATTGCCCGCTGGACCCAAACGGGACCGGTTCAAGGAGATTAAGAAACGGCTTAGCCAGCTGAGCATCCAATTCCAGAAAACACTCAATGAGGAGAACGGCGGGATCTGGTTTACGCGGGAGGAGCTGGAAGGTTTGCCAGAGGACGTTTTGTCGGGGTTGGAGAAAGGCGAGGGTGAGAATGAGGGCAAGCTCCGGTTGACGTTCAAGTATCCGGACCTCCATCCAACGTTGAAATATGCTGTGAACCCGGAGACGCGAAGACGGGTGTTTGTTGGGAATGAGAATAAGTGCAATGAGAATGTGCCGCTGTTCAAAGAGGCGATGGTCCTACGTGATGAGGCTGCAAGGTTGCTGGGATATCCGAACCATGCTGCATTCAGGATTGAGGATAAAATGGCCAAGACGCCGGAGACGGTAGATACATTTCTGAGCGATTTGCGGTCGCGCTTGGCTGCTGGTGGAGTCAAGGAGATGGATAAGCTGAAGGAGCTCAAGAAGGCGGATGTGGAATCGCGAGGAGAGAAGTTTGATGGACATTATTTCCTCTGGGATCATCGGTTCTATGACCGGTTGATGTTGGAGAAGGAGTATCAGCTGGACCATCAGAAGATCTCGGAGTTTTTCCCGTTGCAGACGACTATTCGTGGGATGCTGGAGATTTTCGAGCAGTTGTTTGGCCTGGTTTTTGTCGAAGTGACCAAGGGTGAGGACCGCGCTAGCATTTCGCCGTCTGGAAAAGGCGAGGATATCGTCTGGCATGAGGATGTGCAGTTGTTTAGTGTGTGGGATGACGAGGGTGAGGGAAGTGGATTTGTAGGCTATCTCTATCTCGACCTGCATCCTCGTGAGGGCAAGTACGGACATGCAGCCAACTTTAACCTGCAGCCGGTATGTTAATGCCATGTTTTCGTTGCCCATTTTTTTCGATCTGCTCAACTAACTGACGACCAGGGATTCATTGACTCAAACGGTAACAAACGCTACCCTGCCACCGCACTAGTCTGCAACTTCTCAAAACCCACGCCCAAAAAACCCAGTCTCCTCAAACACGAAGAGGTTGTAACCCTCTTCCACGAACTAGGCCATGGCATCCACGATCTCGTCGCCAAGACGCTCTACATGCGCTTCCATGGTACCAACACTGTGCGCGACTTTGTCGAAGCGCCGAGCCAGATGCTCGAGAATTGGTGCTGGACGCCTTCTCAACTCAAGTCGCTCAGCAGGCACTACGCCACTCTGTCAGAAGAGTACCACCGGGCCTGGCAAGAGTCTAGCCCAGGTGGAAAACTCACCGAACGCATCCCGGACGAGATGATCAACAGCCTCATTCGCACCAAGCACGTCAATGACGCGTTGTTCAATCTGCGCCAGCTGCATTTCGGCATTTTCGACATGACCATGCACGAACCAGTATCGCACGAGGCCATTGAGGCCATCAATCCGAGTGTAACTTACAACTCGCTGCGCAAGGAAATCTCGCAGTTCGAGGGCCCCGAGGTTCTCGGGGAAGGTGAGGAATGGGGCAATGGACAGGCGACATTTGGGCATTTGATGGGCGGGTATGATGCAGGATACTACGGATATCTAAGGTTTGCTCTAATCCTTCTGCTTTTAGAATTGGCTGGCATACTGACATAAAGCAGCTCCCAAGTCTATTCAACAGACATGTTCTACACAGTCTTCAAAGCGAACCCGATGGACCCCGTGCAGGGCCGCCGATACCGACGCACTGTGCTTGAAAAGGGCGGTAGTCAGGACGAGATGAAATCGCTGACTGAGTTTTTGGGTCGGGAGCCGAAGACAGAAGCTTTCTATAAGGACCTGGGATTGGCCTAGGTTTGTTGTGAGCTATCTAATGATTTATAGTGATCAAAAGTCTATATATTGATTCATGAATTTCAGGCAGGAATCCATAGATATATAAACATGAAGAGAGATAGTTTATATATCTGTTATACAAATGATATAATATATTGTTCTTCTAGTAACAATGTTTGTAGTCGGTAAATGAATCAACTTGATCAGAATAAGGAGGCGTGTCTTCACCACCTTCAGCTGGCCAAAATAAATCATCATCAAAGTCATCACGATAATAACCATCATCAATCTTCGCAACAGATACATCATAACCCGCGAGTCGTAGGGCAGTCAAAAATGTCTTGTGAACTTCAGCACCTTTCATTTGAGAAAATTCCACCGGAGTAACATCTGTATCTCCGACTTTCACTGAACGATGAGGGTCAACGCCAAGTCCAAGAACTTCCCGCATGGTTTCAATGTCTCCGGTCTCTATAGCAATGGGTAGCATGGTCCACCCACGAAAGTCAACCGCTTGGGAGACCCCTACCATGTGTCCAGCCAGCTCTCTTAGCATTTCGGTCTTTCTTTCGCTCACGGCATCAAAGATCGGCATCCAGCCCAACTCCTTGTCTTGGATGGATGGAGATGCACCAGCTTGTAGTAAATAGCGGACGTCTTCAACGTTGCCATAGACCACAGCCCGATGTAGCGCCGTGATGCCATCCTTGTCTTGCACGTCAAAGTCACTGAATGATAGAGCACATAACATATCAATCCACTCTCGCGAGGCTGACGATTTAGACGGAAAAAATAAATGCATGACTGGGGTCCATCCACGAGAGCATAGATAATCGAGTCTTGCTCCTCGACTTATTAGAAAACGAGCCATCTCGATATTTCGAGAGAAAAATGCCCACCCAAGTGAGCTGCTATATATCCTAGTTAATGACCTGGAAGACAGCTGTCTAATCCAGTTACTTACGTGTTATATCTGCCGAATGGGGCATTAACATCAACTCCTTGATCCAGCAAATACTGGACAAGCTCCAAGGACCCACTCTCAACTGCATACTGGTTTTTGCAAGTGTTAGTACAAAAGCTCCTTGATCCATACTGCGAAGCGCGGATCAGACTCACTCTTAATACAGTCGAATTTGCCGGCGTTACGTCAAGCGGACTGGCCCGGCGAGATAAAAACAATTCTCTAACAGTCCGAGTATCTCCTCTCTGGCATGCTAGCATGATTGCGGATGTTTCTGGAACGACGTTACTGAGCGATAGACTTGCACCAAGTACCGAGAAGCCTAGCGTCGTTAGGGGAAATATGCGAACCCCCAGGTTGAAACAAAGAGCCCGCAGCCCAAATAGTTTCCATGGCCCAACTTTGCCGCACATAAAATAAGATGTATGCAGCGAGTTGCCGTAGCGAATCAGAAAGACGTGTAGACCGAGCCAAACGAGCCATGGATGGTCTGATGAGCACCAAGAGCCGAAAAGGTTGATCCACGTTTGAGGATTGCGATTGAGAAGCGGTTTTGTTGCCGTCTGAGCATGGGACTTTTGTGAATGCTGGTTTGGGCCCTCTTCACGGTGTGTCGCGACCAGCTCTGACTGCAAGGACGATGCTTCCTTCCGAGCATAAAAAGTGAGACGACTATCTCACGAAGACCATCATTAGCACATCATATACACGGGTCAAACTTTATACAGAAGTGGTACGCTAACACATTTAGAAGCAGGAGAACCGTGTTGAGACTACTCTCTGTCTGTTGAAGACGGCGGAGGTGCTTCTCGAATTTGGCCTTTTCTTTCAAAGCCCACTTCAAACGAACAGTGTTCCTTCCTGTTCGGTCTTTTCGGCCACCCACTTGCTTGTAAACATCAGACAGAAGCTCATTTGCCGAGCAGAGGGCGCTTTCCAGAACTGCCGCTTCGGTGGGTAAGAGAAAGAGCTCGTCTCCCTCTAAGGCTTGATTTTGAATGTCTTGTAGGAGAGTGAGCTCACAACTTAAAATGTCTAGTTGCTGTGTTACTCGTGCTAGTTCCCTTGGAGCATCATGTATATCTTCGACCAGGCGAGCAGCAGTCGAGTATGATTTGAGCGCTAGTTCTACCAGTGCTGCAATTGATGAGACTGTAGAGACCACGTCCATAGCGCGCGTGGTCTTCTTGCATGAGGTAGCACCTGGAATATTCCGCCTGGATATGTGAATTCTTGATCTGGTGTTAGCGTGGAGATATGGTAAGGAGGATTCGATATGGCTTGTTTGAATGGCTGCGACACAGCCTCTTTGCCTTGAGAACCCAAAATTCTGCCTTGCAGCATTAATGCTCTGCCACAACCGCTCAGTCTTTCCGACGAGAACACCCACCGAATCAATCAGGACGACAGCAGTGCGGCTTTACCCTCAGATAGGCACATTGGCCATAATCTCAGGGCTGAGTTTTTTTCTATTTAAATGCGACATGTATAGGTTAGAAGCAAGACCCGACGTGGTTTACGATCATTGGGCAGAAAACTATACTAACAAGCGCATATGCAGTGGTATAGCCAATGGGATGTAGAACCATCAGACGAGGCTGCATATCCGTAACTGAACTACACAGCCTGGATGATCAGGCTATACACCGCACCCAGGTAGCTGTACTGCAGTCGGTACCATGATCGGGCACTACCATGCAAACGCATACGCGGGGCAATTACTGCTTTATATTGCAGCCTCCCCTTCCCTGATCGTATCAGTCTCTAGGACATCTAAATTATTACAGATGAATCACTTTTGAATTGCAATAATGACGTGCCGAAACTGTGGCCAAAGAATTTGTATCTGCGCTTACCCTTGGTATCCGGAAGAAGTATGCCTTTAAGAATTCTCCCCCTTCAGCTTCTTTGCCAAGTTCTGCAGCTAGCCATCCTTGTAGTCAAGTCTTACTTCTCAGTTAACAATGATACAGGTATCATACTCTCGGACCCCTGAGAATTCTAGATATGTCGAAGCGCCACGGACCTCCCTCGAAGGCCTGGCATTATTCTCCGGTACGTCGAAAACTGTCTGCAAGATGCTCTCCAAAGTCTGGAAGGAAAATTAAATGGAACAGCGCCATCAGGACTAACCTACTGTTCTTCAAAAGGCTATAGTCAGGATGAAATTGAGTTGCTGACGGAGATTCAGGGGCCGGAGCCGAAGACAAAATCTTCCCGTGAGGACTCGAGGTCGGCCATTATATCAAATCCCTAATTGAGCGACCACTTGCATCTATAGTGCGGCAATAGTCCTGATGTACTGATTTATGTTATTTCTACGAAACTTGCGTAGTAATATGTAGGCATGCTTGCATACTAAAGTAAGCGAGCAAGAATATGAACAAAATAAGTTTATCATCTATCTGCGCCATTTCAAGCCAGCTAACATAAGGCATCATCGACTCATCATGATACCGCCATTGTCAGTTTTTGCAAGAGACGCATCACATTCGGCAATGTGTAGTTGCAAGACAGTCAATAATTTCTTATAATATTCCAAAATCGGGAGCTAGCATGGCTCAAAATAATTCGCGTCTTGTCTTGATAGAGACATCGTAAGCCGGTGCGTATAATGGCGGTTAGCTAATTGAAACTAGCACAAGCCTACATGAAACAAGACATATGCCAAGACCTAGCAGATGCTTAGCTACAACCTATACTAGTGTCATGGACTTTGCTGTGCATTCGAAGACAGCTGATAGGCTCTGTCGTCAACTAGGGCTAGCCGTGCCGATTCGGGTAACTGGCTTCCTAATGGGGAAACAAAGAGGTTATTTATACTGAGTAGACTGCGAACCATTACTCAATGCCTAGATCTACATGATTATATTAATTGCATCCTAGTCCTGGCTAGTCCTTTCCTTCCCTTCTTCTTGTGTATTCTGGTTTATGTACCCTATGAGTGGAATTGTAGGTCGACCTGGAAAATAACAATATATTATTGGATCCCATGTACTATGACTTGAATGGCTTAAATCACTTGGTGGTATAAATGATAAAGGATTATCGCATGATGTCACAAATTTGTGGTTGTAAAGGTTGAAATGAGTCAATATGATGAAGAAGCGGTGGCGCACATAGCCCATGAGTCATTTCTAGGCAACAATGTCCGCTTCTCACCTTTTTCCCATATACAGCCAAGTCTCCAAAACTAGTCCAAATATATACCCTAGTGTTACAATACTCACTACATTTCCTCTTGAATATACAGTAAATCTTACCCTGACTCTTTATTTTAGCTTTAAAGTCGATTGTATTTAGTGGTACTATACAAAAATACCAGTCTTATGTATTCAGGCTACTTTCAGGCAACCATCATGGCTGTAGAGCAGTATAAAATATTTTTTAACCATATGACTTTTCAGGCTATTTTCAGGCAACAGTTCTGGCTGCAAAGCAAACAGAGGACTATATAATACTCAGTTTCCTACTCATTCAATAACCTCATTCCATTATACAATTACAAACACAGAGTTCACTCATATCTACCAATCGCTGGTAACCACACATACTCTTGCATCCTGCACATATCTCTATATTTCTACATACAAACAAAACTTTTCACAATGTCTACAAGCCGAAGCCCCAGTATGCGCATGAATCCCAGCAGGATCAGCGAGCCACCTACGTTTATCGAAGAATTCGCCAAAGACCTTGAGCGAACCAAGTCCACAAACAAGAAAAGCGACTCGAGTTCTGCCTCCACTTTCTCCGACGCTACCACATTGAAAGGCGATACAGAAGAATCTCGCAAGAAATGGCGTCTTTGGAAAAAGCTGGAAAACTAAAAGACAACCTTTTATTTCTACCTCAGTCGAGTCGTCATCAGGAATATATTTTTGGGTCCCTGCTTCAGAAATGCTGGCGGGCTCGCAGACACAATATTTAATTGGGCAGGCGCTTTGGGTTTCAATTATGATTGATGAAAATTTGGATTATCGGAAATGCTTGGATTTGGTTTGGGTTTTCATGTGTAGTTCATGATTGTTATCCTTCTTGCACTTTTTGTACGCGCATTCACTCACGACAATTGTTTGAACATGCTTCACCCTAATCTATACTAGGCAAGCCCTAGATTAATAATACTTCAAAAGTTTTGCTTGACTGTGATTTTCTGTCATATTATATTATGCCAGTTGAAGACTATCGTAAAAGAAAACTGTTATGGTTCACGGTAACCTTTGATATATTCTGTAGTGCCTATCAGGCGTGGCAAATTATTATATCAAAACCACTGTAACTGCTTCCATTGTGTCTCATCACTCTCTCCCTCTGTCTTCTCACCAGCCCCCTTCACTACCCTCTTCTTCTTCTTCGTCATTCTCTTCAAAGGAAGTTGAAGAGAATTGACTATACTCATCAGAATTGGTTCCAATTATTCCGGTTTCATCGCTGCGGTCGAAAGCACTTGGGTAGGCATGTGTATCATCGGAGTCTTTCAATCTTCAAGGTCAACATGCTGCGCTCCGTACGAGGATCTCCATGGCACAAGCTTTCACTACTCTCGTGCGAAGATTCTGTTGAGCCATGGATGTCTATTCTGCGGCGCTTCCGTGCGGTCTCATTTGAGCCTCGATAATTGCGCTTGCTTTGTTACCATAATCAGTATCACTTTCTAACCATCTTTCAACGGTTTTCTAAAGACCTACTAGAACCGAGAGGTGGAGGAATTACGTGCTCTCCACCAGAAAAAATCTCTTTCTCCCAGTCACGTAACTCCTCGCGCAGTCTTTCATAACCTGAATCGCTAGCGGATGCGAATTCGACCATTTCCAATATGATCGGCATATATACCATCGGAACTTTCATCATCGAAAGTGGCTGAGTCTTTGGAAACGATGGTTGTAAATCCCGGAACAGGGAATTCTTCGTAGAAGCAAAATGTTCTAAGATTTCTGCCGTTATCGCGTAGTTGTCGGACCATTGACGAGAAGCTGACTCGAATATCTTCAAGTAGCTCGCTTTCTCCGCCCAGAATGTCCAGGAGGTACGCATTAGAGGACTTCACAACACCCAGGGCATTTACAGGGATGCGTTTCCAGTCTGCAGCCCAGGAACCTTTATGAGGGTGCCCATGAAGATCACGCCTTTGAGACAATGAAAAATACCTCCGAAACGATGATTCTTCTTCTTGTTACCTGAAAGAAGAATGGATTACTTGCAAACAATGCCCCCTGAGCTGTGGGCGATGATATTAATCGGGCGAAGTGACATTTTCTGGGTGTCTCGGTTATTTGTTAAATCGCGGAGAAAATTTGCGGCATGATCTATCACTTTGTTTCTGGAGGAAGCCGATTGCTTCAAACTGTATGCGTCGTAGCCATAAGTGAGTATGCGGACTCTCTCAAAATCATTCGGGAGGAGCGTTTTCGGCCATGGTAAAGGCCGTCTATCTGCGGTCCAAGTACTTTCTCGATCTCCAGTCAAGCCATGGATGAAAAAAATGTCATATGCAGCATTTTGAGGTTCATGCCAGACTTTGATTCCAGCTGGGAAAGACACAGGTTCTAAAGTTTTCTCAGCAGAATGACTTCCGCGCAACCAATTTCTAATAAGATTCATCACGCGTGCTTGCCTTGGCTGCCGTGTTGTACGGAATTTGGCGGTGATCTTTGGATATTTTCGTGAAGCTCAACTTATATCGAGGTCGAATTTGTCGAGGTACTGGGTCTTGTCAGGCTGAATTCTTATAACAAGGTGGGTTTAGCTAGATGCGCATTGTCTTTGATTCTAGAATAATGCCTGCCTGATATACATGCCCGTCTACACAGACCTCCGAGTCCGAGTCCCATGCCTAGCAGTATTACGCTCAGCGTATGGATACAACCACAGCAAAATTAGCGACTAAAATATAACCGACGTGGTCAACCCTCCACAAATTCTCTGCAGCACTGTATTTCAAATTGCCATTGGCTGAGTTGTGAGCCTCACCATAGCGCGGGGTATCTCCTCTTATATTGCCTTTCAATGTAGCGTATGGAAAATGTTCAAGTGAGCAACTGAAAACAAAGAGACAGACGCTTTGGCTAACTCATTCGAACCTCACTTACACTATTTTTGATGATGATAATCGAGTGCTTTTATGATATTAGAAAGAAGTTCTCTATGGACAAAAGATGGTTGGGTATGCACACACGTGCTGCTTCCTATCACAGCAGAGCCGCGCTGGTCATCATGTGGTGAGATGGAACATATACTTCTGTTCTATCAAAGAAAAGAGTATACGGCACTCACGGTATATTGGACAGCTTGTAGTAAAGAATATGGTAGTCTACGGCGATACCACGAAACTATGGTGCTATGCAATTGCAGTATGCGGATTGTTGGAAGACTGGATATATAACGATGCTCAATCACGATTATGCATTTACTTCATCATGACCTCTAATCTGATCAACTACCGTCAAGAACCTCTGCGTGATTCAAACCGATATGTTGTTCGACACAGCCAGTATCAAAAATGGTGGATCCAGTGTGATCGTCCCCCGGAAAACTTCCCGAGACCCACCGGCCCACAATTAAAGATCTTAGCCTGCCCCGTTATAAGATTTCTGGGCTGATGACATTCAGCTGAAGAAAGGATTCTCTATATCGTCTGTGGTACGTGGTATTGAATAACGGAAGGTACAAGTTCTAATATACATATCAGAGCTCATTTAATCTTGCGCTACGAACAAAGATTAATATTCCAGAAGAGCATTCTGGCAGCAGACCCAGTATGACTAGATTGTCCTTTATGTTTTCTCCTTACCTAGTCATGAACTAGGATGACTACACAAGGTTCTGTTATATAAATAGTCTGATTCATATGTTATAGAGACATTGACGTACACGTTCACTAAATTATAGAATTAAGCATTCTCATGTCGCGTGCATATCAGATTCGTGGGCCAAGGCTAAGAAGCGTAGACTGATCGTCCCATATGGCTACTACTTTACATATATTAACAGATCATGCAACTGTTAAGGTGAAAGTCGGGTTATTAAGTACAGAAAAGAATATTAGACTTGAAAGTTCTCTTTCCACGCAGACACACGAAAAGAGACTATAGTAATTCTTCATAACGCAAGATAATAATACTGTAAGCTATATGACATCAAAATGATGGGTAAAACCTAGGATCCTTCCAGAGCTGTGGACACGGTAATGTCTCTGGAACTGGTCAAAGACTGTGGACACGAATGCAATGTTTGTCGAAAAGCGGGCAAAAATAGCAAATGTGAGTAAAGCAGCGAAACTTACATATAGTAGTAGCTGAATGGATATGTAGGTCATACTTCGCCAGTCCTCGCATTTCGGCCAACCCAGATAAGCCATAACGATTAATGCAATTATAATGACAGCATATACTAGAAAAATAACGTTCAGTCCCACATTGAAACCATGCTGCTTTCTAGATAGTATCGTTAGAGAGATGCAGCATGAATTTATATCTTGACTTACAGTTCCCATTGCAGGTTCTGATATTGTATTAGCCCCAACAACGGATTATAAGGGACGTTCTCGAGACCATTAACGACCAAAGCGACGACCAGTTGACAAAGTTTGTGTAGATATCGCAGGATGCGGTGGTGTGATGTGCTCGGTTCTTCTCTTCTCACCCACCATTTCTTATTCATTATCAAGGACACCCATGACTGAAGCAGGATGATGCAACCGGCCAAAGAATACCAGAACGTCAGCGAATCAAGGGGCATCATTGTTTTCCGGCCCCTATAATATCGTAGGACAGTCTTGGTAAAACTTCCGCCACATTGCAAAGTCTGGATAAGCAAAGTGATGGCTTGTCCGAAAATAATGTGGGATTCTTCTCGCTGTGCCTTTCCTATGTAGCGAGTTTTCTGCCAACCGCCTGGGCCTTTGTAGTAGACCAGTGGAATAGAACCATCGCTTTGCTCAATATGTGTGCCAATTAGGGCCGTTGAACGGTATTGAAGCTGGTCGGAGGTGATTAGATCATCACGGCCGTGATATCGTAGCCGAATGCCATATTTTAAGGGTGTTATGTAAAATGCGGTTAAAAAGTTGAAGACGAATGAAACAACTGGGTAGAGCGGAAACAACAAGAATAAACATATAGACCAGTCAGGGTGCTGATCTCCTAACAAGGAATGCTGCAAATGAGCATAGGCCGTGGTCGTAGCAACAGCTGTCCCAAAAAAGCCATAGATCAGCTCAATTTTCTCCCGACGGCCTTCCAAAGGACATAAAACATAGTCTGCCATATGCGTGTGATATCTGCAAAATGGCGAGGTACTCTGCGCACAGAGCCGCAGATCCACCCTACTGTATAATCCTTAGGATCCGATATTCTCAGCAATGATTGGCGATTAGCACAGTATGGAGGATTTTGTTCTTATATATTTATATTGCTTACTTGTGGTGTGGATGTGGTTGCACTGAGAAGATCGTACCCGGACCAGGATGAGAGAGAACAGAATGAGAGAAGCGCCTCACAAGGAGAGTGCGGACTCGACCGACAACGATTCAGCCTCGTCCTCAATCAACCCCGCCAGCCACGTGACGCCCATCTGCAGGACCATCTCTCAAAGGTCTTTAGTTATCTTTGAAATACAAGCCTGGTCAGTATTGAGATGATTCCTAGAAATACCAACCAAGCAAGAGTCATTTTCTACCCTAACCGATGGAACATCTTCAAGAAAGGCCAGAGATAGTTCACGAAGAGCGCGCCGCTCGCATTGTTTGGGCGGCACATATCTTGTCTTACCTCACTGCAAATCGAAGCCACCGTGAACTTAATCTGCACGATCTCGATGCAGAAGAATCAGATGATTTCACCTCTGACTATCATTCGGACAGGACGGTGGTTCTTACAGGGCCGAAAGATTCAGTTCGTCAAAAGTATCTGGACTGCATAGCTCAATCCCTTTCGCCATGCAAAGGATGGAACGGCGTCACGGCCACAGCGATACGCGAGCGCGAAGATATTGTAGATATAGATGTCGCGAGAAATGACTGTTTTGTGTGTGATGAAGGCTTTTCACTCAGCGAAACAAGAAACTATTGCAGAGAGCTTGAGAAGTACCTGCGTACAGCGGCTCAAGGTAACATCTACTATCTCATGACTTACCAGTGCTGTTCATCTGATTGCATGTCCAACGGAAGTAGAAGATTCTGAAGCCGTGCAAAGTGAATTTGAATTAATGGTTGTGGATTACATGAGTCGTCGAATTGACCATTGGATCAATGATCTTCAAACCATTTGGACTTCGGTTCACAATCAAAACAACGTAGATCAACTGCAGTTTCCCGGTGTGGAGCTAGCAGTGGAAACCTGGAAATGCATGGCCGAATTAATATCGCGACGTGACGATGTTGACGTTGAAAAGCTAAGGAATGCAATCGTTCGCCAAGCTTACACATGCGTCAAATATGCACCAGTCCAGCAGCTCCTTCAATATGATTTCGGTGCTAAAATCGGCTCAAAGCTGTGGACCAGGCTGAATACTATTGCTAGACCAATAACAGATTGCCGACTACTGCAATTAATAGCGAGCCGGGAGTCACAGTTCCGCCGTGTTCGTATCTCGTTGGTACATTCCAAGACGGGGACTACTGTAAATGCAATATACCGCGTTGGCATATCTGAGGCTTGGACACAACTGGGTTTGGGCGCTGCGTCTAGTTCGAAATTTAGGTTGCTTGAATCGTTCGACAAGGACTTTGAGAAGGCGTGTACACAGACATATACTCAACATGCCGAGATGCAGCTTATCTCACTCTACGAGGACAGTACTGTACTTCCTCCAACTCTGGACTACTTTGGATGTAGCAAGAAAACTTGCCTACTATGTGAGACTTTTCTCAAGGGTTTACCAAGGCCCATTCTCACGCGAGGGAGACATGGCGTTTGTTATCCTGCTTGGGGCTTACCCTGCGTGACCTCAGATGCGACGAATGTTGGTATTAACGTTTTGGAAAAAGATCTTCTATTTCGCATCAGCCAGGGAAGCTATTCCGTGAACATACCGCAATCTAGTATAGTCTCAGACTTCTCGAGGCTCACTATAGAGGAATGGCAGCGCAGAGAAGAAAATATGAATCTCGCGAGAAATGAAGAGGTAAGGCTGAGGAACGAGCTTCTAATTACGTGAGTGTGCCTTCTATGATATCAGTCAACCCTCTATGTTATAACGTTCAGAATGACATCAATTGATTTTCATCAAAGTAACGGACTTGCTTCAACCTCACGGTCGACAAATGGACCACGTCAGACATTTGAGCCGGAAGACTCCTGTGTGATGTGCAATTCAAGCCCAGCTACTTTATGCTCTCGGTGCCGAAGTTGCTACTATTGTTCCCGAAAATGTCAAAAGAGCGACTTCTCTAGTCACAAACTCCTCTGCAGGCAATTTTCTTCTCAGTCACCGCGACCGTCTATTAAACATAAGCGAGCTATATATTTTCCCGCCGATCGAGCGAAACCGCGTATGATCTGGCTGCTATGCAGGCCCGAGACCAACGAAGACGGCGTTAGATGGACGTCTCTTGATCCTTATCCTTACCTCGGAATCGACTCTCCTGTGGAGGGGAGATTGCGCATTGAACATAACCCAGTACGAGATCGCAACTTTGGTGTTGGATTTGCTCAATGGGCCCCGCTGAATGACGGCTATTGTGTCTTATTGATTCACCGGGACGCCTATCTTATGGATGGATCATCTAACAACATGAGTATCGCAGCTGCTGTCGGACAGTCGGGCCCGCTTCCACATCAATATCGCGGCCCTATGATAGCAATACGCGAGCTTATACACGAATCCTATGCGGATATAACGCTAGGTGATTTTCGGCATCTCATTGACTATCTTGTAAGCTACGGCTCTACAACTATAAGAGAGAGCATCCCGAATCAAATCCATCGTGCTCCATCAGTGAAACGCGGTGTAAAAATCTGCTGTTTCGGAGAGGTCATGCTCCATGGCTCGGAACCGTTTGTTTCTGTCGATGTTACGAGAGCTACACGAATAACTTTAGGTGATGGGGCTATATCTCCCATCTCTACCCGTCTCGGAATGCCTCCGTTACTGTGGAAGTATCAAGACCTTGAGTTTGCTTTCGATCGTGCCGGATGGCCGTACAACACGCAACCGGAAAGCAATCAAAATGCTGCATTTTTAATGATGGATATCAATCCTTCGGGAACCCAATGGGGCTGGGCTCCTCTCAAGTGGAACAGAGAAATCGGAAATGTTGTGGTCCTTCGTGAAGACGGGAAAGATCTCAGTCTCGACCAAGTAACAATGATGGCTAACTTTGCAAGGAATACCTTGCAGCGGATGTTTGAGGTTACAATGGACACTAACCCGAATTCCGACGAAAGGCTCAAAGTGCTAGAGTTCATTAATTGGGAGAACATGGTGACGTATGGGAGTAAGAGCAGTGATGATCAATAACAGGGCATCAGGGTGATGAATTCTTTGCTTCATCTCACCAGAACATCACCTGTTATATTCTCACGGTCCTTATATTGCTTGTGTCCTGCGTCGAAAGTAGCTGTTTGATATATCCATTGCACATTCATGTGAGTATGCGTATCCCAGATAGGAGCTCCAAAAGCCAGCTGATGTGTAGTATCATTGTTGGGAGCATTGACACCTTCATTCGTGACCTGGCGTTGAAACGTGGGTCTCAACAAAATGACCTCGCTCCGCATAAACGGCGAGATTAGGGCTAGAGTTGGGTTGCTGACAGCAGAGTGGTGGTCATTGCCTACTAGCAATAATTCAAGCATGCTTTACTATAACATACAATGAATAGTGAATATATATTCTCATGTAATTCTTCTTCATCACTATCTACTCTCAGTTATTGTGGGTTGCTTAGTGTTATAATTCCATCTGCTTATAGATAGATATAATATACTGATTCTATTGCTGCAATCTGAGCTTATTTCACATTTCTGGTCCTTAATCTGTTACTATGTTTATTATAAGTTATAAAAGATATATATTAAATAGGCTGTTGTAAAAGAATTTTACCTCTGACATATTTTATATTTTAATTGTTATTATCTGATGCTCAGATTATAAGGATTATATTGTATTGATTCCTACGTCCTTAGGTCCCCACACGGACTCAACATGCCGAGATGCAGCTTATCTCACTCTACAAGGACAGTACTGCATTTCCCCCCAACTCTGGACTACTTTGGATGCAGCAAGAAAACTTGCCTACTAAGCTCAAGTTGGTACGGCTGCGCACGGCGCAGTAAACGTTTACCCATGTTTTTGTGCTTCCCTTCCACCTTTCTCTAACTATGAGTTGGGTCTTAAAGATCCATACAAGGATTAAAATTTGTTTCTGGTTATTGGGAAATACACGTTCGATTATACTGTAATTACTGCACTCACTTTCATCACGGTCCGTTCTCTGCTTAGAGATGATGAAAGTCGAATGATGTACAGTACATTCACTTATACAATGATCTATAATCTAACAGGTTTGATAGATGATTTGTGCGCACTGGTACTAGTCAATTGCAACTCAAGCTTCTACTGTACATGCAGACCATCCTCCACAAACTGCTTAGCCCCTTCCGTAGGAGCTTTCCAGGCCACGCGGTCCTTGGTAAACTGCTCCATCGTGGGCCTCAGTTTAGTCTCGTGCAAAGAGAAATCATCCACACTGCCAACGCGTAGAATACTCATGCCCGGGAAAGCCGCACCGACGCGGTACATAAGAGAGCCGCACGTAGAACAGAAGTAATTGGTCATGGTGTTGTCCTTGCCGGGAGTTTTCACGAACACAGTGCGCGATTGGCTATATGTCTTCAGATTTTCGCGGCCACGCAGATGTTTCAGGTGCGTGTCATAGACGGTGAAGTTTGTCGCGTGCATAGATGCGGTAAGCTTGTGGCAGTCAGAGCAGTTACAGACGAAGGAGCCAACGTAGCCGGGAATGGCTTCGATTAAGTTTAAGAATAATTGCAATCAAGAACACTGCGCGATACGCCAATGTTCAGGCTCAGGCGCAGACTCCGTAACTCCGTAATGCTACGACTCCGCGGTTTTGTTACTCCGCAACTCCGCAACTCCAGAACTCCAGTAGCTTGGACCACCCACTCCACCAGCAACCAAACTACGAATTACTATTGAGTTCCTGACAAGCCATCCAAGAGCACCATGGAACAGACATCAGGCTTAATGGTACCAGTAGGAGTGGCTCCTGTTGGCGTGACCCACAATCATTGGCACACTACGTACTATGTATGTGAACTGGTAGGTTTGTACTCTCCGCGCCAGATAAGTGTAATGACTTCAGAGCGAGAAAGCTAGAATGATTTTCGACACTCCAGAGTCATGCTCCGAAACCCGGACTGTTCCGAATACTTGTACCAATTGAAACAGGCTGGAGGAAGCATATAAATGACACACACCCCCCTTCTCGTATTCTTCCCTCTTCGTACAAACCTGCAGGTATACATCTATACACGTCTATAAATCCAAAAAGACAAATCATCAACATGCCTCGCGTCCTCGTCACCGGCGGCAGCGGCTTCCTGGGCGGTACAGTAGTCGATACTCTACTCGCACGAGGCTACTCAGTCGTCACAACAGTTCGCTCCACCGAAAAAGCGCAACAAATGCGCTCTGATAGACCACATATCTCGGCATCGCAACTCGAATATGCGATTGTGCGCGACATTGCGCAATTAGGTGCCTTTGATGGAGCCGTGCAACAGAATCCGCCTCTAGATGCGGTTATTCATACTGCGTCCCCGTTCCATTATCGTATCGATGATGTGAAGAGGGATATGCTTGACCCGGCCGTGAATGGCACGGTGGCCGTATTGCAATCGATTAAGAAATATGCCCCCTCCGTGAAAAGGGTGGTGATTACGTCTAGCTTTTTGTCCATGTATAACAATCCCAATAAACCTACTGGATCAACGTACAGCGAAAAGGATTGGAATCCGGTGACATGGGAGACTGCGCTAGAGCCTGAGAATGCAGCCGGTCAGGCCGGGTACAGGACTTCAAAGGCCCTTGCCGAAAAGGCGGCGTGGGAGTTTATGGCAAAGGAGAAACCCGGTTTTGCGTTAACGGCAATTAATCCGCCGCTCATTTTTGGGCCTGTAGCGGCAAATACTAGTTCGGTCGAAGGCATGAATACGTCGAACGTGAGGTTTGTAGAGTTTATTACGGGTGCGGTAAAAGAGAAATGTCCGCCTACGGGTACTTTGTTTTGGGCCGATGTGCGAGATGTTGCGTTGGCGCATGTGTTGGCTATTGAAAAGGAGGAAGCGGCTGGTCAGCGTTATTTTACGGCTGTTGAACCATTTTGTAATGTTGATTTGGTCGAGATTATCGCCGAGTCGTTCCCTAAATACAAGGATCAGCTGCCGACGGGTGATGCGTTGAGGTTGGGAAGGTATCCGGAGGGTGGACCGCCGTATCAGGTTGATAATTCGAAGGTTGTCAAGGAATTGGGACTGAAGTTTAGGACTTTGAAGGAGAGTGTTGATGATACGGTGAAGAGTATTGAGCGTTTGCTTGAGAAGGCTTGATTTGTCTGTCTGGGAAGAGTAGCTGAGGTGAGCTGTTGGAAATTTTGTATCAATGATTTTGTGTATTTAGATGATTATGTTTTGAGGCTAGGAATTATAGAAAGAAAAATGAAGTAATCAATTATGTATATATATTGAACCTCATTGATACTGTCTGCTCAGCTAAGCAAGTGGTACGAATGAAGTACTATATGAAGGTAAGAAAAAATACTAGATGAGAATTTCTGGCCTCGAATCAGTATTTGATGTTTCAATCAATGTTAGAGATATAAACCTGTTAAATCGTTTGGTAGGTTAGGGCTAACGTTGTGCCTTCTCAGCGCCTACTGATACGTATAGGAGCCAATCATTCACCCCAATCAATTCTTCAAGAATTTTCACTTTAACTAATGTCTAGTTTTTTTATATAGTTAAGTCTAGGACTAATTATGATGAGTCGTAATAAGACCTGATGATCGAACGACCCCCATAAAGGGTCATCCGCAGGCTTATAGACTCTATATAATCATGGCTATTTACACGATTCGGTCCTTAATATGATTGTCAGCTTTACCCAGTGCAACCCATCGGATGCTGTGTGGAACATATAAACGGCGAGATCAGGGCTAGGTTGCTGAAAGCAGAGTGATGGTCAATGCCTACTAGCAATAGTTCAAGCATGCTTTACTATAGCAAACACATAGATTTATATGATCCTTCTTCATCACTGTTTACTCTCAGTTGTTGTGGGTTGCTCAGTGTTATGACATGCACAGCACAAATTTTCCATTCGCTCATGGATACATCTAATACACTGATACCATAGCCGCAGCCTGAGCTTTACTCACATCTTCAGTCCTCAATCTATTACTTGACATTTTATGAGCTATTTAAAGATACCTATCAAATAGAAAATAGTAAAAAAAATTTCATCTCTGATATATTTACATTTTGATTGCTATTATCTGATGCTCAGATTGTAAAGATTATACCGTATCGATTCCTACGTCCTTAGGTCCCCACACGGCGAGCTCTAATAATTCTGCCGCCAAACCTTGAGCTGCATCATCATTTTATTTTCAACTACCATTCAACCTCATTGGAAAGGCTCTCTGAACCCGCAATTGTCTCTTTTCTTACAACAAATACCCGCAAAAATCTACAACAGAGAAATAGGAGATAATAAAAATGACCACAGAAGAAAACAAAGACAACCGCCTCCCCATAAAAACATACCACTGCCGCTTCTGCTCACACCTCCTCATCGCATCGACGCGCGACTTGCTCTCGTCGAGCGCGCCGCTGCCTCGGCGCGCGGGGGCGGACCATGCGCTTATATTGAGGTTACCTAGCGGTGTGTCGTCGTCGACTGGGGGGGTCAAGGCCGTGAATGAGAGTGAAGAGGATGGCACGACTGGCTTAAAAGACGCCGCAACTACAAATACGGAAGCTTCAGCAGCAGTAGAGAGCGAACAGACACCGACACAAAGACAAACAACAGAACAAGCACACTACACAATCCCGCTCTCGACGCTGGTGCCGGACTCAAAGCCGGTGGTGGTGCGGCGTGATGACGGGTTCGAGAAGCGGGTGCTGCTGAGGTGCGGGCGGTGCAGGGTCGTGGTTGGGTATGAGATTGATTGCGGGGGGTCGAGGGACGACGATGATGGTGAAGAAGGCGAAAACGACGACGACGAGAGGGAAGATGAGGACGACGACGAAGCAGAGACAAAGCTCAAGAGGAGAAACAAAAACAAAGCCATCTACCTCCTCCCCGGCTCGATCGTGGCGACCTCGGATCTAGCCGGTGACGACGATGGGGCAGACGCGGTGAACACGATGATAGAGCAAAACGGCGTCTTGCGGGGGATGGAGGGCGAGTGGAAGGAGTGGATTAAATCATGAATATACAACAACTACGCTTTTTACGAAGTGAAGATACGAACAAATAAAATTCAATGCCATACTCCATATGCACATAAAATACAAAAAAGAAAGAACTAGTCCGTCCGTTCCCGTCCAGCCATCACCAGCAAAAATATAAACAGAATGGTCATTGTCGTTACTCGGCTCTTCGAGTTGAAGGGGGAAAATACTATTATCCAGGGTATAATGTAGGCAGGGCGAAAGGTCTAGTTTGCGAGGATGGTGCGCACGAGGTCTGCACATATTAGCTGCCTGGACTTGTTGTCTGCTGATCTAGGTGACTCACCGGTGTAATTGATCTCGCCGGAGCTGGTGTCGACGACCTTGAGCAATTCATCGACTTCTTCGTCGGTCATTTTCTCGCCTAGGTTTGTGAGGACTGTAGCGTGTCAGCATCCGAGGAATGTGTATATATATAAAAAATGAGTAGACGCACTGTATCGCAGTTGTCCAACGCCAATAAATCCCGTCAGATCCTTGTCAAACACCTGGAATCCGCGGCAGTATTCCTCAGGCTCGCCGGGATCGCGGAAGCCGCCGGGGCGGTTGAGGACTTTCTGGAAGGAGTCAAAGTCAACTGGCAAACATCAGTCAGTCCGTTTGCGTCCGAGCATAAATGTTTAAGATTTAGAAAAGGAAATAGAACGTACAGTCCCCGCCCATCGACTGCTCCAAGTCGCGGATCTCGGCCAGCGTCGGGTTCTGGCCGCAGGCGCGCAGCAGGTCGCCCAGCGAGTCGAGCGCGACTCGACCGTTGCCGCGCTTGTCGAACAGCGAGAAGGCTTCTTTGTAGTCGGTGGAGGCCTGGTCGTGGTTAGCCATGGTGGGTGGTTCAGAATGTTTAGATTGTGCTGTGTGATGGCAGAGAAACAGAGAAACAGAGAAAGCTGAGGTGGTTTGGGACGTTTGTTGTGGTGTTGTTGAGACGGCGGATTAATCATGCGCCGAGCCAGCCTGGACCAAACAATCCCGCCAGCCAACCCGGGCTCAGCATGGAACATGGCATGCTTAAAGTGTCCTGCAGTCGCTGGGAGAAATGGAGATGGAGATAGGGATGAAGCTGAAATTGCAGAGGCAGATGGACATGAAGGAGACAGATAAGCAAAATATCGCACAGCCACGTACCATGGTCAATGATTGTTGTTCTGCGGCAGCGTATATACTATAGGAGGCAGTTTTCGCTCGGATCAAGGAGTTGGATGCGCAATCGAGGGTGAAATATGCTGATGTTTCTGACAGACGAGGTGAGAAGAAAGTCAAAAGGCAAAGTCGCTAGTGTACACAGGGGACACCAGTTGGTGGGTAACACCAGCGTTGTTGTGGTAACCGGCTGCCCCTCTCGCCAGCCAAGTCGGGCCTGCAGCATATTAATTATCGGATATTAAATATTAAATAATGGATCTTGGATCTTGAATATTGAAATCCTCAGATAATATCATACACTGTATTCGCAAACTATCAACAGAACAGGGGTATATGTATATTTATATGTATAAGTATATGTGTATGTGTATGCTAATACTGCGTCTGCTTGGCCATCTTCAGCTTCTCCACGCACTTTTCCAGCAACAGCGCCGCCTCATGCAGCAGCTCCCAGCGCGTCTTGAGAAAGCCCGCGCGCAGATGCAGCAAGAGCCCCAAACACTGGTTGCGCCCGCGCACATGCTCCAGATCGCTGGGCTCGCGCACCGCGCCAACCGTCTGCAGAAAGCGCTGCATGTCCTGCAATTGCGATACCTCGCTGCTCAGCTCGGGAGGCGACACGATCGACCCCTCGAGCGCATAGCCGTACGACCATACTACCAGCGTAGCGTAGTAGACGACCCATGACCGGTGGAGGAGGAAGTCTTCGGCTGCGGAGTAGCCAGTGACTACGGATTTGGTGATGCCGTTGTTGTTGTTATTGTTGCTGCTGCCGCTGCTGCCGTCGCGACCGTTGGCAGGCTGTAGCAGTACGTGACACAGGAATTTAAGCGCGTAAAAGGTTGCGTCTCGTGCTGAGGCTTTGGTGGCCCACCGCTCGGTCATCTTCTCGCGAGCCGTGCTGTAGTCTTTCGGCGTGATGGATCGGCTCAGCAGGCGAGTGGCGCCGGCAAAGACTTGAAAATCGACAATATCAACATGCACAGCCATGTGGGCTAGATGGTGTAGAACAGTGCGCGACTCGTAGGTATCGTCTTCGTCGATTTGAAAAGGGAGATGGTGCTGCTGGAAGAACAGATAGCCGCTCTTGTCATACCCCCGGTGACCAGCCTCGGCCAGCGCATCGTCGTAATCGCGCTTCCAATTGTTAAACGCCCTTAAGACAGAGGACCGCCACTTGTCCCGCCCGCCGAGGACCTGCGTAACGCCTAGCGAGCTGACTTGCAGGTCTCGCTGGTTCATATGCCAGCTGACACTGAGCAGGCCCGCCATAAGAATCATCCGCCCAAACCCGTTGGTGCGCACCTTCTGCCCCGTCAGCGTCTTCTTAAGCCCGTCCAAAAACATAGTCGGCTTGACCCCGTTGGACTGCAGAACACTCTGCATTCGCGACACCTCGGCCGCACTCGTCGCTGACCACAGCGCCTCGTCACAGGGCAGTGGTAGGCGCAACTCGTGCGCCACCATCTTGACCGAATGGCCGAACATCGTGGCGTGGATAGAGTCCATCACAAACGCGCCAAATGCGACGCGTCGAGTGGCCTCGGTACGGATCCAGTACGACCAAGGATCTGTGCGCTCGCCATCTGGTGTTACGGTCACTGACCTGTGGACACGATCTTCGCGACTGCTGGCTGGGGTGTCGTAGGCAGACCGGCCGAGAAAAGAGCTGCCTCGGCGCATCAGTGTCAACGTCGTGTCGTGGTGGATGTGCGCCCGCTCATGCAACGCGCGGGTCGAGTAGACTTTCTCGTATACTTCCAGCAACAGCAGCGTCTGGAAGACCCAGAGCTTGGCAGGGGGCCGGAAATCGACATCCATGAAGATCTCCCAGCGGATATGCCAGGCGAGGAAATTGGCCAGTTCCGCCGCCGCATCGGTGAGAGCCTGCCCATGTATCTTCTCCAGCATGGCCGCTCCTATGGCCATGAGCGAGAGCAGCAGTAACGACGGAGTCCGGTCTGCCACAAAGGTTGGTCGGTGTAGAATCGGGAGTTGGGCGTGGAAATGCAGCCAGTAGGATCCTACATATGTCTGCATCATCCGCAGACTCAGGATATGGCCGTCGGCATCAATATTTCCTTCCATCAAGGAATCTTTCCTTGTATTTACCGCCGAATGAGCGGTCTCGTTAAAGCGGGTGCTGATCAAGTGGAGTAGATCCTGACGTTTCTCTTCCGACATCAGCGCCTCCGGCGGAGTCGAGTCTACTATACTAGTTACGCTCATGGGATGCTGTGAGACAAGATTGTTTGAGAAGGAGTTATATGGTGAAGGGTCGCCGGGGATAAAGGTGATTGGGTTTGTTGACTGTAAATCGGTATAGCCTGCCATCATGCCCGAGTAATTGACCGGCGATCCGCCGCTGGTTTCACTAAATAGCCATGCCGCAAAGTCATCGGCCATAGCAAATGGTGACCTGTTGTAGCTTTCGCCGCCAAACACTGAATAAGGATACATAGGATCGAAGCCCATGTCGCCCTCAACAGTGTTATCGGCGACCATGGATGCGGGCACTGCGGCGAGTGTCCCGTATGGGGCTGATATATCCGAATTCGAGTAACCCAAATCCTGCACGCTCAATCTATGCTGCGACATGTATGCTGTTGAACTCATATTTGTAGGACTGCCCGACGGCATATACGCCGCTGCTCCATTCGCCGTACTCGTAGCGTCTCGCAAGCTTCCCGGGCTGAATGTTGTATTCTGATAGCTTGGTTTCGGCACAGAGCTATATGTCGTGCTGGAACCATACATGGGATTCTGCTGTGTCTTTGGCGACGCGCCGCTACCGCTAATGCCACTCTCGCCACCAAATCTGGACGGTGGGTAGGTTTCCTTAGAAGCGACAGGCGTTTCATAGTGTGCTACTGACTTTGATGTCGGCGACGTCGGCGACAGAACGGCCGCTAAATTGCTGGAAGGAATAGTCTCGTCTTGCGAGTGTACGTCCTGCGGCGACGACGGAGAGAGGGTCGGCCGCCCTGCTGCCTGTGTGAAGCTGTCGCGTTTGTGCAATTGCGAGCCGTGTGTGGTATGTCGCTCACGGTGACGAATACACAAGTCTTGCCGGACAAACGAGCGAAAGCAGTTTGGGAAGTCGCAGCGGTAGATCTGCTTTGGGGTATCTGTCGCAATCAGCAGGAAGAAGACAGACAGTAGAGACAATAAACGTACGATTGAGCTGATGGCGGTGCAAATGCTCTGCCCGAGAATAGGTCTTGCCACAACCGTCGTATTTGCACTCAAACTTCTTATCCGGTTGCGACTTGCGATTTCGCTTTCGCTTCTTTAATTCGGGTTTGGCGGCATCGGCGGCATTGGCGTTGACATTGAGATGGTCTTGCGCAGTATCGGCCATTGTGGACGCGGCCACTGTCAATACTGTTGGTTATTGGCTTCCTTGTTTGTTTCTTCTACCTGAAAGAGCGGCCTGTCCGACGTCTGTTAATTGGGATTGGTAAAGCTTCGCGCAGTTACGTACGTACCTCAGTCTCAGACTCTGAGTAAGATGCCGACTGTTACCCAAAACCCCTTCCCTGGCCCAGAGACACGCGGGATTGGATCTGGCAGAGCATGTGCGTCGGATGTTGAAGTTGTGGTCCAGCGTATGTACCATTGCTGCAAGAGAACGAGCTGAGCATCTGGAAGGAAGACCAGCCGGCGATGAGATTGTGGGGAAGCGTTATTTACATGGGAATACAGGGACGTCTCGGGTTGCTGTTGAATATTACGCTACTCATACGGTACCATTACGCGGCCGCCGGCCGAATGTGTAAATTGTCGCGGGGGGAAATGCAAAACCGGGGTTGCCGGGTCAGGTGATCAATCGGCATCCCGCGAGACAATCAGGGCTAGAGCATGATGAGCATGTTGCCAGTCCGGAGGCCTACAACTACGCATACTTTGAAGGCCTGACAAGCAAACTTTCTGGCGGAAGCACGGAATATGAAATTGAATATGAAATTGGCTAGGAAACTCGACAGGAGACTCGATAGGAAATGAGATAGGAGTAGGAAATTGAATAGAAAATTGAATAGGAAATAGAATAGGAAAAAGATACATAGAACAAATCCCTCCTAGAACGACACGGCCGGGAATCTCAGCTGATAGACAACATGTAGACCTAACATGGCAAAAAGAGCACGACTTCCAGAAAGATACGCATCAAATATCCCCCCAATTTAAGCACCCTCACGGCTCTTGCGGTAGTTGGCCTGTAGGTCGGTTAGTCTGGGTTCTGATATGCTAGCCTGCATATGAGATACTCGCCTCCTGCTCAACTTGCAATGCGTCGACAGCTGGAGCTAATTCCGAGAGAATCTCGTATGCTTTCTTGTGGTACTCCAGTTGGGCGGCAATCAGATCCGCAATGTTCCTCAGGGGCTCGGGGGTGTCAAGGACCTGGACAAATATTGTTGTTAGTCGAAGATCAGTATATATTGTCGAAGAGATGAATGACTCACATTCTTCATCACGCTGACAGCCTCCTCGGTCTGTCCCACAAACTCGTCCTCAGCCTGCTCAATTTCAATACGGGCATCCTCGGTCAAATTATCCAAGTCGCCGCCAGCAGCAGCCTTCTTCTTAGCCTTGACAGAGTCCAGGGTAAGCCGCGAATTCTCGACGTTGCGTCGAGCCTTGGTCGCAAAAGTCAGATTTGTGTTGAGGGTGGTGTTCCACCCGGCCAAAAAGCGAGACTGGATCTGGGCGTCCTGCGCCAATCGGGCCTCGCCGACCTTCTCCAGGGCGAGCGCATACTTTTCCAGCGCGGTGGCAAGCGGATCTTCGCCGGGGGAGGTCTGGGCGATCAGCTGCGATCCGGCGAGGGAAGCGCGGGCGATGGCATGGTTGAAGGTCTTGGGCTGCGGCTTGGCGGAAGGCGGTGCAGTCAGCGCAGCCTGTGCTTCGGCGGGGGAGGAGGCGTGGGAGAGAAGCTGGACTTTCTCGTTGATGGTGCGGCCGAGGTCGTTGAAGGATTCCCGGATATTTGGGGGGTAGTCGTAGGCCTCGTTGGAGTATTGGGAGCTGTGATTTATGAGTTTTTGGTTTCTTCTTCTGCAACACTCGGCGATTCATATACGCACGTCACGGAAAGAAGCTTCTGGTGGACCTGCTTGAGGGCATCCACACGCTTCTCAAGCTCGAGATAGTCATCGGGAAGCTGGGTCTTTTCATCGGCGGTGCCTAGCTGTTCCTTGACGAACTGCTGAGTGCGAGCCGCGAACGGCGTGAACTGGGCGCTGTGTCATTCAGTATGAGTTATGGTTTCACAACAGTGGTGATGATGATGCCAGCTTGTGATGATCACGATAAGGAGGGGCAGCTAGCTTACTTGAAGTTCTTGCCAAAGGCTTGCAGTTTATCCATGGTGGGCAATTCAAATCTTCCGAATGCAGTACTGGAGTCTGTGTGATCAATAGTTTGACAGCAATCTAGCGACAAATGTTTGTTTTGTTTTGTTTTGAATAGAAGTGCGCCGTGGTGGATGCTGGTGTTTTGGGGGTCGCGGATTACCCAAGCGGTTCTAGTCTGCCGCCGCAGCTGAAAGTGAAACCTCGTTGCCTGAGGCAGCGCTATCAGCCAGGGATGAATACTGAGTATGCCAATGAGACATTTAATCTACATTTCTTCTTTCTAGCTTGCCATTGCTTTCACAGAACAAGGAGATATAATTGCTCGAAATCGTTACAGCTATCCCGGTCAACATCAATCACGCGTAACATCATGTCAATAAACACATCCTTACAACGCCTGAAACAATACATCAGCCAGCATGATATACCCGAAAGCAGCCACAACTAGCTCGCTCGTCAAAGCTCACGTCAAGGTCGCCATCATTGCGCGGATAATGCGTGAATCGCCGGCTGTAGTTAGTGTTAGCCATGCTACGCTCAAGCTTCAAAGAACACAGAAACTCACGTCGTTTATCTTTCCTGACTTCAATCGATTCGTCCACCTCACCGTCAGCCCGACGGACGACCTTGTCTGTGACGATGTCCACCGAATCATCATGCAACGGCCGACGCTCAATCTGAAGCATCCTCTTCTCATCCTCGAGCATGCGGATCTCTTCTGAGACGTCATAGTCTGAACGACGAGGCCGCTGAACCATGACAACAGCCCCAGACTCGTCGCCGCCTCGCCGCTCAACAATCACCGGCGAGCGGGCACGCGGGAAATTGACCGACACTGATCGAGGCCGTGTCTCGACAATCTCTGGCCGGTCTAGATACCGACCAGCACGAACTCGCGAGGGACTACGGTAGCGCGCAGGCGATGCTTCAACGTACAGCCGTTCAGAGCGCGCCGGAGATGCTTCGACGACAAATCTATTAGTGCGCGGTGGCGATGATGCTTCGACAACAAACCGCTCGGCACGTGGGGGTGATGCTTCGACGACAAACCGCTCGGCACGCGGGGGAGATTGTTCAATAACCAGACGTTCCGTGCGCACTGGCGAGGGAGACCTCACAACAACCCGCTCAACAAACTCGCGGGACGGCGGCGGCGATTCATATCGTCTAACGAAAGCAGCTGCGCCCAATTAGCCAACAACTTTTAGTAGGTAGGTTGGAGCTGCTTACTGTCGGAGCGGCGTCGTAGCTCTCTGCTCAAAGTCACAACCTCATCAATCAGCTCTTTCGACAGGGCTTTCTGGATGATAATCGTTTTGTCCTATCAACGTCACAGTCAGCATGCAACAAGGCCAAAAGAAAACAACAACAACAAATAGAAGATCATATTCGAACCTCTTCAATATACGGGTATCCAAGCTGCTGCACCGCTCGAGCCAGCACCAGCCGCTTGGGCATCTTGGTCTTGCCCTTTCGCGGATACGTCCTGTCCTTCTCGACAATCTTCTCCTTGACAATCTCCTCTCTGACCGGCACTGGGCCCCGGCGGCGCTGCTCGCGCTCACGAAAGTGCCGAAACTCCTCGTCGCCGTAGAAATCGGGTTCTGCAATGTCGATTTCCTCGTACTCTTCCTCGTCCACATACCGCGCGCCCACGGACGGCCGCCGATGCGACGACGAGGGCGGCGGAGGTGGTGCTGGCGCGGGGGCCCGTTGCAGATACATGCCTCTGATGGGCGGGGCACGCTCGACTCTGCGCGCTGGTAATCTGTCGAATGTATCCAGGGACGACTGCCGGCGTACTAGACGGGGTGGCCGGAAGGGGGCCTCTTCTGCTTCTCTCTCTCTCTCTCGCTCTCGACGTGGATGGGGGACCAGCGGGCCGGAGCCGCGATTCTCGTAGAAGTCATCCTCTTCAACAAAGCGGTAGTCCCTGCTCCGCCGTGGTCCAGCGTAGACCTCCTCGTCCACCACGCGGCGCTCAAACCGGTCATCGTAACGAGGCCGTCGCTCGGATGACGGCGCTGGCGGAAACGGCCGCGGGCGTGATCGTGACCGTTCTCTGACTGGAGGCGCGGGACCTGCAGCACGATACATGCGCTCGTCGCGTTCACGTGTGAAGCGTTCCGAGTCCCATCGTCCGCCGCCGCTATCGTAGCTGCTCTCGGTAGTGGCGGAGCGGATTTCGTCGTAGGTGGGCATGTCTGTAATTTTTTTCGTCCCTTCTGACTGATATTGTAGATCAGACGTAGAATGCGTAGTAGACAAGTACCGATAAACAGTAAACAATAAACAAGCACTGAACCACGGTGTGCCGACGGCGGGAACCGTGGATGACCTTCTCCGCTGACAGCGGAGGGGCAGTAACTGGGACGGACGACCAGGCTAGATGATTGATGGACGGTAGGTCGAGGAGACAGCAGAACAGACTGGAGAAAAAGATAGAAAACAAAATAATAATAACTAAGCGAAGGAAAAAAAAGTAAGTTTCAGCTCTATTTTTGCCGTCCAACAGCAGCCAGAAGAGTTGGGCAGGCAGAGGGAATAAATATGACGCATGATTCGATTCGTTTTGGGTTCGCGCGGGCGGAGTGAGTGTTTCAGGCTGTTCAGCGCCGCACAAGCACGGCCCTTTTCTAGAAACTATACGTATAGCTATACCACGTATACATTCAGGGACTACTTGTTGTGATACGTCACTATAAACTAGCTAACTAACAAACAGCACATCTCTGCCAGACACTGGATAGGGCCTGTCATGTTGGGCGTGGGTCTGTATGCCAGGGGCAGCTCCCGCCTGCATCTAGCACAGCACAGCACGTACTATGACAGTAGTCAACCATAAAGAATTTGTATTCGGGTATCATTCATAATCACAAACAAAAGAAAGCAAAAAAAAGAAAAGACATCCCATCTATCAATTAATAATCAATAAACCCCAAAAACCCCCAAGACCAACTTCTCCACGAGCCACCGCGCAAGCTGGCCTGCCACAGCCAGCGCCACGGCCCGCAGATAGCCGCAGTCCAGCAGGATATAGAGCGCCTCGATATTATTCAAGAGCGCCAGGTGCGTCGAGGCAGTGTCTACGGAGAGGAGGGAGAGGACAGAGGGTATATCGAGGAAGGACGCTAGATTGGTGAATAGTGTAGTTGGTAGGCCGCCGCTGCTGCTGCTGCTGTCTGGAGTATGTAGGACTGCCTCGCTGTGCCCTTGCCCAGACGCGGCTACATTAATAGCCTTCGCTGTCGCGCCTGCCGATAGCAGTGCAGATGGAGTAGCAGCAGCTGCTGTGGCCAACGCCTTGGTCGTCGTCTTGTGCAGCATTGAGACGGCAGGACTGTCGCTGGCAGCGCTGCCCTCCTCGGGGACAGCGCCCTCTTTGGAGCCCCATATCACCAGCAGAATCGGGAACAGCTTAGCGCAGCTGCTGACGAACAGAGCGGTGCTGACGGCATTTGCGCTGGGGGGCGATGGAGGGGGAAGAGGCTGGAGTAGCGCGGGGGAAGTCGATACGCGGCGTAGTTGGGCTGTTGCCCCTCCTCCAAGCGGCGGCGATGTATCAGACGGCCAGTATGAGGGATGGTAGGTTCCGGTGGTGTATGATGATGATGGGTGGAGGGCTTGGGTTATGTCCTGACTGGAAGAGGAGCGGCTGATGTTGTTGGCGGAGACGGACGCGAGATTGGACGTGGCCGCGGTGGGTGTTGTGGGTGTCTCAGAGACTGCAGTGGGATCGCCGGCTGCTACCGTGCTGCTTGTCAGGGGACGGTGTCTGGTGATTAGCGATGCGCCCAGGCGCACGACCAGGTGGTGAGAGAGCGTCGCCAGTCCGTTGAGAGTGAGGAAGAAGAGGTACTGGACGATGATGGGGGCGTTCCACAACGGCGTCGACGTGAGGGTGTACGACTTCTCGATGCGCGCCCATGTTAGGTAGACATCGAAGAGGAGTAGGAGCACTCCGAGACGGATAATTGAGCGCTGGGTTAGGAATATTCGTTAGATTCGTGTGTACTATGCAGCTGTGAAGATAATCACTCACGTCAAACTTCTTATCGTCCCTTCCTAGCCGGTTGAAGAGCAGATGGCGGTACACCTTTTTTTGCCCCTGTTAGCGAAATTAACAACTCCACGAGTTAGTCCCATGCATACCTGAGGCTTGATAAGCACCAAATCGATAAACAGCACAACATTGTCGTGCTCGACGTATTTATCGGCGAACCGCTTGCAGCGCGGACATTGCGTCAGGCGAACACCCTTGCCGAGCGAGCGGTCGTCGGCCTTGCTGTAGGACGTGTAGAGCTGCGACACGGGGTAGGAGCATTCGATGCAGATGGGCATTTTGTCACGACATGGTAAGGACTGGCCTGGCTGGAGTGGTGTTGCTGTGGTATGAAGATGGGGGGGTGTTTAAGGATCTAGCCCCGGCGTCAATATTTCTCGGCGCAGATCAGTTGGCGGCAATCCAGCCGCGGTTAGCTTATACAACCACCAACCAACTACATCTATTAATCCCACCAGTACTCAGTGAGATATCTTGGGAAGTTCTACCTTGAGCAAATTCGAGCTATCTAGTTTCTGCTGGCTAGACAGGTATACATCCACATGCAGCGTGAACCTTATTAATATATACATTTTAGTATTTATTATATGAATATGAATATAATCACGCATGATCCGCCAAATTCAAATCTACCAGATCGCTCTCCAACTCCAGCAGCCCCATCGCCCAGCGCTCTCGCGGCCGCGGCAGTTTCACAAAGCGTCTTTCCTCACTCGTTGGCTGGCCGCTATGCTGATTACTAGCTTCGCCGTGGCCAGCTGCGGGGTTTCCCTGGGGAGAATGAATGAGCACGTTGGAGAATACTGATGTTCCTTTCGAAGATGTCAAACTCACCTCACTCGAAGTCTCGTCCTCCGGAGTATACGGTGGCCCACGTCCAGCGTCAGCCCTGCGTTTCCAAGCATTTTCGCAGCCATAGGCGATTGCATCTGCCGAATGCCAGCCGGTCAAGCGCGCCAGCTTCCTCAGAACACTCACCGTCCACGACCTCTGGACGCTGTCCGAGTATTGCACTCCAGCGACAAACAGCGGCACCGTGCACTCGATCCACGCGCCGCCCATGGTTGGATTCACCCCGCCAATCTCTTGCTTGTCGATCTGCGGATAATACAAGCCAGCGGCGATCTTGCCAATGGTCTGCGCAAACACTTCGCATGTTGAAGCTGATGTCACTGCCGCCACCATCGCTGCGGGCGGCATGCTTGGGTGAAGTCGATTAAGCATTATCCGGCCAGTGTAGTAGTAACCCCATAGCACGGCGATTTTGTGTGATCGGTATTGTAAAGCTGTGCCAAATGGAGAGCTGATTGGCGTAGTGCTGTCGGCTGGCAAGGGGGCGAGGGCTTCGCCTACTAACTGGCTTTCGTAGAATTTGTATGCGGCTAGGATACGTTCCCATTCGGCTTCGGCTTCTGCCATGGTGATGTCGTCGTCTTCGTCTGCGAATCTTGCGTATGGCGGGGATTCGCCCATGGAAGTGAATGCGGCAGGAGCTGGGGAGGGGCTTCCAGCCGGCATCATACCGTACATGGGTTTTTCTTTGGGTCGGGGTGGTGGTTGCTGTAGATATTTAATGATTAGTTATGCTCTCGACACTGCTTAGGCTTTTACATACCTCACTACCACGAGGCGGACCTGGAGGTTTTCCTGGTGGCCCCATGGGCATGCCAGGGGGTCCTCGAGGGGGCCCTCCAGGACCCCCTGTTGGTGGCTGAGGCGAGAAGCGACCTAGAAAGTTGAAGAAGCTATTGTTCGGACGCCATTCGCCCCCGGTGCCTTCCAGGCTCTTGATTTTTCTCTTCCGGTCCCGATACCCAAAATCCATCATGCGAGCCATGAGAAGCACAAGATGGTCAAAACTGCCATATAGAGCATCTACTCTCCCAATGCCAGCGCGAGGCGGACATTGATCCCAACGATCGTATGGAGTACTAAAACATCAGCAATTGCTACACAATCTGGAGGAAAAGAAATACATACTGCAGTCTATTGCCGCTAATCAAGCTCTGGTAAAGATCCTGCTTGCAGTACCACCAAAAATAGTCACACTGGATCCTGAAATTGTCGATATCCTTCCGCGAAAAATGTTTCTTCTTGTACCTGGGGTAGATATCCACATGCCCGATTCGATCAAAATCAATAGCCTTGCCCGTAATAATCGAGACCGCGTTGGCATCGACTGCCATCTCCTTGTCTGCAAATGGATCGTCCTCAGCGTAGCCGTGCGGCGCAAACGCATCGTAAGGGTAGCCCCAATTCTGGTTTTGTGATTCTACGCTTCGCCGATGAGCCCGGAGGTCTCTGGTCATGCCTACAAAGTCAATCTCTTTGAGAAGCTGGGCGGCGCCGGCAATGTGCCGGTCCCATTTCTCGTGTTCACCTGAGGTGACTTCGTAAAAGGCGAGTAGAAGCGTTGCGGCGAGCGTGGAGACATCCTTGCGACGCGACGGTAGACCGACGGCTTTTGATATCTTGCGTAATGCGTATTGGTAGTGTTTGAATGTAACCATGAAATAATTTTGTTGCAGCCTGGCGATATGGAGACTGCTCATGGCTAAGATGGTCTGGAGAAGGGCCGGATGTTCCAGAGACTTCAGAGGCATAACATAGGTCCATAGTCCTTGCTGCCCCGGAGGTACGGGCCCAGTGAAGAGAGTCGTTGCGCTTGTATTGTGTCGATCCCAGATAGCCATAGACGGTCCTGTGGCGTGGATGAAGTGGACCCATATGCGGGCGGTTTTGGGGTTGTTCAGCGGCGACGAACTCAGAGATGGCTGGTACGAGGTGAGGATGTTGGGCTCGTTAAGGAAAGTGTTGTAAGAGCGAATCGCATCTTGATGCGCAGAGGCCATGATCAGATTCAACTGGTTAAATCCCTCTTCCTCGGTGGCGTTGTGTAGGTTGTCTTCGTCGGAGTCGACATCATCGTAGTCGTCCTCTGCATCGTCAGGGGCATACGACGTCGGGAAGGCTATTGGTTGTGGCAAAGTATTGCGACCATTGATCAGTCACATACATTACTATCTCGTGCAATACGTCATTGCCCAACGAAAGCTTCTTACCTTGCTCCTGGGCATCCCACGAGTAATAAGCCTGGGCCTGCTGGAAGGTGTTATCGTTGTACGCTCCGATGGCATCTGCTAGGCCCGGCGTCTGCTGGTCCAGCACGAACGCCGGGAGGCTTTCCGGGTTGTGGTGGGTTGGCAAGTGATGGAGGCTTTGCACGGCTGGCTCTGTAGATGGCAAGAAGTCATATTGGCTCAGAGAGGGGTCAACCCCGTGAGCGGACAAGGCGGACTGGTCTGCCGTCGGATACGCCAGGGCCTGGCTAGCATATCTATTCGTGTTTGGCGAGAAAGATGTTCCTGTCTGCCAGAGATGGTCTTGAGCCGAAGCATAGCGGATAGGCTGTTGAGCATGCTGGGCGCGCTGCGATGCCAGGACATCCGTCGATGGGACGTTTGGCAGGCGCGGAGCCAGCAAACGCTGCTGCGGATTGAACGCGCGGCCTACGACGGGCTGTCCTGGCTGGTTCTGCAACTGAAGCTGTCCTGGCTGGCGGTGGTGCTGCTGTTGCTGTTGCTGTTGCTGTTGCTGTTGCTGCTGCCGAGGGTACAGCGTCACAGGCGTTTGCAGGTTCGCAGGCACGGACGGGTCATACGCCGCTCCAAACGGGCCCAAGGCGTTTTTGAACACGACTCGCTGTGTGTAGCCCTCGCACTCGCGCTTGGCTTTGATGCAGTTGTTGCATCGCGGCTTCTCCTCGCCGCACTTGATGCGGCGTTTCCTGCAGGCTGTTTCATTCCCCTGTTAGTTTTCATACCATAACCCATGAACAGGGAAATAGTAGGCCTACTCAAGCAGCCTGTCTTTGTCCTCCGCTTCGGACCCCGCGGAGCAGCCTTGGTGGCTGTCGCTTCGGGTTGGGATTGCTTGTCTGACTGCTCTTTGCGTGGAGGGTCGGACTCGCCAGCGTCGTGATTTTCCCCACCAAGATGTGTGTGTGTGCGGGTGCTGTCGTCCATATGCTATGACTGTGCAACGCAGGGCAACCGTGGGCGACGAGAAATCAGAGAATGGTGCTTGCCTAGGTATTGCTGTCGTTATAGCTGGGCCGACAGCGGGCGTGTGGTGGCTGCCATATATATATGTATCTCCAACGTACAGAGAATAGAGATGGAGGCCCGGATCGATGCTAGCGGAGGCGTTAACCTACACATCCACGACGCAACTAGCTCCCACAAGAGCCTCCACCACCCTGGGCTTTGTGCAAATTGACTTTTCCCAGGCCGCAGGTCGTTTAGCGGAGACCATTGTCAAGCAATGCACGTTCGTTGTGTCAGTCACGGGGAGCTTGGACCGTCCGTCCGTATCTGTACGAGGTCTATTTACACGATTACTCTATTCGTGCATTTGATGGACTGGATGCACCGGACGAGCGGCGCCACTTAGGTAACTGGTACAGAAATGATAAACGCAAAAGGGAGGGGGCCCCCTGATGCGGTACGCGGGATGCTATGCTATGCCATGCTATGCCATGCTGTTGATGCGGTATCCTTGTAGATACTGACCGGTACAACATGAAGGCAGCCTGCTACGGCCCAATCAGTGCAGCGAGTCTATGTCTACAGTCTGCAGTCATACAGCAGGTCGTATCGTGTTGATATGGTCACGACGAGACAACTTAAACGAGGCCGAGGGAGGAGTGGTTCCCAATACTGACTCCCCTCCTCTCGCATAGGGCTAGCGTGATCTTTCAGCCTCCAGGCGGCCGGGTGAGGCTTCGGGCCGTGGCTGCTATGCCTGGACACAGGGAACACACAGCAATTGTGAACTACATGCTCAGTCAGTGAAGTGAGTGAGTAGACCTGGTGAAGATAGCCTGCAATCACATCTCGGCGAAGAGCAGGCCGGGCCGCCGGGCTGGGCGGCTTGGCGTGTCGTCCCGTCAGTCTCGGATCTCAGAAAGAGCAAACATCGCCCAGACAATCTCCGCCCCATCAGTAACCACCCTGGAGACCCATAACTCCATTCTCATGCCTCCAGACGATCTTTGCGTCGGCGACTGACGTCCGGAGCCGGATGGCATCACAAGGCAGATTCAGAGGGCGAACCCGGATCCCAAAGAGTCCAGGGTCAGACCCCAAACGGCCGTAAGATCTCAGGCCTTGCCGTTTCGAGCGTCATAGTGCGAGCTGAAGAGTGCCAGCCCCGCAATCTGCCACAGCGAGGGCCGCGCAATCAGGCCGATGCAGCATCCATGAGAGCCATGTGGTCGTTTAAGCTTGAATGAAGCCTTGAACTGCTTGGCTGTGCCTGGGCACGCAGGCCGTCTGATTGGGCTGCCGAAACGGCAAATATTGCCTGTTTGGACAGCGCGGCGTGAGTTTACTTTCTGCTACGCACGTAACCATCAAGAGACTGTGCTAGTTTCTGCGTATGAATGAAGTCTGGATCCCGCGCATCTCAGATCCGATGCCTCGTTCAGTTGAGCCTCACCAAAGTGTCTGCTTCTGAGTTCGTGACACTAGACCGGGTACTGTTCCTTCTCAATGCCTGGCAAGAACGTCTTCTCTCTGATTCACGAAAACTCCTGGCTGTGGTCCGAGTAGTCACCGCATATGGCTAGACTGTCTGGTGCATATGTATTATGTACTATAGTTAACTTAACAGCTAACGTTAGGGTTGAATAATGCCAGTATCCTACTCATCCGCTCACGCATGCATGGATAGATCATCTTCCCACGTTACTGCCGCTGACTTCATACAAGATTATCGTGAGCTCGCCAGGATGCTAGCTGTTTCTGTATTACTCGCCGATGCAGAAACGACAGACGAGAGACGAGAGACGACGCAAGAATTGTTAGCCGAGCACTACCCTCCTTTTATCTTACATCACAACCGATGAAACAACGGCAACTCAGCTGCAAAGCCGGCAGTCACTGGTGTCGTAGCTGCAAAATACCTACCAGGATCTGGACTAGACGTAACAATTCTTTCAACTTTGGCAATTGACTTGAAGTCACCAGGGTAATACTGTCTAGACAAAGTAGTGATGGATGCGTGGTTACTAGAGGCGGCCTCCGCTGACCGCCTTGCCTACGCCAAGCGTAATTGGAGGGACGGATAAGCTGTCACTCGTGAATTCTGCCAGCAGTAAAGAAAAATTTCCCGGCTGCAAGTTGCAAGTCGCCAGTTGCTGCACTGGACAATCCACACTGCCCAGCTGCCAGCTCAACAGACGCCTGCAAGCATGTTCGCAGTCCCCGGCTGGTCGCTCTCGACCTCCGACCTGAAACCACAAAAGGACGACTCGTCGCCAAAACGGGTTGCTCCCACCGACGCGAAAGAGAATGGAAAGCCGGCCGCCCAGGGTGCGAAGAAGAGGAAGAGGGGAGATGGCGTGACCAAGTCCAATGTGGATGAGATGTTCCGGCGGCATATCGAGGGGCATGCCGATGGCAACAAGAAGAACAAGAAGAAAAACAAGGACAGAAAGAACAGCAACAACAACAACGAAGCCACAAGCACAACGACCCACGAGATCCACGCCGACAGACCAGCTCCCACAGAGGAAACCCGCAAGAGCAAAAAGCAGAAAAAGAACCGCTTGCAGGAAAAGCCAGACGTGCAAAAAGATGAAGCTGCCTCTGCAACAACCGACAATGCTGTCGAAGCGACGCAATTGCAATCGCAATTACCCCCAGCCATGCCCCCAACAGCAACCAAACTCACTCCGCTCCAGCAGAAGATGCGCGACAAGCTTGTGTCCGCACGATTCCGGCATCTGAACGAGACGCTCTACACAACGCCGTCCAAACAGGCCTTGGAAATGTTCAACGCCAACCCCGAGCTGTTTGCCGAATACCACGCTGGCTTTTCGCAACAGGTCAAGGAATCCTGGCCCTCGAACCCGGTCGATGGGTATATTGCTGCTGTTCGCAAGCGCGGCGCGAACAGTATACCGCGGCACGACAAACGGAACAACACCAACAAAAACCAGCTCCCCCGCAGACCAAATGGAACATGCACAATCGCCGACCTGGGCTGTGGTGACGCCCAATTTGCGCATGCCCTGACAACTCCAGCATCTAAAAAGCTATCCCTCAAAGTACTCAGCTACGACCTACAGAGTCCCGACGCCTTAGTCACAAAAGCTGATATTGCGAACCTGCCGCTGCCGGATGGCAGTGTCGATATTGCGATATTCTGCCTCAGCTTGATGGGCACCAACTGGGTGTCGTTTGTCGAAGAAGCGTGGCGCGTGTTGCGTAGTGACGGGAAGGGGGAGTGCTGGGTCAGTGAAGTCAAGAGTCGGTTTGGCAAGGTGTCACGGAAAAAGGCACAGATTGGGTTGAAAAAGGCCGACGCAAATAGCACGCAGCAGAAAAAGAAGAATAAGAAGAACAAAAAGAAGAACAGCAACGGCGGTGATTCTGACGACGAGGATGACGAGGACGACGAGATCTATGCCGAAGACGCCCCGCACACTCCATCGGGCAATGGCGACGACGACACCGATATCTCGGCCTTTGTGGAAGTCTTCAAGTCGCGCGGGTTTGTCCTCAAGCAGGAGTCGGTCGACAAGTCGAACAAGATGTTTGTCAAGATGGAGTTTGTCAAGGCTGGTGGCGCCCCGGCCAAGGGCAAGTATGCTGGTGTGACGCCATCTCGTGCCGATAATAAGCCTGCCCCGGCAGCTCAGCACCAGGCGAAAAAGAAGTTTATTGACCGGAATGATAATGAGGGTAGCAAAGGGTTGACGGCTGAAGAGGAGGCCAAGGTTCTGAAGCCGTGCGTGTATAAAATTAGGTAGCTTTGTTTACCAAGCCGGACTGGCACAAAAAAAGCGAACGGTCTAACTTGCGATGTAAATGATATTCTCGACTACATAATGTTTTGGTAGACCAAGGACAGATTACAGTCTAGTTCCCACCCAATTGACCAACTGCCCGGCCCATCTCCTCCTCATCGTAAATTCGGAATCCCTTATCTTTCGTGACGCTGGCCAGTTGGACATTCTTAGCATCCAGCTTTTCCTCCATGACCTGTTTCAGTGTCTTCAACACAAGCGTCTCTGCCTCGGCGAGTGTAAGGGACCTGTGGTACTCGTTTTGCAGCTCGGCCTGGGCGCCTTCGCTGCCTGAGCCGATGGCCTTTGCGTCGTATCGGTAGAAAGTCCCGGACGGTTCGGCGTGATATCTGCGTTTAGTCAGTAAGATGTCTTCCTTAGAGGGACTACTATTGTCGATTGTGTTAGACGCACAGTTGCGGCCCATCCTCATCATAACCAGCAATCAACAGAGCCACGCCAAACGGCCGACTCATCACACTCTCCTCGCCGTCCGCGCCCTCGCCGAATCGCAGCGCCAGATCGCAGATGGCCTGTGTGCAGCTCTCGACGCGGAGAGACTCGGAGAAGTGGAAGGCATGGTTCTGGCATTCGACGCGGGCATGCTCAATCATCGATCGTGCATCGGCCTGCAGGCCGGACATGGCGCAGCCAATGTGTTGGTCGATCTCGACAATCTTTTCGACGGAGGACGTTTCAAGGAGGGATGAAGTGACCCGTTTCTCGACACCCAGGACTACACCTTCTGACGTCGCTACCTGTGCTGTGTCAGTATTTGACAGAAGGGATTGGGATGGAGGTGGGCTGTACACCGATGGCAGTGGATCCGAGCTTGATAGCTTCTAGCGAGTATTCGACCTGGAACAATCGACCTTCGGGGGAGAAGGTGCTGCATGCAGTGTTAGCTAGGTACTGATAAGGCATACGGCAGACGACGCAGGGCCGTGGGCATACTTGATTCCGCGGTCTGGACAGAGCTGTTAGATATATCTTGCTTGATGCATCGGGGCTGGCACAGCTTACCGTATTCTGATCGCGCGATAAACATGGCGGCGATCTAAAAGGAAAAGAGGATAGTGAAGAGAGCGGCAGATGAGGCGTAAAAGTGGATGGCGAGGGAGAAGCAGGGATTCTAAGTGAGTATGTAGCGTGGTGAGTAGTCAGAGTGTGGTGCGGAGAGTGAAGCTGGAGCTCAGGTCAGCGAGAGAGCTCCGGCGGCAGGTGCCTGGGCAGCCAGCCGCTAGTCCCGAACGAGGCCTGCAGACACAATACAGCCAGACAAAGTCCTTAACAGGAAGACAAGACACATCCAACTACAACAGCCTCCTGGATAATTATCGTACGCTCCGCTTGGCAGGCAAGCAGCGTAACTTAAATTACTCGCCTGGGCATGTCCAATGATCGTCGCGCTGCCAGTTACAACATAGGCGGCGGTGCGCGACCCCGCGTTGTTTCCAACCGCGAACCCAACATTCGACAAGGCGACCACCACCACAGCACCAGATCACCGCGCCTCGCCGACGCGATGGACAATCTCCGGGGAAGCACGTCCAGCGCCAGGGGAGTAGGGAGCAGTCGGACCGAGCGGACAACAATCACAACGCGCGACAAACTCCACGTCAAGACGCGCAACCCGGTGAAAGAGTCCCCAAATGCAGGCAATCGCGGTGAATTCGAGAGGTCAAGGTCTAAGAAAACAGCGTCACCGCCTCCGCGAAGGAAGGAAAAGGAGGTACATGATGGTATGCATAGTCATTTGCTTACGGCCAGTCTGGATATCAAACTGACCGTGCGTGTTTAGCACCCTGGATCCCTCAAGCTACTCTCATCCCTCATTCAACAGCTCCTCTGGCAAGCCGGGTCTCGGTGCCCCCTCTCGCCTCGATCTCGCCGCAGAGCCTCGAACCGATATCCTTCAAGGAAATGTCTATGGACGAGCAGGAGGATGCTATTCTGCAGGATATTCTGTTTGTGTTTATGGGCTACGAAGGCCAATATATACGCTACCACGCCTCATACGACCCATCAGTCGAGAAAGACCGGCTGGTTGGGCCATCGTTTCAGATCGGGTCAGGCTTGGATCCCAGTCTGAGGGATTTGACCATATCAATGCTGAAGATGGCCACGCATTACAGCGCTCTGGAAGCCTTTGTTGATGTGCTGAGTCGGCCGGAGTACGGCGCTGTTAGTCATTCGCTGTGCGCGGCGATTCGGAAGCTCTTGAAAGACTACCTAATTCTCGTCGCACAGCTGGAGAATCAGCTACTTAACAACCAGAACTTCACGTTGCACGTTCTGCACCTGCAGACAATGCCGACGAGCCAGAGCTTAGCGCAACTGCATTCGCTTAGCCAGGAGCTGCTGAGACGGAATAAGCTGCTTGACCAGGATCTGGACGAGTCAATCGATGATTTTGACGATGTTGATAACATCCTCGAGCAACTGAAGGAAGGCGGTGACCTTGTCCCAGGAGGCATGTCGAGCAAGAAGATTTGCAAAGGTGGCAATGTTTTGGGGCTTCTGACGGAACGGTTGGCCACGTTTTCTGGAGACCCAGCGACAAAGACGCTGATAGAGACCCTGCTCCGCGAGGCTAGCAGACCATATATGACCATGCTTAACGAATGGCTGCACCATGGTGAAATTCGAGATCCGCATGGAGAGTTTTTGATCAAGGAACAAAAATGGATCAAGAGAGAAAAGCTGGAGGAAGACTATACCGACGAGTATTGGGAGAAGCGGTACACCATACGAGAGCATGAAGTGCCGCCACAGTTGGAAAGTGTGAGAGACAAGGTTCTCTTGGCCGGGAAATATCTCAATGTGGTACGCGAGTGCGGAGGAGTGGACGTCAACAAAGCGGTCAAAGATATACCAAAGACGTTTGACGATCCTCGGTTCTTGGACAATGTCAACAATGCGTATGCCTATGCAAACACGTCACTGCTCAATCTTCTATTGTCCGAGAATTCCCTAACTACACGTTTCCGTTCGTTGAAACACTACTTCTTCCTCGACCGATCAGACTTCTTTTCCTATTTCATGGAACTGAGTGCTTCCGAACTCCGCAAAGCAGCGAAGAACGTTAACGAAAGCAAGCTACAGTCCCTTCTCGACCTGGTCCTGCGCCAACCTGGAAGTATCGCCGCTCAAGATCCTTTCAAGGAAGACGTCAAAGTCAAGATGAACAAGATCGGCTTGACTAAATGGCTAATGCAGGTGGTCAGCGTGTCTGGAATCGACCAAGACAACCCAGACGGGGGAATTGAAAAATACCAAACACCCACAACTCAACCAGCAGAAGACGAGAAAGACATTATCGGGTTCGATGCTCTCGAACTGGACTACATGGTCCCATTCCCATTGTCGCTGGTGATTAGTCGAAAGACGGTGCTGCGATACCAGCTTATATTCCGATATCTTTTGTCACTTCGCCATCTAGAGAATCTGCTAGTTACTTCGTGGCAAGATCAGCAGAAAGTCCTCGGCTGGCGTCACAAGTCGTCAGATCGACGGCTGGAGATGTGGAAGAGGAGAGCATGGACGCTTCGTGCTAAGATGCTGGTGTTCATTCAGCAGCTTTTGTACTTTTGCACCGCGGAAGTGATTGAGCCCAACTGGCAGAACCTGATGGAGCGCGTCAATGGCACGGCGGCTGGGAGTGATAGTCTGCCCACTGATGCGGATGGCGCCCGGCAGGTCAATCGCACGGTGGACGAGTTGATGCAGGATCATGTCGATTTTCTGGACACATGCTTGAAGGAGTGCATGCTTACGCAAGCCAAACTTTTAAAGGTACCTACATGATGGAATCCAAATCCTTGAGCACCCTTTATGCTAACTTATTAGATCCATTCAAAATTAATGACATGCTGCACGATGTTCGCCTCGTGGACAGCAGCATCGCTTGGCCGGAGTATGTCTTCAGCTGACCCAGACCTGTCCGCTGGCGCTCCTGGTGCGCCAGCCGATGCTCGTCCATACGATTCGACACGATTAGCCAAGTTGGAGGATACACTGAAACGATACGAAGATCATTTCAACCGGCATCTGCGAATTCTACTCGATAGGTATGATAAAAGGAGTCTACTCATCCACGAAATGAGCTGTGCTGACTAGCGTTCCAACAGTCTGAATTATTTTGCAGCAACTGAAAGCGTTGTCCTGCTGAAACTTGCGCATTCTCTCAGCTCGATTGGCAAGGATGATTAATGAAGCAAATTTTATATATCATTCTAATGAACGTTTTCCTGCTTATGATTTCATTGCATCGAGGGTTTGCACGGTTCATTGCATGTCGACAACGGCGCTATAACTCGACTCTTGTATTTGGTTCAGTCGATAGTGATGATAAATATACCCCGACAATTCGTTTATTCAGTTATGTTCATGCTCAAGTAAATGCAACCAATATATACCTCTATATCAGATCCCAGTATAATTACAACCTCGCCCGCCCACTCTCTATCTCATCCCAGCTAATCTCATCCAGCACTTCATACCGTGGCTGCTTCCCCTTTGAGCTCAACCAGTATAACGTATCCCCTTTCGACTTTTCGTCTGATGCCGACAAAACCGGATTCCATCCACGTTTTGACAAATCGCCTTTGGCCTGCTTGAAGGTGACCCCTGTGGCCACCTCATTCGTGATTCTGACCAGTCTGGGAATAGCATAAGATGGGACACCCTTGGATCTAAGGAATTGATGCAGCTGGTTTATCAGCTGTGCCTCGGTTTCAGCCGTCCTGCGCTCAAGTGTTATGCCGGCAGCGCCTGCTTGTCCGTCGTAACTATTTCCCGCAATCAGTTTGGCCTGCTTATGTCCGCCATAATATAGACAACCGACTCACCTCTTCAGCTTCACCCCATACACAACAGCATCCTGCACCCCCTCCATCCGACAGATGTGATCCCTCACCTCCCCAGCGGACACATTCTCCCCTTTCCAGCGAAAGGTATCACCCACCCGATCGCCAAACCGAATCCACCCGTCGGCATCACGCACCAGCAAATCACCCATCCGCTGAAACACATCGCCCTTCTCAAACACGTCGAAAATGAGCTTCTTCTCCGTCGCGTCGATATTGTTCAGATACTCGGTCAACGTCTGCCGCGAACGCACCCTCCCAATTGCCTCTCCTTCCTCGCCAGCGCGCACCTTCACGCAGAAACCATTACTGTCGCGGTACGGCTGCTCAGTCTCCGTGTCGATCTTGATCAGAAACATGTCCTTCTCCAGCAGTCGGCGAACGGGGCCCTGGAACCCCACAGCACCGACGCCCCAGACGCCGCCGTAGAAATTGTCGAAGCGCGCCACGCCCTCGGTCGAGCGATAGATCTCCCGGATTTCATCGACGTTGAATCGCGAGCGGAACTTTTCCCAAATCTCGCCGCGCAAGCCATTGCCATAGGCGACAATGCAATTGTGGCGTTTGTCGTACGGCGAGGGCGGCGAGGCGAGGAGGTAGCGGCACAGCTCGCCGATGTAGAGCACTCGGTTGGCGCGGGAGTCGTGTACGTCTTTCCAGAACTGGGAAGCTGAGAATTTGCGGCGCAGGCAGAGGGTGCCACCCGTACTGGAGACGTAGCACAGGCTGCTAAAGAAGGCGGTGCCGTGGAAGAGTGGGAGCGCGGAGTAGACGCGCAGGGGAAGGTATTTGCTTGGGTTGAGGTAGTCTTTGCGCACGGGAGTGGAGGTTACGAGCACCATCATGTTACGGATACCGCAGGCTTTGGGGTTGCCGGTTGTCCCGGAGGTGTAGATGAGGCAGCTTAGGTCGGTAGGGGTGCGCTTGGCTGGGATGATGGAAGAGACGGTGCTGGGAGGGATTTGGTTTAGGGTTTCTAGGGTGATGGGGGTGGTGTCTGAGAGGTGGGCCACAGCTACGTCGTCAAATGAAGAGACGTTGAAGGTGAATTTGGGAAGATCAGACAGGACGAACTCGGCCAGGTCCGGTGATGAGATGATTAGTTTTGGAGCGGAGATGTTGAGGCAGTGTTTGAACGTGTCGTCTGGATATCTATTAGATGAGATGGTAACTTGCTAGAAGGCGAGGCTTACCTCTCAGGTTTGTGTTAATCATCGCGGCAACAACGCCTAATTTAGACAGTGCGTATATAGCAAAAACCATCTCCGGCGAGTTTGCGCAGAAGAGGGCAACAAAGTCCCCCGTTCTGACGCCCTGGGCATGGATATAGGCTGCCAGGCGATCGGATACTGTATACCCTATATCAGCACTGCCCATAAACGATGGCAATAAAACTTACAGTCTCGTAGCTGGTCATATGTCCAGGTCTTGTTCTCAAACCATAGCGCCTCGGCCGAGCCTTTCTTGTGCACGTCAATAGTCCGACGCAGAATCCCATACAGCGTACAGGTATCGCCCAGTTCGCTGATCCGCTGGGTCAGCAGTTTGCCTAAATGCTCTTCGTCTTTCAGACTGTCTAGATCAGCCTTGATGCCGAACTTGGCATTGGCGTAGGCGGCTGTTGCGAGCGCAAGCGCTGCTCCTCCGAGTGCTGCTGGTGCACCCGCACCGGCAGCTTGGGCGAGGATGTCCATTGTTGTGGTGTTGCTGTGTAGGTAGTGAGTTGATACCTCAATACTGCCTTAGTTATGTTAGAGAATCTGACCCCGGATACTGTATTATTAAAGTAAAACGATTGGCGCCATTGCCTAGCTCCATACGTATGCGGTCGAGGATATCGGCAGCTCTTTCGGTTCGTTGCCGACGTCCAGTCAGACCAGCCTGGCTGGATGGTCTGGTGGTATTATTCAATTCCGGCTCTTGGACGTACCGAAAATGCAGTTGATAAAAATGATATGCATCATTCTCCTCCCTTCTGGCGGCGCGGGATAGCACACCGTGGACAAAGGATATTCTTCTGTTCTTTGTCGTGCTGTTGTCTGCTACTCTTTCCGGGCCCCAATTAGTCGAGGCCCCACTGCTACAAAGAAAGCCATGGCATCAATGACTGCCAGCTGCTCGATTCTGCTATTATGCCTTGCCATTGTAAACTATAGTCGATACTCTGCTCTGCACACATGCATTTTTCTGTTGGTATCAGCGAAATAGCATGTATTCACTACTTGCCTAGGCATACTATGTAATAATCGCCGTGGAGTCCGGGGGCGGCCCGCTTTCCCCATACGCTGATACAAGACCAATACGTCACGAAACGGACTTCTGCCCGCAGAACCCGAGCCGAGGCGCTGTCCGTGACGCGTACCGTACACTAGCGGCCGCACTGCGCTTCGGCACTTCTTGTCGGGAGAGCAGCCCGCCTTCGCTGGTCTTGCCTAGGCACATCCCCGATAGCTTCGGCCTCTGACTGACTCTCCAGCCTAGGCCCGTCGCACTGTGGGCACATCCTGATTACTCTCTGGACCCAGCCGAGGTTGGCCCTCTGCAGAGCATTGCTATTGGCTGCCGGGGAAAGAGTGCAGCCGAAGCAACGTCTATCAACCATCAGTTTATATTCTCTTCAGTTCATGACATCTCTCGACCCCAATCCTGCTATAATATACCCAAACCATGTCGTCCCCTTCACAGCGTCTTTCGGCCATCGCCAGCCAAGTGTCTGGCAGCAGCGAGTCGGATGCGAGGAAGCGCGTCCAGGCCAAAAACGCCGACGATATTGTGAGTGGCGGAAGAAGGCCGGTTGATGTTGAACGCAACACGAAAATTAATGCTTAACAGGTCATCACACTAGCCATCCGGACACCGCTCACCAAGGCGAGGAAGGGTGGTCTGAAGGACACATCACTAGACGACCTTTTGATATCCCTGCTAACGGTGAGCTAGATGTTCACGATGAGCCCAAATGTAAAGGAAGCGCTTACTCACACACAACTAGTCTGTCCGCGAAAAATCCAAACTCAACCCCAGTCTGGTGGAAGATGTCTGCGTTGGCAACGTGCTCAACCCCGGCGCCGCATATGTCGCGCGCTCAGCTGTCCTTGCCGCTGGCTTCCCCGAGACAACCGCAGCATCAATAGCATCCCGATTCTGCTCCTCAGGCCTGCTAGCTGTACAGCAGATTGCCAACCAGATCATCGCGGGCTCCATCGACGTCGGCATTGCCGTGGGCGCCGAATCGATGAGCACAAACCCCGACGGAGGCGCGCCGGAGCTCTCCCAGAAGATTCTGGACCATCCGCTGGCTTCTCAGAACAAGCAACCAATGGGCCAGACTTCTGAGAATGTAGCCGCTCAATTCAACCTGAAGCGTACCCAGCTCGACGAGTTTGCTGCAGCCAGCTTCCAAAAAGCCGAGAAAGCGCAGAAAGCGGGGTGGTTTGAAGATGAAATCGTGCCCGTGAAGACGACCATCAAGGACCCCAAGACTGGCGAGGTTAAAGATGTTGTCGTTGACCGGGATGATGGCATTCGCTATGGTACCACAGCCGAGAGCCTGTCCAAGATTCGCGCGGCCTTCCCGCAATGGGAGCCCAGCCATACGACTGGCGGAAACGCATCGCAAATTACCGACGGTGCAGCTGCCCTTGTCTTGATGAAGAGGTCTCGTGCGCAGGAGCTTGGCCAGCCGATAATAGCAAAGTTTGTGGCTGCTACTGTCTCTGGTCTTGAGCCGCGGATCATGGGCATTGGGCCAAGCATTGCGATTCCAAAGATCCTTTCAAAGATTGGACTGAGCCCGGATGATGTCGATGTTTTTGAAATTAACGAAGCCTTTGCTTCGATGGTAGGTTTTCCTTGCTACTTTTTTTTTTCCACCTTCACATCATTATTAACCCATAATTATAGGGAGTATACTGCGTGCAGAAACTCAACTTGCCGGCCAGCAAAGTGAACCCTCGCGGCGGAGCAATGTAAGTCCATCTATCTATCCAGACCAATAGGCACTCGCTGATAGAAACAAAGTGCATTTGGTCACCCCCTCGGCGCCACAGGCGCCCGACAAGTCGTGACCGCACTATCAGAGCTCCGACGATCAAACAAGCGGATTGCAGTGACATCGATGTGTGTAGGAACAGTAAGTTTTGCTTTTCTTGTCATTGAACATATTACACGTGAAGAAATTATGATTTTCTTTTCAAATGACATTCCAACTAACTACTATCGCCACGTAGGGCATGGCTATGGCGGGGGTGTTTGTTTCGGAGCATTAATTATCTTGCTGATTGATTAAAATAGCGTAGCACTATAAGTGTGATATGAATATGAAAACTTAATGTCTACATTCAATTAACTTCATGGTATCTCTTTACTCTTTTGTATTTTCAGATTTGTGCCATGCAGGTAAGTAACTGTGGATATGACTTGACCTTTAGAACCATGTACTCTATAACATGCTTTTTAGACCAAGCTCAATGGCTAGTCGTCCAGATCCGAACAGGTATAAGTGGACGTAGTGACATCGGTGTACGGATACGGCAAAACCCAGATATCATCGTACCTAGTCGAGAAACATCACTTGTCAGACCGGTGTACCTTTCAACCATGCTGAAGCAAAGCACAAAACAAATTAAATTACTACTTACCCATCTGATGGAAAATTGGAGATACTGCTTACACCCAGCTCCTCGGCAATGTTGTTGAGCTGTTTACGTGCCCAGCAGATCAAGATATTGCCGCTGCCCGTGTAGGCTGTGACCAGGTCGGCGACGCACGATTCGTCTTTCTTCGAGCAGCTGTCGTTGATGGTGAGGCCGAGGGCTTCTGCTAAGAACTCCACAGTCTCATAGGGACGTTCACGCGAGCCATCTGGTGCGGTATACAAGTGTTAGCAGATCGAGTATCGGCAAGTGGACAGACAGGGTCATTACCGGACTCGTATTCTTCGGCAATAATGTAGCCAATGTCATAATCGGAATCTGCACCGAAAACGGTCTCAAGGCATAACGCGCGTTGCTCGCCCTCGGCACTGAGGCCGTCACCACCATCTGAAGGGCCTTCGGCGTCTCGGATGAGGTAGACGGTTGGTTCGGCGATGGCCGCCGTGGCCAGGAGGAGGAAAGACACGGAGAGGGGCTTCATGTTGATTTTCTATATGCCCTGTCTTTGTTATGTCTTCTCGCGTGTGTATGATCTATATAAAAGAGAGGTAGGCATCTGGCTCCATTTATACATGCCACCCAGCGTATTGCACGTGCTGGCCTACCTCGTAGCACATGTAGCATGCCCACTTGGGCAATATGTACCTAGATTACGATCTGATAATAAAGCAGAAAAATACAGCACTAGCAAATCCATAGCCCCGCCATCGAATCGCAGATGCTGATTGTTCGATCAGCAGGATCACTCAAACACTAAATAATCCTGACGATAAATGCGGGGAGTTAAGACGGGGAGTCGTCCAATCAGCTGCAGTCAGTACACAGCTGTCGACAGTGGTCAAGCTGCAAAAGAGAGATTCAATGTCACCTTGTTGTCTGTTAGTTTGCGAGTTTGTCGAACTTGTTTAGACTGAATTATGGAGCGTGCTAGTCGCCCACGTGAAGCCTCCAAACGGTTGGATTGGCGCGGTTAGTGCGTTTGGTGGTTTTCGTCTAGCGGTGCTACGTGTGCAGGATGGTTTAGATCAGGAATCTGATAAAAATTGTCGGTTATGGCAGTGATAAAATCTGATTTTTATCGGTGTGACTGATGTGGGGGTGCCTTTAATAAATCTGTAGTTTTCTACTAGATGTAGTATGAGTGAGCTGGTGATATACTTATGGACAGCCAACTACGTAGTCATTCCGAAATGATGTTTAATAATGGAATACAGTTGAACTCTGACGGATATTTTTCACTTTGTTATTTAGGCAATAACGAAAGACGCTATGTTGGTCTCCAGAGGTACTAAAAGGAAACCCTAATTTCAATGATAATTAGGGATCAGATGCTCCATTCCATCTCGGCCGATGTGCACAATATGGTGAGTGCAAGTAACGATTTCTTAACAGTTATAAAGTCAATTGACTTCTCGAGCCGTGTTTACCACATATACATCACGGCAATTATCAATTGCCAGATGATGAATGCAGTCAGTGTGCGTAAAATATTGGACACTTTCTTAGATAGAACTTGCTGACTAACTTGTATTTCAACAAGAGTCCAGTCTTTGCTCGCGGATCAAAGTAATGACAATGGCTCATGACTGGTTATATCTATGACAGTCACTTACTCAATAGTAGAGTCATCCTCTGTCAATTCTGTTTTTACTCAGCTGCCTTGACTCGGCCTAGTCTGATGTTTGCCATCAGCAATGATTAAAAAAAAATTGAACATGTCTTTATTCGAGAGCAATATCGTTTGTAATTCTGTACAATAGATGATCCGCGTCATGACTCTTTATTCTCAAAAACTTTTTGGTATAATAAGGTAGCGAGGCGAAACATAAAATTCAAGATTGGCCTGAAAGAATTGGATTCATAGCTGCTACTGCTTCGTTGTCCATCTACATATATACGTATCTAGTTTATAGTGTGTTTACTCAACTTTTCTCAGGGACACAAGCATACTACTTCTATTATCTTCGTTGCTGTTGAAGCTTGATTTGTTTATAGGTAGTGAATCATCTCCTTGATCTGATATGATAAAGGAAAATGGGTATTGACCTTTGGCCTGGCAGTGTCGAAAAGAGAACACCGAAGTTCACATTATCATCCCTATTGAATTATATGACGTGAGTTTTAGAAGCTGACACTTATAGAGACTCACTGAACAGTCATAAGTTGACTAACAGTAGATCTGTAGAGATTTATAAATAAATACAATGTTCTTTTGAGTAGTCTTATTCTTGATTCACGACTGTTCTTATTGTTCCATTCCTTATCTGAATTTAAACTAATATACTGCCTTATTTTGAAGAAGAAGAAGAAGAAGAAGAAGAAGAAGAAGAAGAAGAAGAAGAAGAAGAAGAAGAAGAAGAAGAAGAAGAAGAAGCAGAAGAAGAAGCAGAAGAAGAAGAAGAAGCAGAACAAACGAAATGTCCAGCCAGCACCCAGCCTGGCTACAGCCTTCTCCTCAGGAAAATTTGGATAATCGAGCTCGTGTCCAGCATCTGTGGCCAACGGGAGCAGTTGTTATCAATAATCAGGTCCGGCATATCAGAGACATAGACAGTGCATTGAACGGGATATCGATGTTTCTAGACGCAGGATCTAGAGAACTGGTTGGGGCTACGCATGACGCCCTGAATACAACATGGCTTGAAAAGACACACAATGAGCTCATGCCGCTGGAGACGTTCTTCAACGCATTGAAAGATCAAGAGAAGGCGCACGGTCCTGGTCATCGTTACTTTCAGATCTGTAAAGATATAAAAGACCGAATCTCGGAGCTTGAAGCTATCCATGAATTTGAGAGGTTTTGTTTGATCCATGCCATCATCTCCTTTAGATAATACACCGGTTCAAAGTTTTGAAGTACTGACTTGCTACAGATATCCACGTGTAAGACTCATCGAGAAGCATGTGGCTAATTTTGCAGACGGCAACATTATGTTTTTTCAGGTGGCATATTGGAAAGAAAAGAACCAAAATACCTGGAGAAGATTGATAAAAAACGACAGTGGGGATGATGACCTCAACCATGTTATACACGACATGGATCGAGAGATTGTGAATCATCGCAGCTTTGCCGAGGCAGTTTACCGTTACAGGAAGCAAAAGACTTGCAAATGCCTTCAACAACAAGATGTTATTCACCGTATAGTGTGAAAGTTTGTCCCAGTCTTGAACTACATGTTCGGTTTCTGAACAGCCATGCTATATTACTCAACATAATATATATTCTTCTATTTCTTTACTTTCCACTTATCACTCTTTTCGTTCTTTTCTTCTTTTATTTTTGAGTGAAAACTTCTTGTCTTTTCTCATCTTATGTAGAGTTTTATAAATACACAACCATATCCTCTGGAAATATATCTTCAGTCATAATCAAACTCATAATTTTCGCAAAACATGAGACTATCTAAGCACTAAAAGACTTGTCAATTTCATGTCAGAGGGAAACATCTAGTTCCAGCGTCCTCGGAAACTATTTCTACGCGCTTACAACGTTATGAAAAAAAATTACTAGAAAATGACTTGTAGCTATGCTTATTTTATTGCTCTTCTGTATCGCCCCAATTACATGGGATCTATCTGATATAAGGCTCACGTATGAGTAGTCATGGCATTGATAGTGATTTATGTTGACTCAAGACTTGCTGAAGTCACTTCATGCAGACGTTTAGACGAACAACAGTCATAACGATGTGCTAGACAGAGAAATTATGAAAGTCACTATGAGAATGCTCGGGACTTGATTAAGCTTTATTAGTTTTGACTTATTAAGAAATCATTTCGGAAAAAAACTAACAAATATGAAAAAGGCTATTTAAAGAGTTCATATATCACAAATATTACCTAACTTACCCAGGTTATCCCATCTTATCTACATTTATCGCGTATTCCCTTTTATTTTCTTTCATCTCTGGTGGCGCAATCAGAATGAAATTGATATTATTTCCCACTTATAATCTCTTCTGAAATAGATTGAGGCGTTGTAGGACTCATTCAAGACTCATATATATTGAATCATGCCTCAGAGGAGTCATTGTGTAACTAATTTATTGAGTAATTTCGAGTCATATCCAGTTTTCAATAGTACCTACAAACGCTTATAAGTAGTTCAATTTACTTTCAATAAATTCTAACTCTTGATACACGAATCCTTGTACTAGTTTTCTCTTCCCTGCTTCTCATATAGGGATACCCTGAATCCGCTCCAACAAAAGAAGACAAAAACTTAACGACAGATACGCCGTAAAAACAATGGATACGAGGCAGATATTCTTGTATTATCCAGTAGAATATACTTTTCACGGGTCACTGAAATACAGGCTTAATGGAGAAAATGTGACTATTGGGGAAGTACGCCCGGGCTTGTCCGGCATAGAGAACATCATAGATGAAGGCCCCAAGAGACCTGCCGGTACTCAGTACCCTGGAATTAATAAGAAGTGGCTGGATGATAGAAAGAAGGAGCTTGATGACTTGGAGCGTGATGTGAACGAATGGAAGACCTGGTTCGGCTCAGAAATTGAAGGACATAGACACGTTTATCAGATTTACGACGCAGTCGTTGTCAAAGTGCAGAACCGGCGAAATGAGCTCGAGGATACTCAAAAACTCATGTACGTTTCCTTTCAACCAATTTATTCATTGTGTCTCTAATTTAATCCCTCGAAAAACTTCACTTTCTCAACAGTGGAAATGCTAACATCGATTAGTGACTCGGCTGCACATTACGAGGAGCCGCATGTAACTTACAATAAAAAAGGCGATCGAGTTCGGTACATGGTAAAATATGAGCAAAATGGTATATGGAGGAGAGTTGCAAAGGATAAATCCATTGGTGTGCAAGATGAAGAAATCAAATATTCTGAATTCGTCGAGATTGCTAGAAGGGCCATCAGCCGCCAAGGATATTGCGCATGCCACGCTATTAGAGATCCGAAGAAAGCCATGCACCCTATAGCTGAATAAAGTTTTGGTAGATTCTTAGGAAATATTTCTAATTTTTCAAAAACTCTTATTAAAACTTCTATTCTTACTTTTTTTATATTTCTATTTTTGTATCTTTTCATTGTTTGGCTTTTTATCTTTTTTCAATATTTAGTTATTTGCCTTAATCAGTACTTCTATATTAATTGATGCTGTTCCTATTCTACAAAGAAAGTGTCAGAGAATAAAATCTATATATAGATGAAAAGCTATCAATAGTTTATATATCATAAATATTATCTATCTGATGCAGTTTGATTCCGAATACCTAGGGCATGTACACGAGATCATTCAACATAAGGGAAGAAAAGAGAAATTCAGAGAGCGTCCAGGGCACATATAAAGGCCTTTTATATGCGAATCTTTACGCCCCGCACGTTACTGCGGCACCTCTGAAAAGGTAAAAGGTCTTAGTCAGCCTTGCAATTCTCTTCTTCCTTACCAAAGATTAGACCTCACGATATCGAATAAGAGGCTTCTTTGGGGCTTCTACTCATTGCTAACGACTCCAGCATAGTCGTATCAATTGTATGTGACCACTGGCTTTCCATTGCCGTCAAAATTTGTCAAATCAGCCTTGCCATTCCTATGAAGCGGAGCTCAAGGCTTAGACAGCATTAATAATAGCCCTTCATAGTGGAATACATATAGCGTAAGGGCGGTATTTCTTACCTTCAAATCAATCAGCTTTGTCATTTTTTATAAGGCTAAGTGCAAGGCTTAGACAATTAACCTCGCCTTTTATTAAAAGGGTGAACGTGAGGCTGAGACAATATTGAGAGTTGCTGATTACAACCTCAAAAACAGGAGTTCCTTCATGTCTTTCAGAAGAGAATTGGAAATAGAAGTATCATTAACCATCAATGGGGCAGGCAATCGCAGCCACTGCCAGCTACCCTCTAAATCATTGTAAGAACAGAGAATGAGTAGTAATAAGTAGCCAATAAATTGAGACTAGATACATATGCAGAGACCATTGGCGCTTGCGGTATGTACGGATCAGCTAAAGTGTCGTGGCGCCGCTAATACCCCTAGTGCGTCATACTATCCTGATAATCGATCTCCCTTATATATCTCTAATAGCAGTTCCGTCTACTTTTCACACCAATTCAATCGTCGCTGGCTTTTGCTATCAATATTTGCGCGGAAATCTTGTTTTGCTCAATCTCGCTCAAAACGACTTCCTGTATTTTCCTCATATCCGTGGAAAACTTATTGTGGCGAGATGGAGCCTAACCAAGATGCAAGGCAGCAATTATTAAGACAGCTCATAGAAGCTGGGGTAATCACCGAGGAGAACCAAGGCGCAAGAGAGCAGTTGTTAGAGCTTATACACGCTGATAAGAACGCCGAGGACGATGAAGGTCCAATTCAGCGATATTTAAGACAGATGATAAACGCTGAAGGGAACGCTTTGAACCAGAGACCACACAGCGAGGAAGCGAGATTGCCTAGGGTATATATGCCCGACATTGACAGTGGAGATCTTATTAGTCTCTTCATTGAAAATGGAAACATGCTTCCATTGGCTCTCTTCCCACTCTGTGCCGATAAAATATTATTGAAGCAGATCGGATACTCTTTTGACGGAAAGCGTTAGTGTTCATGCATTGATTCCTGAAGTTGGCTGCCTAACCAGACTCCACAGGAACCGCAGAGAGGGATTTCACCCCTTTAGATCTAAGAGGCTGGGATGAAGTGGTGAGTATATCTACTTGTATAAATATGTTCTTGGGCTTAGTCCAAATAAAGGACTCAGACGTGACAAATGATATCGAAGTATAGTAAGTGTGTTTGATGCAAAGTAGCCTTTCCCTATCTGATCGTGACTGTTAAGTTCCGTCCGTTTTGCATTAGAAGCTCTCTGCATATTCCCTGAGTTTCTCAAGATCCGGTCCTTCCTCGGCCTAGCTCCCTGCCTGGGGTGGCAAATCAGTTTCAAAGGACATTATGGCCTTGGAAGGCGGTTTGTTTACCCCAACCTTGAAACACATGGTACGAAGAACAAAAAAGGGAAGAAAAGGAGTGGGATTGGCGAGGAAGATGGGAGTTACCGTAGAATACCCATATCGAAGCTCATGAAAGATTCAAATCTGACTGAAAATTCTAGACATTTGGTTTCTTCTTCCAACCTCACGTTTACAAACGGAAAATGAACAACAAGCTCAAGCACAGGACCTTTTGAATAGGTTTGACATGCAGAGACTTAATCTCCCAAGCATTCAATTGGCCCTCGAGGAAAGAATCCATAGCTTCTACATGAAGATTGACATCAAATCTCGAAAGACAAGATTATTTGTCAATTCTGGAGAAACTGAGGTTAACAAATTCAAGGAAGTTTGCGAGAGACGCGCCGGCCTAGGTCTACAGTATGATCCATTCATATTCGTCTGCAGTAGTATTTCCGAACTCCTGCACAACTGGGTCGAACAGGAATACTTCTACTTCCGAAGGATTAGAGAGACAGTATGTAATTGATATCTGTCTATCTCTAAAGCTTGATATCTAATCACATCCAGCACCTGATAGGAGGTCACGGTGTTAGAGCTCGGAGAATTCTTTGACCAGGCTGACGGCCCTCAGGCTAGAGAAAGCCGTGAAACGGAACGACAAAAGCTCCAAAGAGCCCGGAAATTGATGCTGGAGCTCCATGAGCTTCGCTCATATCAACTACGTGAAAACTTCAGTTTTGGGTGCTTGGTTAGCATCATCGACGAAGTCTTAAATGAGCACCGTGATATTCGTCGATTTCTTGATATCAGTGAGAGAGCCTACTTACAGGTTGAAAAGAATTTGTGCACATTGGCTTCTTGGGTCTACGCCATGAAATGTAAGCTTGAGTCGGCCCAGAAAACCACAGATGGCTGTCTATCTACAGTGAGCCTATCCTAAAAACTTCAATAAACCTAGTATGGGCATTAACTTATTGTCAGCTTTCTCTTCTACTTAACATGAGGAATAACTACTCCGTTGAAGAAAATACGAAGTTCCTTGCGGCTATGGCAGAACACAGCAACAGAGAAAACTATCAATTGAAAGATATTGCTGAAGCTACTCAAAAAGATAGTGAAGCCATGAAAACCATCGCTGTGATGACTATGTTCTATTTGCCGGCCAGTTTTGTTGCGGTACGTTAAAGAAAAACCAGGCCCAGATACGGATCGACGTTGTAATTCAAGATCAACGCTGACTCACAGACACCACTAGACACTGTTTAGTATGGGAATTTTCAATTTTGACTTTGAAAGTGGGAGCAACGGCTCATTAACTCTGTCGAATTACTGGTGGATCTATGTTGTTGTGACCATTCCATTAACTATCTCCACGTTCCTCTTCTTCTGGCTCACGCAACGGAAACAACAGAATGGGGACAAGGCAATTGTAGCCCAAAAGACTCACTAAAATTTGGTCGATAATAGGTAAAGATCGGGGTCGAGGCGAGACCTTTGTGCTATAACCTTACCGGAGTATCTATTTGATTTTTTGTCCTATAGTCATGCTATGCTTTATTTATTCATGCAACCAGGGGAACAAAGGCGACTCCTTCCAGCAAGAGCCAAAAGAAGGAATTTCCCAAAAAATGTAATGGCTTTATGATATCAACAAGTATGAAGCTAAGTTAGTGTTGACATATCCGTAAACCTTCTTTTCCTCAAATTTTCTGTACTAATTGATGGACCGTGGGAATGCCTTCAAACCTAAAACTACCTCACCGATGAGAGCACTCCGCCTAAAGACCTGATAATCCGTTCGCTTAAATCTCATACGAGTGGCCTATATCTTTACATGGCTGTAGGCGTCGCGATGTCTTGTCTGCCTCTCTTTCGTCCTAACTCATAGTTACTTGCAATAACCTTATACATAGTGGTGTGTTCAAAAAACGTGGGATCAGCCCGTGTTATAAAGAAATCTACTGAAAGAGAGGAGAATTAGATTGCAGAATCTATCATTGCGAAGTACATACTATGGATAGCAAGGGCTGTACTGTATGGTAGACAGCGCCTGTCTCCCTATCAGTTACCTAGATAGATTCAACATGTCGTGGCTTGAATATGTCATGTCAATTGCATGACCCACCACTGGTTGAAGCGCAGCTATCGACAGGCGCACAGCTGGACAAACAACTTGATCTTTTTTCTTCCTTTTTAATATGACTGCTAACAGTCCAATCCCAAATTCCAGTTCATCCCACGAATGGGTATGGGGTTTTACAATCATAATTTACACCAAATGTTCATTGAGAAGAAGTCAATGTTTTTTCTTGGTTTTGCAAGATAGGAACGAGGTTATTATATCTATCAATGTATTTGGTGTATGGGAAAGAACATTTTAATAACAGAAGGGTAAGGGACATTCGACTAAATACAGCAAAAGCACCAGATTAACTCGGATTCGTCGAGATTGCTAGAAGGCCCATCAGCCATCAAAAATATTGCGCATGCCATGCTATTACAGATCCAAGGAAAGCTATGCATTTTATAGCTGAATAAAATTTTGGCAGATTCTTAGGAAATATTCCCAGTTTTTTAGTGGCTCTTATCTTTATTATAGAAAGCTTTTGTCCTTATCTTTTTTTATATTTCTATTTTTATATCTTTTTATGTTTCAATTTTTTATTTCTTTTTAGAATTTGATTATTTGTCTCAACCAGTGCTTCTATACTGATTTATACTGTTCTTAATAATGAAAGAGTTAGAAAAATAGATCAGTATATATAAAAAAAGCTATCAATAATTTATGTTACATAAACTATGTTTCATAAATAGTATCTATTTTTGGTAGGTTCGATGCAGTTTGATTTCTCCTATCTTCCCCAGGCAGCATAGAGACAGCTTTGTCTCTGCAACTGGATAGGCTTTTGAACGAAGAAGTGTATCACTAGAGTTAACATCGAAGATCAAGACAGATGATGAAAGCTTCATAAGAAGCCAGCATTGGTCTTGATCTAAGGAATGCAAAGAATGCTGATGGCAAAACACCACTGCAGCTGCAGAAGCAGCCACGGCTGACCCGTATATGAGTTGATGATCTATGACTGGGATCTCACATCACGCATGAACTAGTTGCACACGGAGAATGTTTGTTTATCTACAAAAGAGGTGCGAAAAAGCCGTATATGTTATATACTTCATTATTGTGTAATTTCTATGCTATTTTATTTGGGGTGAAATATGGCTTCTATCAAAGTTATCGATGAGTTAAGCTTGTATTTAAAGTCACTTAAATTGACTCAGTCTTCTAGAGTCACCTATCACCTATCACAAAATTCAGATGAATGGTAGTAATAGCTCCCTAGACGACCTCACTCTGAGAGTATAAATAGCACCTGATTGCTTTTGCAAAGTTTCACGGTTGATTTATCTTCATCTACGAAAATTAAAAATTATTTCACCTATATATCTGGCACTTTCACCAAAAGAAACTGTTTTCAACCTTTAAGATGGAGCGAAAAGACTTACTCATAGAGCCTTCAGCAAACACAATAGGCCCTGATACTATCGAAAGTCGAGAGGACAAAGAACTAATGCTCAAATTTTCGTAAGTTAATGCCGTCTATCTTTCTCTATATCTAAATTATTTGGTATTTTTATTCCTTTCAAACCCTCTTGAATAACAAAATTCTCCAGGGAACTGTGCGCTGTTATTGCTGAGAGAGCCTTGAACCACAGCCAGTGTATCTGCTGTCGCAGATATCCTGTTAGTATGGTCCATAAACAATACACAGATCACTACACCAAGCACCCCCCAAACCAGGATGCAAAATTGTGTTGATAGTTTTGGCCCATGCCAAGTGTGCCCTTTCTGTCCTGTTGATACACATTCCATTTTTATTCTTATCATGCCCTTACTTCTCTTACACTCCTTTTATGTCGTGTATTCTTCTTTGTGGTTAAGGTTGTATCACTTGGATTGAGTTCAGATAGCCCCCACATCAAAATTATGTGTATCATTATCCAAAATTCGGGTTAAATTTGACCTTAAAACGTAAGTAAGCACTCTCTTTGTATTTCCGTCAGATCATTGGGAATGCAACCGAGGCTTGACCATGATGCTGAAAGGCTTCGTTTGCCTCAATAACTTTGACCCTTGTGACTTGATAGCTCTGCAAAGCAAATTTGGGAGTATCACAAGCCCAAGATACATTTCTTGAGCTGAAGGGCATTTGCTACCTTTCTCTATGGCTGCTGACAGTCCAATTCCAATTCATCCCGCTTGTCATTATCTTAGTTTGGTATGATGGGAGGTGCCTCCGATATTGTCCTAATGAGATCCTGAGGCTAGGTATGATAAAATAACCACAAACTTAATCCTGACATATCTATTCCCTTAAGACGTGTGGAGCATTGGTAGAGCAGCGGGACAAGTTTTGCTGCCAGCAGCTAAGGAATCGTCTCGGACTGGTGGGTGTCTCTTTCAAAGCATTGATATCGGTAGTGACCAAAGTGCTTGAATTGAAGCTTCTCAGCAACCTTTCTATCACCAGTCAGCGGGACTAGATAAAATGTAATTACAATAGCATTCCCACTTTTTATGAATTCACAAGGACACATCTAACTAGCCTTGCATGCTGCACATGACCTGCAAACTACTAGAGCTGCTCTTTTTCTCTTTTTTGCTGATAATAATCCTGTTTAAAACAAGCATGAGGCAAGTGTTATGCTCAAGTTGGTTCAGACGGGTTTGGTAATTATTCCCAACAGTATGTATAGATGTTTACAATCATTATTTACACCAAGGGTTCAACGAGAAGAAGTCAATTTCTTTCTTAAATTTTGCAAAATACGAGCAAGATAGTCATGTGCATAATTGCATATAATTTGGTGCATGCGAAACAATAATCAATAACAGGAGTGCAATGGATATCCGATCAAACACAGTAAAACACCAAATGAACTCAAATTTTGTACAATAGTGCAACTGCAACTCATCCCGATGGAGATCAGAAGTTCCGATTAACGATAAGACGGCACCTCAAATTCTGCCAGATCATAAGGAGACCCCTTCTTGATCGCATTCTGATACGCTGGCCTGGAATGCACCCTCTTGAGCCAGTCTGCGACTTTAGGATACTTCTTCTCGTCAACGCAATCTCTCTGGGACGCCGAGTCCATCGGCCACGACAGGTTAAAGTCAGCCAGACCGATCTTATCACCTGCAAACCACGGTTTCTCGCCGGACAGCGCACGCTCCATGAGCGCAAGCGGCCCGTCCATATCGGGCTTGAAAACCTTCACAATTGGGTTGAAAATTGCGTACATCAATGGTCGCACAAGCCACGGCGCGTTGGGAGGGATAATTTGGAAGTACATGATGCGATCGACAACCGGGCTAAGCGTGGCATTGGCGAATTCCTGGAAATAGGTATCGCGGTCTTTGTCCTCGTCGTTGGTCGGTACCCATTCGCCCTTGGAGTAGTTGTCAGATAGGAATTGAAGGATCAAGCGACACTCTGTGACGACAGTCCTTGGTGTGTTTTCTTCGTTACTACCATCATCATTTTTATAGATGAATGGCAGTGGGCGAAAAAGCTGGACTCCTGGGACTTCGAGAATGGGAAATTTCCCGAGCGGGAAGACCTTTCGCGCGCTGGCTGGCGCGCGGTCGCGCGAGCGACGGTGGATTTCAAGGTTATACGCGAGTCCATGGGAGAGAGACAGCTCCTCAAGGGCCCATAGGATGCGCATAGACTGGGCTGAAGTCAGATGGTACAGTGTGGGCGCTGGAAGGACATTCTCGCTCGCCATTTTGCATATGACGTGACCTTTTGGTTGTCGGGTTTCGTCGATATGGATGCTTGTGGGCAAAGGCCAATTCGCGTTCCTAGTCTTCTGCAGTGAACCCTGAGATAGCGACGTCTTGCAGATGTAAGGTCTGGGGTAGGAAGAAAATGTTGGGCCAGGTTCGCAACTGAGATGTAGCTGTCAGCTCGCGACGATGCAGGGGACGCGGGTTCCATGCGTACCTATAGGCCCACCAACTAACACCGTTTCAGCTATGAAACTATCAGCCCCAAAGAATTGTTAACAAATGAGATTTTGCGTTGGCGAAAGTGGCGGAACTAAAATAAAAGAAATTCGATAAAACTTTTTCATGCTTTAAACAAGCATAACAGATGGGATTGGGTCCTTGAACGACTAAAGGGTAGCGGTGTTCTTCACTGGTAATACTAATAATGAACGCTAGTCTACGTACCATCGATGCTCGATAGTTGCAGTGTCAAAGAAGTGTGGCTGTAGCCCGGCATACTTGGCGAGATATTATCTATTAAAGCATGCCTCTTCATCCTCAGAAATGAAACTACACGAACGACTTTTCTTCCGTATATTCCGGCCACTGCGCACTGTGAACAAGGATCAAGACACAAGCAGCTAAAAAATTGTTCTTGAACGTAAACCGTAAAACACTGAAGGATATACCCAGGAAAATGAGACATCATGGGTTGACTTTTGCCGCGAAGATAGGCCTTCCTGGGTGAGCAATATAAATAGAAGGCCATACTGGAGCAGACAGGATGGACCCCCTCAATGATATACTTCTTGTGATGAGACCATGCAAATAAAAGAAATCGTCGTAAGATACGGGTATCAAAATGGGTCGTTACATATATAAAGTAGTAACATACAATAAAACAGCTCCACGCACATCTTGATGACTACACTATAAGCCAACGCTTCTGTTCCTCCACTTCTCTAGCAAATCGCCACTGAAAGTCATATCCAACATGGCTGTACCAAACTCATCAATATCCGCAGGTTCGGCGTCCTCGAAGAGCATCGCGCACTCGAGCCGCTGCAAGAACGCCGCGCCTTTTTCCACGCACCGCTTTTCCCACTCAGTGGCGCTCGAGGCATTCCAGAGGCCGCTGCGGTTAGTGTACATGACGCTACCAGGGCAGACTGACCAGCGTTGCTGCAGTGCGGAGAAGACAGAGGGTAAGCTGACGGCGACGAGCCAGGTGCGCCGGATGCTCTCCGACAGGATCCAAAGATACCACTGTTCCTCTGAGGAGGTGAATGGCCTGGGTAGATGGCCGACAAGATGCGTGGCAGCTGCGTGGGTGTTTGACAATCCCTTTGCGGCGGATTGGAAGAGCTTACTAGCCCAGCTAGTCTGGACAGCCATGTGGCCTTCGGCGACATGGCGAGAGCGGATGTCGCCGTCGAAGAGGCCAATGATCTGGTAAACCATAAGGGCGTGCAGCCTTGCTAGCTGTGCGAACAAGTCGACATCTTGATCGCCTTCGTCGGCCCATTCCTCCAAGCCAACCATGTCTAGAACAGCCCCGTTTTCCTGGAGTAGATCGTTTGACCTGTCCTCTATGATCTGGAGCACGGTATCCGTGTTTGCGGGTGTCCGGTGGACATAGCTGCTCAGCGTGGCATACGCAACCTGCACGCACGCCGGGAAGTTGGCGCTGTACAGGCGGGCATGGATAAAGGGATTACTGCCGGTACTAGCCCAGCGTTCGAACCAAGATTGAAGTACATCTATGTACTTCTTCATCGTCCCTTTTCCAATTGCCACATCGGCAGAGGTGACCGCTCTATGAGATATCCTCCATGACTCAGATGCAAGGAACCAGGATTCCCTGGTTTTTGGCGTACTGGGTGTGTGAATCAGAGACGTCGGTCCAGCGAAGTCGACATCAATGGGTGCGAATGCCAGGTCCAACACAGGCTCATTTGCAAGTACCGGAATGGCGGTCCGGGAGGACGTACTACTCGCAGCCTCGACGGCCAGCCCATTATCTACTAGTGACACTGAGCCTCTCCGCGCATCCAACCGCAGTGTGCGAGGCGATGAAGCTGCTCGGCTCCTCAACGGCGGATACACGCAGGATGTGCCTCTATGCGCGCATCGTGCGCACGACGGCATCTGCCGGCCGCACTTGCGCTTCGACCTTGCGCAGGCGCTGCAAGCGTTTGATTTGGTGTGTGTCGGCATGCTCTTGCAGCAGCTATTCTGCGCGGCTGAAGTTAAGGCCGAAAGAGATGATACTGGACAACATTTGTCATCCCCGCAATCGTCCGCACGCTAACCCGAAGGCTAGTCCGCAATACAAGAACACAGAGCCCCGTATTGATCCCATTTCCAGTAAGTGGCGAATTGCAGCACGAATTCAGTTTGCGGACAAGAAATGTAGTAGGAAGCCTGGTGCGTGGGCGGATTAGCTTGCGAAGTCCGATGTCTTGAGTGCGAGTATATAGCACGGCGTCCAACCCATAGCATCAAGTACTCTTCTTTGAATTCCAAAGGTCCATACACATCGATTCAGAATCACGCAATATGTCCGTGTACGTTATTACAGGGGTGTCCAAGGGTATCGGGGTAAGTCTCCTTGATACCGTTTTTAGAAGTTCTTTCTCGCTAAGCCCAAATCTAGTTTGAGCTCATCAGGCAGATCTCCGACAATCCAAATGACCTAGTCGTCGGCCTGGTTCGCGATAAGGCTGCGACCCAGAAGAAGGTGGCAGCAGAGATAGGCAACAGGCCCAATATCCACATCCTCCATGGAGACCTCACTAGCTACGCGAGCCTGAAGCAAGCCGCTCTGGACACAGCGGAAATTGTTGGCGAGCGTGGTGTCGACTACTTGGTTGCCAACGCAGCTTTTCCGTCTAAATTTGACGCTTTTGACCCCATCGGTGCACTGTAGGTCAAGGCTTTATTTGAGTATTGTCCTGCCCGATTTAAGGTTAACGATATGTGTTCAACAGGGGGGACAAGTTCAAAGAACTGGAGCAAGTTTCATCCAAGTTATTCGAAACCAATGTCGTGGGCAACATCCATTTCTTCAACCTTTTCCTGCCTCTTGTTATGAAGGGGAAGGTCAAAAAGGTCATTGCCGTTTCCAGCGGTCATGCCGACGTCGACTTTATCAACGAGTTGGAGATTGAGATAAGTTCTTTGTACGCTGCGTCTAAGGCAGCCTTGAATGTTGTTGTGGCCAAGTTCAACACGCAATACAAGAAAGACGGTGTGCTATTTGTGAGCCTCAGCCCGGGAGTTATAGATGTAGGCCACTTTGCGGACGGTATGTATTCTTGTCTTCTAGGCTGAATGATCTGGATAGGTTACTGATGTAGAAAAACAGTCACCCCGGAACAGGTCCAAAGCGTGGCGGGATTTATGGGCAAGCTTGCGACTTATGCCCCTCATTTCAAGGGTGCGGTCCCGGTGGGTGAAGCCATTCCAGTCATCAGGGAAACTTGGGAGAAGATTAGCATCGACGGTGGATATGGTGGTGCATTTATATCGCACTTGGGAACCAAGCAATGGTTGTAACCCTAGGCCTAGAATCCGTGCCAATAAATCACACTGAAGCATCTACCAATAAATGCAAGTTTTGTTTTGTATAGTTGATGTGAATAAATGTCTGAGGGTCTGGATTGTTTCTCACTTCTCAGAACATTTACGCCTAGGCTCCCACAAAGATCATCGAGTAAGACGTAACCATGATTTTCATGTCCGCTATCCAACAAGTATGGAGAAAGTCATCTGAAAGGGTTCTTGGTAGATTGGGTGACTTGGGAGCTAAACTCTGCTGAGCTCATTCCAGAATAGCGTGATTTCGTGAGGTACTGACCATATCTTAGAGCCAGGGAGTAGGAGGCGAATTTTCTTGTTTGAAGTTAGGTCAGTAGGAACTATAAACGTTAAAGTTGGAATGTTCTCAATTTTCGTAATATGTAACATATATTTTCAAGCTTGTGACCTAGTTTTAGGCAAGGACATAGGACATTTGGAAAATATAAATTGATAAGAGGGCAACGGCTGATCTCCAAAATTCACCGTACAAGGATATTAGTTCCCACTCTTAAATACACACTATAAATACCAACCCTTTAGATATGAATTGAGCTTGATAATCCTCATAGATTCTATGCTAATTGAGTAATATTTGATTCCAAGGCAAGAACTATAGTTATCACGTAAAGCTCTAAAGATTAGGTTAGCCGAGATCTCGGCCGCTAATCGGACGGAATACTCAACAAATACTGACTGTACCGGAAACACTCCTACGACCACGCCAGCAACCTGAGGTTATCTTCATTGTCACTGTGCATGTTACGGAGCAGGTCTACTTATAAGCGGCCTCTTGGCTCCACCAGGCATGGACGAGATAATCACCTCGGACTCTGCACCGAGCCGAAAAGGCCCCCCAGCCTCGAAAAGAAGGAAACCAGCCAACCGGCGCACACTGAGCTGCTATCCCTGCAGACGGCATAAGCTGAAGTGTGACCGCTTGATTCCTTGCCAGAGCTGCATCAGATATCAGAGAGAGGATCAATGCAAGGGGAATCCTGCTCCCTCCGCTGTGGCCCGCGTTGCGTCCCGACAGCCGCCTCCGGACATTGCTCCGGGATGCCGTTCAGCGCCTAGAACTGGAGGCGGCGATGTCATGTTAGAAATTCTCAATTCCCCCTCGCAATTCTCAGTCAAAGAGGTAGTTGAATCATTCCAATCAAGCAATCGCGCGGATCCCGCACACTCAATGATGCTTCTCTATTCTCGGTTTGCGCTGCCCGTCCTGTTACCTCAAAGTGGGCCTGCAGTCTCTATCTCAAGTGAAGGAAAAGACAATCACTTATCGCCAACGCCTCATCCGATCGACGCCAAGGTGTTCTCCAAAGTCCAATTGGGGTCAATTCTGCCACCGCAAGAAGTGTGCGATAGGCTAGTATCTTATTACGTGGAGAACATCGACCTTATGTACCACGCGATCCACATACCTAGCTTCCAGCGTCAATATGACGAATTTTGGTCAATAAAAGCTGCTGACATTGATCTCATATGGCTGGCACTGTTACTGACAGTTATTTCATTAGCTGCCCTCACGATTCCTAGCGATTACATGGAAACGCTGGGAATGGGAAAGGCAACAGTTCGTGAATGGGCTCATGTTTGGCATCAAGCGTCTCGCCAGGCGCTGCATACCGGCGACTTTGAGTCAAAGATAACTCTTACACAGCTGCAGGTGTTTTTGTGCACTCAGATTTATTGGTTAGAGACTAAGGATCACGAGATACTGAACTCGTAAGTCATACCGAATGTCATTGGTACCCCGCTCGTCGACTCAATTTGTTCATCGCGCCTTTTTTTATGGCTCGTCATTTGAGATTGTTTGTATTAATGATTGTATCGTATTGACCATAACCCTATAGAGCTCTAGGACAGGCTGTTCGAAATGCGCAGGCCCTTGGTTTGGATAGGAACAAGCCTGGCAAAGATCGTCTTGATACTGAGCTTAGGCGTCGGGTCTGGTGGGAGCTTGTAATATGTGATACGTACGTAATAGTCTTGCTCACTTAGATACGCAACACTAATTCTCACTACGTTTCAGTTATCAAGCGATGTGCTTGGGGCGTCCACCTCTTATTCACACGTTATCCTCCGAGGTGCCCAAGCCAGTTCATTGTAATGACATTGATGTCACTGAAACTGCCGTCATATCACGGCCTATAGAGGAGGTTACCGAAATGAGTGCTAGCGTTGCGCACATTGAGGTTTACATCGCCTTTCGTCGACTGTTTGACGACAATGGTGCATATTCGTCGTCGTATGAATACGTTCGGTCCATCGATCGTCAGATTCAAGACATCATGTCTCAATTCCCATGGTATTTCCAGATCAGCAACGAGGACAACCTTCGGCACATATCAAATATGAGCACTATTTCTTGGCAGTATATCATTCTACATATGGGAGTCTGTCTTCAGCGAATCCGGCTCAACCGACCTTTTCTACACGCACGGATTGGTGAATCATGGATTGTCTGCGCAAAAGTCGCACAGGATATATTTGTTCCCTATCGGCGTATGCGCGAGGCTAATTTGTCTGGGTTTTTGAGATCACAAAAATTCATCTCCCTTGAATATGAGATCTACACTGCCGCGGTTGCAGTGGCGGCATTTCTACTAGTTGAACGGTCGTTGCCAGGACTTTCTCCACAATCCATGATCCAAGACATCCAGATGGTTATTTCGGACCTGGAACAAGTCGACCTCAGACCGATGTTGGCTGATGGAGTCAAGGTGCTACAAAAGATGCTTGACTTGTTTGAGCAGGGCCAGTACAAGGACACACGGGCGCGTACATCTCTGGCCAAGGAGATTGCGTCAGTCTTTGGCGGAGAGGAGCTTGCAAAGAAATATCTCAAGCAATCTCATGATATGACGGGCGATGCTAACCTTGGGCCAACACATTTGGGCCTAGCACCCACATCGCAGCCACTTGTGATGGATGAGTCTAACGCTAGACATACGCACACGACGATTCTATTCGGTGCAGAACACTCGAATGATGAACTCGGCAACTCTTTTACGGCTGTTCATAATTCCAGTTCCATGGACTTCGATATTGCATTAGACATGCTGAGCTTCGATCAGTGGCTGGACTACTTAATACCTGAAGATACAGATGCAAGACTTGATCAATGGTGAAAATACGGGAAAGAATACATATATGATCGAACGACACGATCAAATTCTATCATCAAGTTTCCCCACTGTCACACCTTCTACACTGACTACCTCATGTGGATTCTCGTATAACTCTCGATACTCCAGCATCAGCTGCCGCGGTAGAGGCGCAGATTGGACGAAGGTCTGGAGCCGTTCGTCTGGGATGCCATAGTGAAGGCCAACATATACCGCTGCGCTGATAGCCATGCCACTCAAGAAACAGATGTAGTAGAGGTGTGTCAGCCCGATCGGTACTGTGATGCTCGGATTCACATACGCAATGAAGCCAGGCAGAGAAGGGACCACACCACAGATCCACTAAACGAGATGTCAGTAACCTAAATGAGAGAACAAATCCATTTCATAGACATTTGAAGTCGAGTCTGGAGAATATCAGAGGAGAAGCTTACCGCCACAACAGCTCGCCAGTTTACTCCATAGGTATACCAATAGATACTATTTTTGTTTCCAATGAAAAGATCGGGCACCTTGATCCTGCTTTTATTGACGACAATATACGAAGAGATCATCAGCCCTACCATGGGGCCTACAAAAACCGAGTAACTGCTCAAAACAGTGATAAACGTGGTCGCAGTGTTCACCAACTTCCATGGATTAGCGACAATGGACAGAAGCACGGTCAGGTAAGCACCACGCCGAATATTGATATATTTTGGCCATGTGGCTGCGAAGTCAAACCCTGTATTGGTTGTCAGCTCAAGGATATCAGAAAAAAGCAATAGGATGGAGAAAACAGAACCTCCAGAAAGAGCGTTTCCAGGAACGTTGACCCCAATCTGCGAAACTACGAGAGCCACACCCCCGAAAAACGCCGCAGCTCGCGAGCGAGAGCCACCAGTCTCGATCACGGCACTTAGAAGGTTTGGCAGATTCCACATTGCCTCTCCATATCTGTTTTGCGTGGCTGCGGTGACAAGGATTCCGATGACACTGCAAGTTATGGCACACAGTGCCGCGCTGAAAATCTGCCCATAAATAGCATCACGAGGCGTTCGTGCGAAACGTGCGTAATCGGTCTGGTTCAAAATGCCAGCAGCAATGCTGCCAATAGTACTGATGATGCCATAGGCAATCAACCATCCTGAGGAACTCGTATGCGAGGACAGCGTACTACCAAACCCGCTGCTCCCCATGGTGGCCAGTGACCAGATGAGTAAGACCATCTCAAAGATGATGACGATGACTGCAGAGACATAGAAAAGTAACTGCAACTTGTGTGGTCGCACGTAAACAAAGGGTAGCGAAATCACCATGAAAACGATGTACGCTACAAACTCGGCTGTGGTCATGCCAGTCGACGCGGGCATATGGTTGGGAATCCGGTCTTCTAGAGACGGCCAAATGGCCTGCAAGCAGACGTAGACGCTTTCGCCACCAATCCAGGCTTGAAATCCGTCTTTTTTTATTTGTTATTGAAGACTCGAAAAATGAAGGGCAGATGATAGCACTTACACCAGACTTCAAAAAACTGTCAGCAAACATGTATACAAGTTGAATAAGCGAAACAAAGGTCCGAGATGTGCAACTTACTGATAGAGAGGAAAATTCTGTTCCAAACAACCCATTGTGATCCCCACATACCCCAGACATATCTATTCGCTACTGGAAATCCCACTGAATGGCTCCTGTCAATACCGTTCGGCCACGGGCGAGTTGAACAAGGGTAATCAGCCAGCTCTTACAATGATAGAATGCACCCGGAAGCGAATTCAGAACTATAAAAACAGACGCAAGAATATTTCCCACAACAATGGCAATGATGGCTTGCCACCAGGATAGTCCCAAGGGAATCAACGAGCTTCCGGTCATATAGGTCGAGATGTTGCAATTGATGAGCACCCCTATTATTCACCGCTGGTTAGTAAATGATCAGGGTGGACACAGCCGTTAATGGCAGGATGGCTTTTCGTACAGTAGTTGTTAAATGTCCAAAACCCCCAATTTCGTCGCCCGGATTCGACAGGTTTGATATCATTGTTTATCCATGGATCTGGAATGGTGCCCCCTTCGTGGGGAACCTCCAGTCTCTGTAAAAGTGACATCGGTTTAAGTAGAGGATAACAGACAGATCCAAGTCAGTGGGAAAATAATGGCGCACGGAGGCCAGAAATGGTAAATTTACATTGCGCTCCCTTTTCGTCCCATTGTTATATATGTATATGTTTCGTTTGTGAATGGTCTCTAGTAGACTCATGGCGGTGCTGATAACGGCGATAGAGAGCCAACGCCCTAGTCTCCCCGGCATTTACTACCCGCAAGACCCACCGATATGGATCGAGGATTTGATTGATGGACTTGAATCAAGGCCGTTTCTGATTGACGGACTTCAAAGATAACATTGCTCTCCGCATCGCTGGTGGGTACATAGATTGGATACAGCATCGATAATTGAAGATCGCTCACCACTGCCGAGAAAGAGCGCCAAGATGAATGATAGGCAGCTGTTACAGTCGGTCTGATAGACTGGTGATTGGTGGAATTCAGAATATTTAGTTTATTGGGAGACTCGTCCTGTGAAGCTATTATCACACCCTGCTGGTTATGTTAAATATCATGGGGACCAGCTTCAACGAACGTCGAGGAGGTATAAACTGTAATTTCATTGTTTCTCTAGGCCTACCAAGCTCAGGAGCTGATACGAAAGAAACATACTTGCATCAACAACATTAGAGTATCATAACAATGGCTTCATACCGGATAGGCGTCGATGTGGGCGGGACAAACACTGATTGTGCAATAATCGACGTGACAGCAACCGAAAACCCATCGCGAGGTGTCTGCGCATCTTGCAAGACACCCACCACAGCGGATGTAACCTCTGGAATTTATAGAGCCATTATCGACGTTTTGGCCAAGTCGCAGGTCAATCAAAAAGATGTCCAAAGCGTTGCCATTGGCACGACACATTTTGTCAATGCTGTCGTAGAAGCTGATCCTGGTCGACTTAGCAGAGTGGCCGTGGTCAGACTGTGCGGTCCATTTACAAGAGCCGTAAGTTGTCCACTCATACTTAATGTTCTCTGTTCGAAATCAGATGACTTACCATATGTACTCCAAAGATCCCCCCATTTGCCGACTTTCCTCAACGACTACGAGAGATCATGGAGGGACCAATTTTCTATCTTGACGGCGGTAAGGAATAAAGAGGGTCAGAAGTCAAAAATACATAACAGCTGACTATTCGCTTTCGACAGGTCTTGAAATAGATGGCAGGGAGATCTCTGCGATCTCGCCCAAGCAGATCGAAGACGCAGTTACTGAAATAAAAAAGACAGGCATCACTACTGTGGCTCTTGTAGGCGTGTTTTCACCTCTGGATCATCAGGGATCCCAAGAGGAAGCGTGCAAGAAGATAATGCTCGAGATAGATCCGTCTTTGACGATTGTCTGCTCATCCAAGATAGGAAATGTTGGCCTGCTGGAACGCGAGAATGCGACTATATTGAATGCCTCCATTCTCAAGCTAGCCCGGAAAACTGTCCGTGCTTTTTGTAAGGCTATGAGTGACCTTCAATTGCATTGCCCTTTATTCTTGACACAGAATGATGGTACTCTCACGGATGCGGCCACCGCAGCCGAGCTGCCAATAAAAACATTTGCAAGCGGACCGACAAACAGCCTCACGGGAGCTGTGTATCTGGCAAATCTGGATCGAAAAGTGGGAAACGAGATTCCCGCAGACACTCAAGTTCTTGTTATGGATATTGGAGGAACCACGACAGATGTATGCGCTCTATTACCGTCTGGACTTCCCCGGAAAGCACCAAATTTTGTGGAGGTTGGCGGAGTCAGAACTTCTTTCTCTATCCCTGAGGTGCTGTCCATAGGTTTGGGCGGTGGCAGTCTCATCCGAGTAGATGAAGCTCTGGATACTGTCGCCGTTAGGCCCGAGTCAGTTGGTCACCGGCTTCAAAGCGATGCTCTGGTCTTCGGCGGTGGCGTTATGACTACTACTGATATTGTAGTCGCCAGTGGCAAAGTCGACATTGGCGAGGCATCTCTGGTCAAACATATTCCTGAAACAGTGCTTAGCAAAGCACTAGCAAGGATAAAGAGAATCCTGGAACGGGCTATCGATGATATGAAAATCTCCGATCTGCCTGTGACTCTTCTGCTGGTTGGGGGCGGCTCTATAGTTTGCACAGAGTCTCTTGATGGCGTGGCCACTTTTGTAATTCCACCTCACCATGATTCTGCCAATGCGGTTGGAGCTGCAATCGCCAAAGTTTCTGGCGAGGTGGATGTCATTGAGATTTTGGAGAACAAAGACGAGAGAGCCGTGGTGGATGCGGCCAAGCAACAGGCCATCCAGGCTGCGATTGCGCGAGGAGCGGACCAAAACGATGTAAAAGTCGTTGAGGTGGAGAAGATCCCATTACAATATGTCACAAATAAAGCAATTCGATTAATTGTCAAGGCTGTTGGCAGACTAAGCACATCGAGCTTTGGGAAAACTACAACCTCAGACCAGTCAGCATGGATGACAAGTGACGAACAGACATTTGAGCCGGAAATCAAAGAAGGGATAGCTTCAGCAGTACCCAAAGGTACCCCTCAACTACCAAGCACAAAGGATTTCACCGCTAGCGAACTTGATTCGTACACGCCGGAGGTCGTGAACAATGTATGGTATCTTTCCTCCATTGACCTGGAATTTATCGCTACCGGTACTGGAGTTCTCGGTACAGGTGGAGGAGGACCTTCATATCTACAGTATCTCCAGTGTCTCTACTGGCTACGTTCCTCCGAATCTAAAGGAAGGATGCGAATCGTGGCTCCCGAATACTTGAAAGACACTGATGTATGTGTGTTTGGATCCTGGTATGGCGCACCAAGCGTCTCGAGCGAACGATTACCTGCCGGAACAGAAATAATGACAGCTATTGACTATTCAGTCCAGCTGTCGAAGCACTCGCACTTTAACGCAGTGATTGCAGATGAGATTGGTGGTGGAAATGGCATGTCAACATTTCCTACCTCTAGCTTCTACGATATCCCAGTAATTGATGGCGATTTGATGGGGCGTGCATATCCTACAATGGAGCATGGTAAATTTGTCGATTATATATCACGTAACCAAGGATAATTGCGTTCTGACCGTGATATTTAGGAACACCTTACATTTACGGGCATCCGATAACTCCTTGCGTTTTAGCTGATGCTAAGCGCAACGTCGGTGTTGTGATGGTAGGTTTCTATTCAACATTTCTCTCAAAGGGTTTACCACTGAGCGCTTACTGAACTGGTTGCACAGACTGCCGAATCCAACACAAGGGTAGAAGGAATGCTAAGATCTCAATGTGTAAATCTCGGTCTCAAAGCAGCCGTCGCTGCCGTCCCCTTAACCTGCGATATTATCAAGGAATATTGTATCCCAAACACTGTCTCCCAGGCATGGTATATCGGGCGAGCGGTTCATCAAGCCCGGAGATCCAAGAGCAACATCGTGAAGTCAATAGTACGTCTAACATCTGTCCAGCCCATGTAGCGTATCGGTTGTCGCAGAGACTAATATGCCCCTTTTAATAGTTTAATACCTCACCCGGGAAGCTATTATACAGCGGCAAAATCATCGACGTCAAAAGAGATGTTAGTCGTGGATACACAATTGGTCAGTGTACCATTGAGCCCTTGACCGGCGACGAACTGGAAGACCCCGAGCTTTCCCAGTCATCATCGAATGACAAAACAGAGAAACGCTGCATAGTGCTTCCATTCCAAAACGAATTTCTATACGCAGCATATGTCGAAGACGTGATCAGTGCAGATGACCCGTTGAAACACGACGTCATATGCACAGTGCCAGACCTCATCTCTGTGCTGGGAGCCGATGGCGAGGCGATTGGATCTCAGGAATTGCGATATGGTCTCAAAGTGGATGTGATTGCTATGGCGGCACATCCGCTGTGGACGGGAGATGAGAGAGGCTTAAGAGTTGGAGGGCCCAAAGGGTTTGGGTTGGATATGGAATTCACGAGTCTTGGACCTTACCAGAGACCGAGAAGTGTGATTGAAGAGTTTAATAAGAATCTGTAGATGGCAACTTGGATAGGCGCATGCTTAGACGTGTATCACGTATCTCTTTGACTATCTAATAGAATACAACATTGTATACGATATATATATTACTACGCTATAAGCAAGGATAGTCAGAATTACGCTAAATATGTAGTAGCTTATAAAATTCTGGAGAAATCAAAGCTTGGATAATCCTATTTTGTATGTGTATTGAAGGTGGCCACCTCGGTTGGGTGGCCCCCTCGCTTGTGGATTACGTTAAGTAAAGTGTATGACGACTTAATAAATGATTGTCAGGTATAATTCTGATCTAGGTACAGTATATGAATCATAAGCTAATGTTTTGAAGTTCAGCTACCACTTTCTCGAGTTTATGTTCCGAATTCACGAATGTGGCAGCTACCGATATCTCGGTCATAAAGTGATCGATATCGCCCATTCGCCGTGTTTCCTCTTCTTTGAGGGTCCAAATTACTTCGGACCCCAGTTGACGGGACTGGTACGGATGCGATTGCATCCAATTTGACCATTTTTGGATGACTGCGATAGCTTTCGCAGGAGAAATTTCAAACCATTCAGTATGTTGCATCAAACAGCCCTTGCAATATATTGTGGTTCTGCAATGATGTAGCTCTGCGTGGCACAAAGCCTCAACGCACTGAGCATTTGGAACAGCAATCGCAGATTGGGGATGAACAGGGTACAGGTTCTTCGCCTTCCTGTTGCAATAGAAGGTCCATTGCTTGTGGCGCTTCTCAACAGTACCAGCGGTCCATCCAATTTTAACAAATTTTTTGTTTCCTTCAACTTCATACATATACACATATCCGTCTTCCAAGTCTCTGCCTTTTAAAGGTTGTTCTAATCTCTTTCGGACCTGGTTGTAATCACCAAGTCCATTTCCCCTCTTGATAATGTGGAAAGGACTGGTATCATAAGCCTTTGGCCAGAATGAGGCTCGATCTTGATTAAACTCTTGGGACCGTGATAGCGAGTTCTTCAACGTCAAAAACTCTCGACCATATGAGACAGAACCATTATTCTTTTCAGTGGAAAGACCTCCAGTCTCTGGCGCATTTGGAACACCGGTTCGACTTGTGAGTCCATCCAGCGCGTCGCTTCTAATGGGCAGTTTCAACTGGGGAGTAGCCGTTTTGCGGATCTCTATCACTTTCAACTTCCACAGTGGCACCCTTTTGAATTGTGGTTTATCAAAGTGCTCCGGACAATGCATATTCGCTTCAAGAACTTCAAGTAGAAAGCTGAGAACGGCATCTTCCAGATGGACTTCGGGCTTGACGATCTCAGAAATTGTATTTGCACAATTTTGAACCCTCTGGCCCCCGATTCTCTTACCACAACGTTTTCCCTCTAGCGTTTCCCATATACATTGAGCGGAAAGTTGACCAAAAGCTTCTTTTATTTGCTTTCCAGTTGAAACGACCTGTTTAGTATTGGCATCCCCGACAGGAAAGGCCGTTTTCCATTTTTCAACTCGGATGCCTATTTGTCCGACGTGATGACGACAACGTACGAGCGAAAAGAGCTTCTCTAGCTCAGCTTCGAGTTCCGGAGATGATTGTGTGAGGCTTGTCATCGAGTCGATCATAGAATTGATGAGATTTTTTTTTCTTCTGCTTGTTACCTGAATTTTACAGAAATCATCATCCTTTGTAACGCATCCGCACCGCCAATTTGTCAGGTCCAGTTCTTCTGTCAAAGTCAAGGCATTCATCCGATTTTGTGGTTCCACCGGGCTCTTCTCAGAGCGTGTCGAGTTTGAAGGGTGTTGAGGGGGACTTGCTGGGGGACTAAAAGGTAGAGCAGCAACGACGTCAGGCAAGCAGAATTCATTTCCGGACTCCATCTTGGCTTCAGGTAGAGTTAATTTAGTTTGAGGCGGCGAATTTGGAGGGCTTGGAAAGATAGGCGTCGCGTTGGATTTCATAGACTTGGATGGACAGTTTACGCAAGTGGCCATCCCTTCCTGTGTTTCACCGATCGAAGACATGGCCGAGGCAGAGGTACTGCGAGAGAAAAAAGCAATAGTGTTTTGCACGGACTTGTTACTGCATCTTTTTGAGGGTGTTGCTGAGATTTGCTGAGGATCAGGCTGGACATCTGAAGAGGGGTCCACTCCGAAGCTAGCGCAGCGAAAGCAGATCGGCGCTAAACTTTAGACAGCATGATGCTTGAGTTTAGTCCGATCTTTTATGTTTGGCTCTATGGATCCGCATCGAATGCTCAGGCTTCGATTCTAGAGTTGGGAAGCCCGACGCTGAAGTTTTAAGACCAAAGAGTTGTACTTGATTTTGCGCCGTTAGGTCTTTTTAATAGAAGCATTTGCTCTGCTTCTCTTTGTCTCAATTGGTGGATCATATGCCCATCGTCTGACCATTGTATACGAAGATAGCAGGGCCGTGGACAAGTAGCGCATGAGGCGACTTGTGAACACGCGCGAGATGGTCGTAGCGAAGGGCCCGTCAGCGTGAGGCTTGGGCCCATTCCCCAGGGTGGGGATCGCAGTGGACCGTGGTCGGCGGGGTTCGCAGGTGTCTCCTAACCTTCTCCACGTTGGAATGTCTTTTATCTGGTACAATAGCTAACTAGGAGCGTACTACGAGGTCCAGAGTAGGTCGTACGCTGGATGACTGGTCTTTTGCCAATCAGCCAAAGTTACGTGCTTGCAGGCAATCATGGAATGCCTCGCAGTGGCATCAAACCAAAAGCGGACCGGTTTTCTTGACCTGCCGTACGAGATACGACTGCAAATTTATCAATATTGCCTCCCGCAGAAAATGATTTTCAATGTCTCTGAGACAGTTGGTAGCTGGTATTATAACTTTGATGACTTTCACGTGCGAGACTCGCCGAACCACGATGCTGGGAGTCAAGAGCTGGGAAACAAAAGTCCATATTTCCTATCCGAGGATGGTCAACCTGAAGCCTTTGATCCCACATACGATCCATCAGAATCTCATTTGGGATCCTTGGATTCAGCAGATATTAATCCACCTAATCTGACTGATGAGGATCAAATTGAGAGTTTCAGATCCACACCTGACGGGATCGGAGGATTCAGATGTCTGTGGAGCGCACTTCCAAGTCTTCTACAGGTGTCTCGACAAATAAGCGATGAGGCGCTCCATGTGCTCTATGGCGGCAACGTCTTCAAAATTATCCTGCATGGCGGTGGTCAAGAGGATCTGAAAAGAGTCATCTGCGAGGCCAACAGACGAAGAATTCGACGTATAATGCTTGTTCTGCAACCGATGGGCATCTCGTACAACTCAAAATTTAAGATGGACGAGGCCATGTGGAATATTGTTCTTCCTCACTTGACATATATGTGCATAGTGGCGGAGCAACCTCTGGAGGATGACTACTACTGGAACGGCGAAACGGTTAAGCAGAAAATGGAGGAATGGACTGAATGGCTCACGCCAATACTTGAATTTTTAGCAAAGGCGCTATCGGCCGAGTCTACTGTTTTAGTTGACGTTGACGAGAGAGAGGAGACCATGGAACTTATTCGGAAATATCTGCATGAATGCCGTCAGGTAAGAACGAAACATGGTGACCTGATTTTCAAGAGGGGCGAGTTCTCAATTGAGTCGGGTTATTGGGATGATGATGACCGTCCTTATAGCTGCAGAGATATATATGACTACGAGTCCGATTGATGCGAAGGGGGTTTCCTCGCGACCATTGTACTTGTTTACAAGTGTGTTTGCGTTTCATCGCATTGGCCTAAACTGTAATTTTCCGCAGGTATCTTTTCCACTGCCAAGGATTGGCGAATGTATTAAAAAGTCAACTAAAAGCAGTTAGTGGGTCCAATTTTCTATAGGCCTTCTTTTTCATGCATTTCTAACGAATATAAGTGTCTCGGCATCATCATCATCATAAGGAACAATCTTATTGCTAGTCAGCGTCACGCTGTTATCTACGATTCAACTAGACTGTAGCTTTCCGAAAAAAAAAAAAAAAAAAAAAAAAAAAAAAAAAAAAAAAAAAAAAAAATAATGGATAGCTAAGAAACCGAATCAAGTTTATGGGAAACTTTTCTCATTGATACGTACTACACAGGTTTGGGGCTGGAGCAAAAATCTCTGGCAAGTGTAAGTACCTAAGAGTTGTTTGTTCCGATCAAACCTCATCGCCTCGTAAATGCCGTGATAAAATACCACGTGTGTTCCCTAATATAAATAATATAAGATCAGATCAGAGACGAAGTCCGACACCTCACATATTGACCTACATTCGATAAGCAAGGAAACTTCTCTCCAAATTACTCCAACATTACTCTGTAGATTGTCTCCAATCTTGGCCTTGCACAGACTGAAGATCACCGCCCACCAAAAGCTTGTAATCTTGTCGTGCTCAAGATCTGACCAATGCACGTGGCGGACACGGCTTACTATAAATTAAATGCCACCCTGTCTCCATAAGAAACAAGGCGGCGGTTTCTGGATTGATTCGCTAGGGCCCGCAACGGCGTGTTCCTAGCCCGGTGGCATTCCTATCAACGCGATAAAAGATTACAAGCGTTGCCAGATGCGTGTCATTTTTTTCCCCGAAGGGGCAGGCACAAGCGCGGGGATTTGCCTCTTGCTTATCTGTGTATGCATGATCTACCCCTCTTCTTATTTGTTGAAAATATTTTATCGGAATCGTCTATAAATGTCTGCCCCTCCCGGAAGCGCCAGTGACAATCACAGGTCCGTGTTGGACATCATTTAGCATATAATGTCGTCCGCCGACAAAAACATCAACAATGTTGCCGAAGTGCAAGACGTCCCCGAACCGATGGAGAGGGGAGACGTCAAACAAGACATCAACGTCCTAGACAAGCCAGAGGAAGGCGTTATTATCCCACCCGACCAGTTCGACGACCGCTTCCAAACGACCAGGCGAGAAATCTGGTCGTATTACTCGTGCGTGCAACCACTGCGTTAACCATGCATCTAATCCGCAGCCCACCTCCGCTAAATAAAACGGGTCGCGATTTAGTTACTACATCGGAAATAATGGGTTGACACTATTCAGTATGTCTTCTTCGTCTTCAAATAATATCCATCAGAATTTAAACTGACATCAACAGACTTTGCTCCTACCGCATTCCAAAACCTGCTGTCGCAAGCAGCTGATAGCAACGGCTACCTGCTCTTCGCCGGCAGAATGCGCACGATCAACAGCATCGTGCTGCTGTGCAACGGGATCTCATTCGCCATTCAAATCGTCGTATTTCTGATCATCGGCTCCTTCGCCGACTTCGGCAGCTGGCGGCCCAACATCCTCATTGCACTATCCATCGTCGCCTGGGCTATTGGCTTTGCCTGGCTCGGCGTGCACGACGCAAGCAAATGGGAGGCTGCGTCGGGGCTGTACATTGTCGGGCTGATCGCGTACCAGACCACGCTCACTTTCTGGACAGCTGCATTCCCCGGTCTGGCGCGGAATACACCTGAAATGAAGCAGAAAGCAGAGGAGCTGGTCAGCGGCTCCATCACGCGTGCAGACTATGATTATGCGGATACGATGAAGAGGAGTCAGTTGTCCAATATTGCGTTTTATGTGCAGTCCGTGGCGGAGATATTCATTCTCGTTGTTATCGTGGGCGTTATGTTTGGGGTCAATGTGAATGCTAGCACAGCGAATAATAATTGGGGGTTGAGCGTGCTTATTGCGTTTGCTACTGGGGTCTGGGTCTTGGTGGCGATTCCATGGTTTATATTTGAGCAGAGACGGCCAGGACAAGACCCCGCGCCGCGGAATATTATCACGGCTGGTCTGTGGCAGTTGTATCATGCTGGGCGACAGATTCTTCATCTGAAGCAGAGCTTGATCTACCTGGTTGGTGAGTTTGAATTGTCGAAAAGTTATACTCACTACTGTTCAGAATGGCTAAATGTTATCGTTAAAGGATACTTCCTCCTGGGTGACTCGCTCAACACTACCGTCACCGTCATCGGCACCCTGCAGAATACAATCGTAGACTACAACACGCTCCAACTGACGTATCTCTTGATAGTCGGTATTGCCGCACAGGTACTTCCTCTCCAACCCTAGCTTCATCTACTTTAAGAATGAAATCTGACGAGTCCAGGCCATTGGCATCTACGGCTTCTGGTGGATCCAACAACGCTTTCGCCTAGGCACCAAAACCATGTTCAACGCCATCGCCGTCGCCATCATATTGCTCGACGGCTGGGGCATGATTGGTATCTGGACGCAGCGCTTTGGCTTCCACAGCGTGTGGGAAGTATGGGTATACCAAGCGTACTACGGATTGGTAGTTTGCCCGTGGTACTCGTACAGCCAAATCATGATTTCAGAAGTCACGCCACGCGGAAAGGAGTTTTTGTTTTTCTCGCTCTTTAGTATCATTGGCAAGACGTCATCGTTCATTGGGCCAATTGTTTCCTCGGCTATTATTGATGCGAGTACAAACGGGAATGATTCAATGCCGTTCTATTTCTTGTTTGGGTTAAGTCTGGTCAGTTTTGCGCTTTTGTTCCTCTTTGTCGATTTGGAGGAGAGCAGGCGCGAGCAAGAGGCGTTTTTGGTGTTGGAGGAGAGGAAGAAGGGTGGCGTTTCTTCGGAAACTTCGCTGAGTGCGTAGGCGATAGGCTTGTATGTTGAAATAATGAGTGCAACGGAAACGAGGATGAGAAAGATGAATAGACTAATTGTGTTGTTTGCCATTTATATATATGTTCATCATGTAGTCTCCTGCAATCACCCGAGATATAAATTCCAAAAAAAAAAAAAAAAAAAAAAAGGAAACAAAAAAGTAAATAACACATTATGATCAAAACCCCTGAACGCTGGTGTCAGATATGAAAACAGAAGACGAATCAGTCATATCAAACCCTCCACCCGACTGATCAATATTGAAATCCATGTTAACATTAATATCAGTAACATCAACCACACTCAGAGCATCATTGTTATTGAGAGCAGCCATCTGAGCATTTAATGCCTCCATTTGCATGTTGACTTGGTTCTGGTCATTTAAATAATCGAGTGATAGCATTTCTTGTTGTTGTTCCTGCAGCTGCAGCTGGAGGAGTTCTTGTTGTTGTAAGCTGCTGTTATTAGGCAAAAATAAAGGACCGTTATTGTTGTTATTGCCCATGTTTTGTGTGAGGTTATTCAAAATTGATAAAGTGTTATCGAGAATATGATGGTCGCTCTTTCCTTGCTGCTGCTGTAGCTGATTTTGAAGTATCTGCAACTGAAGTTGGTCCGTAGAATGCTGGTTCTGTTGCAGGTTCATCGCTTGAATGCGCTGTTGTAATGCATGTATCTGTTGGTTTTGGATGCCGAGCTGCTCATTGGCCACATTGAGCTGTTGTGTTTGTGCTTGAACGTATACTGGTAGAGGATTGACATGAGCCGCTGGCACTCCCTCGGTATGACCTCCTGTTTCCAAGTTGATATTAATCTGTGCAGGTGCCGGGGGAGGAGGTGATTGCGTCGAGCTGGAATTTGGGGTCAGTATTATCGGTGTCGGTATTGAGTGCGGAGGCTGGAAAGGAGGTGGTGAAGGTTGAGCCTGGTGGTTAGGCTGAGCATATGTTGAAGCCGGAGGTTGCTGCTGGTTCCACGGTGCAGGGTTATTGCTGTTTAAGGGGTGGCTTTGATAATAATCAGCGGCCTCACCAACCGGCGGAATCGAGCCCAACCCGTTGCTTTGTGCAGGCGGTGTACCGTGGATACCCAACGGATTCTGAGGACTGCTGGCATTGAGATACTGACTTGGTGAAGGAGTGTTGTACGAGTGGGATGGACTCGATTGAGCAGGTTGTGGAAGGTTTTGCGGGTTAGCCGTGTGAGCGGGTTGTCCTATGGGTGTACTGTGCGGGCTGGATGATGGCAGATGAACACTTTGAGGTTGCTGGCCTGCGTAGGTATTGTGACTGGGTATAGCAGTATTGGCATGGTTGGGCGAACCTGCTTCAGTGTTTGGATGGAACTGATGTTGTTCCGTACTGGGATACTGGTTTGTCCCAGTATTTTGGAACACGGATGAGTTCTCGTGCTCAACACCGTGCGAGGCTGTGCCCGAGTAACCCTGATGAGTTGCATTATATTCATGACCGAAGGTCTCGTGCTCTTCTGAGTTGTGCAAAGGCCCCGTGTGATGTTGATCGTGCATATGTTGGTGGCTCGGTTGGTGAGCTCCTGGGTGGGCATCATGCCCATGCACTTGAGTGTTTGCTGGATGGCTGTTTGTAGGATGACTCTCAGCTGCTGTTGCCCCCGAATGAGATTGTGAGCCCTCTCCCTCATCTCCATCCTCCACCGAGGGATGCTCATAATGCCCGTGAGGCTCTTGGGTATGTGTATTAGGAGGATCATGGAGAGTCGAAGCGTGAGTTTGGGGTTCAGCTTGATGTGGATGATAGTCAGACTCTTGAGGATGGAGAGGGTGACCTGCAGAACTATGTGGGCTTGATGCTTCGGTCGCTTGCACCTGTGTCGGGGCGGGCGAATTGGCATCTGGCGACACAGGCGTTGGTTCTGACGAGTGGGTAGTTCCGTATGGTGGAAGGACCGGTGTTGTCTGCTCACATGGCGGAATCGGTGCCATATCTGTTTCACTAGAAGGAGTCGCATCAATGTTGCTGCTGTTGAATGTTGCACTTGCTTCTCCATGTACGGTGACCGCCTCACTTGCGGGGATGGGGGCCATGGCAGTATTGTGTAAATTTGCTTCGTTGGTGGCCGTCTCCAGCTCACAAGGGGGGATAGGAGCCATATCACTAGAGTCCAAATTGTGTGCACTTGGTGTGGTGCTCATCGTAATTGGGGGAACATGACTCGCCATAGTCGGCAAAACGCTTGCTCCGCTTGGAGGATAGGATGGCATATTACTGGGAGTAGAAGAATATGTTCCTGGAGCACTCGCTGTTGTTGTGTTGCTATAAAGCATATTGTTGTTTTCTCCAAGAGACGGAGAGGGTGTGTGGCTTGTCCATACCGGGGCGTTTGCTATCTGGCTAAGCGGCACTGAGTATGGATGTACTCCCGGGGAACTTGGCGTTGTATTATTCATCGAATTGTCGTGTCCACCAGCCAAATTAGACAGGAGGTAGCTTTGCCCTACTGGGACACCTGTCATATGGCTAACCGGAATTGGAGGAGCATGGACTCCCGTAGAGCTTGGTGTTGTAGCGTAAGTGGCATTCACATTTCCAAGCGGGGCGGACAGTGGATGATTTTGCACAATTTGAGTAGCAGCTACATGACTATCCGGAGTTGGTTGAGTTACATGAGACATCGTCGGAAGATGTGCCGATATATTGGCAGCTACAGGCGTAACACCATGAGTACCTAGATTTGGTACTGCTTGCTGCTGCTGCTGCTGATGTTGGTGGAGCTGCTGCTGTTGCTGCATTAATGCTGCGTGGTTCTGGACCTCGGACATCTTTTGCATCAATTGCAACTGTGCATTAAGCTTCTGTAGTTCTTGCTTTCCTTGCTGAATCTGAGCATTCATGACCTGGACTTGTGCGTTCGGCTTCTGGGACGAAGGCCAACGTGGCAGAGTAATTCCGGTATCTTGTTTAACCTCCTGTCGTATGATTGAACCGCCCACCGCCGCAGCATACTTTCCCATCTTTTTACCAAGTTTCTTCAGTTTCTCCTTGTCTATCTCGCTGACCATATCGGAGGCCTTGTCATAAGCCACTCTTGAAGCAGCGTTCGATCTGTCAAAAGCAACTTTGGAAGCGTCCGCGATTGCAGGGCTTATCATCTTCCGTTTAATCTCCCCAGAATTTACAACCGGCTGTATTGGCTGGATAGATGGCAAGCCACCTTGTTGTGTGGGGTTCGCTGATGTTGCGAATCCAGCTGGGATTTGTTGATATCCAGCCACTTGGATGTTCTGGGGCTGTTCAGCTATTGGTACAATAGGAGAAATCGACGAAATTGACGATGATCGGGTTGAAGGATCCTTTCGTCTGATTGAAAATGATTGCTGACGAGCAGGCTGAGGTCGCGACAAGCCAGCAGAGGTAGACACTGCTCATCCGATGAGTTAGTCACAAACGGAGTAAGCTGACTTGAGACAACTAAAGTTGAGGCTTACCTTGAGCATTCTTCTGGGCCATCATGACATGCGCTAGGAGTCCGTCATTGCCTGGTTTAACAGGATCATAAAATGTCATCTCAATAGCTTCAGGGCATGCGTGCCGGACTGGGACATTGGTCTTTTTGGTACAATCAAGGCAAATATGCCAGTCACGGCAATGGTTGCATTCTACGTATGATTCAGCCCCAGGCAGAATTGACTTGTCGCATTTCGTACACGACTTGGCTGAAGAGCCAGATGTCATGCTGACTTGTCCCAGAAGTGCGGGAGGAATAGTCCATCTTAAAAAGATGGGAATCATAATATGAGAGTGTGAGCGAGCGCCTCCATATTCAGCACAGACATCACAGGTTATCATAGTACAGGTGGGGCACATGTAAGCTTTCGAATCCATCAAGAGCTCTACAAAGATAATCATCAGTCATTAGTCAACTTAGAAATGGATTTGGGTCTACAATCGTTGAACTCACTCTGGTTGCAGCAGCCACAGATGATATCATGAGCTTCAGCAGATACTGTGGCTATGTCGCGGACCGGTTTGCGTGTGCAATTCCGATAGCTGAGAAAAATCCTCCGGTCCCTTTCTGCCTCGCCCATTACAAGTTGGAATCGCGAATGAGCATGGCGTGCTAGCTCTCGACCACTGAATGGCACACTACATACATCGAGGGGCAATTAGTTGCTTGTTCCTTATCGAAATCCTGGGTGCTGCTCACTGTGAATTGCAATCAAGACATTTGACCGCATTGTATTTTGGCTCCTTGTTAACATTCACTCGATAGAGAAACGATGCAAATCTATGTGATGGATCATGCTCTGCCTGGCCTGGGCCTTTGCAGTCTTCACAAAAACGAATCTGCGCGTTGTAATTCATTATGCATGTCACACAAGTCCAGAAGTGGCCCCCTCTCCGGATTCCTGAACAGTTCAATCAACTCAATTAGCATGTCCGTTCACCGACATTCTACCTGTTGAAGGATGTTTGGTACTTGCCATTGTGGCATCGGCCGCAGTGCGAGAGAGTTGCACCGGCTCGACAGCTGTCACACTGCAAGTTGTAGATCCCGAGACCGAAGTCATCTGGGGCTCTAGTCGCAGTCATTTTACCATGAGGATGATGTGCTAGCAAGTCCCGGCTTGTCGTGACACAGTTCACGCAAAGGTTAAATTCACAATCGTCGCACGATATGCCAGAATGAGACAGTTGCTTGCATTTCGTGCACAGAAGCTGCGTCGGGCGTGCTCCTCGAGGCGTTGGCCGGTTCATTAGGTATTTGTAGTATGGCTGATGGGTAGAGGGGTGCCAGCTAGGGCAGTCAGCACAAACATTCAGATCGCAGAACAAGCACCAGATGTAGTATGTGCCGTAGGGCAGTCCTAGAAATGACGGTACCGCGTCTTTGGTTAGACGCACAAGTTGAGACAACTAAAGGTCAAGAGGCACCTACCTTTGCCGCAGTGGCAGCACAGTCCATTGGCCCGCACGCCTGACGAAGCTGGTGCTGTGGTTTGCTGCATGATTCTGGAGTTGCTGATCAGGCCGGAGCTGGTGATGGTTGCGTTGGTGTTGTATCGGGTTTCCTGGAAGGGGGAATATGTCGACGGGACGGGCGAAACGCCGGAGTATCTATATACATCGCGGCTCATAGCTTCAGCCTTGGTGTCTGTCAACCACACACGTGTGCATATGCATAAATGCTGGAGCGACGGTCTCTCGTCCACGTTGTTATCGGAATCAGCGTCCAAAGTGGCAGGACGGAAAGAGACTCGGACTCTTCTGGTGCCTGCCTGACCTGTGACCAGCCCAAAACAAACGCCATCACCGCTAATCCATGATTGGCCAATTTCGAGCGTAGTTCTCGCTCTGCAGCCAGTCAGCGGCGCGGAGAGCCGAAGAGGCTGAGAATGCACAAACGTGATTGGCTGCCGTGCTCGCTTTATATTGCTGGATTTGAGATTCTCAGCCTCATCTCGGGACGTCGCGTCTTGGCTTTTAACTTCCATTGGCTGCAGGCACAATTAGACTCTTTGCACAGAGTCCTGGACCAATCAGGCTAGCCTCCTTCTCCTGCACCGCGCGTGGCTGAGACCCGATAGCTGCATCTGTGGCTGAAGCTGTTGCTCCATGGGTTTGGTATGATGTTATGGTATGCTTAGATAGAGCTCGCTGCTACGCGAGAATAGTCCATGTGACAGATGGCTTTCCGTATCGGGCTGTGCTCTATACAGTGGCTGCATAGGATCCAAGAGGACATGAATTATAATCCGTTTTGATATTACATTGATTGTCCGTTGTTGATCCTGCACATTATGCTTGTGCGCCGAGGTAAGGCTTTGCCCTCATATGATACAGTCGATACCACAAAGAAAGCCAATTCGCCAAAACTCAGTCGGTGGTCGACCGGTTAGACTTGTCAATAAACTGCAAAATACGATCAAATCCTTCCGGCTCTTTGATCCAGTGGCCGTCATTCTCCGCACCAACAAACTCGTCCCATTCGACGTGAGTCACGATCTTGCGTAAGACCTGACAGGCCTGCCGGCCAAGATCGACGGGTACCCAGGCATCGTCTGCTCCGTGGCATAGAAACATTGGAGTTGATAGAACAGAAATAGGCACGGCTTCCTTTGCTTGCGGCACCTCGCGGCCAACAATCTCGTCGAAGAGGAGATTTGATACTATATGTTGAATCTCAGGCGTCCCAGAAGCTGGCATAGTACTTGTTGAGCCGCATAGCAAGTCTAGTTGATGTGCAAACGGCAGCCACCCACAAAACCCTACAAAACCCGCTAATGATCCTTGGATCCGGCCGGTACCAATTGCAGCAAAAAATGACCACAAAGCAGTCGCCATGCCCTGGCTCATGCCTCCAAGATAGATGCGACCGACATCACCCCGGAGGAGTCTGAGTTCTGATTCTAAGATATCAAGAACGTGCAAAACCGACTCCCGTAACCCGCCCTTCTGTAGTTCCTGGCGCGCTTGTATATCGGTTAAAGAGTAGGCGTCGAACCAGGAACACATCTCTTCCTGAAAAGCAGCGCTCCATCGGTCGCGGGAGGTTGGGAATACCCATCGATAAGTCGGTAGAGCGGATGCTAAGCTTTTGCCATTGGATGCAGCTGACGAGAAAAGCTCTTCAGCAAATTCAGGGCCGTTGCTGCCACGCCCATGCAGCAGGATGACAGTGTGGGTGTGAGAGGTTTGCGGATAATGGATGTGGGGAGCAGGGAATTCCATTTCTGTTACTCGAACGGCTTTAGAAAGTAATTGAAGTGCCAGTGGTAATTGAGTCGAGAGAGAGATAATTAGTAGTTGTCCTTAAATGCGAGAGTCAACAGGCAGCCCCGTTATTGTGGGGCAGTCAAAACCCTTGTATATGTTCAGAGAGCCCCACGAAGCTTGTCAAGGCAACAGTAATATCTTAGTGGTGCGTATTATCAATTCTAAACCAAAGCTTGGGGAGGCGAGAAAGATGACACTCATTTCGCAGAGCGTGTGCACAAATAAATAAGAGAGTTTTGCACGAAATGGGTTGAAGAGAGGCCAATGAGCCTACTCTTGAGGTGCTCCCGCTACTTTCTACTAGCTAATACCTGATTCGAAAGACGACAACGTTTAGTGATTTTGCTTATTGAACCCAGGGAAACAACAGATGGTATGTAGTGTGTTTGAACCTGTATAAATTGATAAGACACATAGACATCTAATTTGATAGACCGGTCCTCCCTGACTTTCCCTACCAGTAAAGCTGCTAAGGGAAAAATATTACCTTAGCGCTAACAGAGCAATTGAAAAAGGCGTAAAATACATGAAGACAAAATAGGAGGTACGATTATACTATGGAATTGACATTCCCGAACCTTTTGAATTGTCACTAACTACTTGACGGTCTGTGTTTTTAGTACATAGACGTTGGTAAGATTGAGAGAAAATTATGATGTGCACAATACCTGATAGTTTTTGTGCCATCTATTACAAGATGGAGAGCTATTTCTGCGCATATTTGCTTCCAATGCCCCTTTGAACGGCTGGCCGCTCAGCAATGCGGTCGATCCATTGGAGCAGGTGTGGGAACTGTGACACTTCCTCTGAAGAAAATCCACTGCGCTCCCAGTTTTTAACCCAAGCCCACGTTTTGATGTCAGCAATACTATATTTTCCTTTGCCTTTGCCGGCTAGGTATTCGCGTGGCGCTCCGGTAAACTTCCCAGAGAGATGAATCTCAAGGACACCAAACACCCGCAGAGTCTCATTTGCAAATCTTGTAATGGCATCTGTCGGTATTACAGTGAGCTTACATACTCGAAACAAACTTACTTCAATTTGGGGGTTTCTCACAAGGTATTTTCTCAGGCGCTGCCCGACGGAAATGATTCGTCTGGCCCTGATACGGTGCTCCGCTTCCGTGCCAAAATATCAGCCACTGGTAGAGTTCACTACGTTCGAACGCGTCCACAAAGCCAAAACGATGTTCGTGGTCCAGCTGGTCGATCAAGTAGAGTAATTGGGCCGACGTTTCCATGACTGGGAATGGCGGCGATTGGGTGTTGTCTACAATGACCGGGATGCGACCATTGGGGTTGAGTCTGAGGAACCATTCCTTCTTCTGCTCATTGGTTGAAATGTCGATTAGAGTTGTCGTCCATGTAGTACCGTAAACGTCGGCAAGTTCCTCCAACAGGATTTGAGTAGCCTGGCCGTTGGGGGTATTCTGGGTGATGAGGTGTAATCCTTTAGCCTCTTTGACCTCTCGGGGAGTCTCCGCAATATAAAGATTGTTGGTGGCCATCTTGAGCTCAATCAACCTAAACACAGAAAGGTAGACAGGATAACAATAATGAATAAGGGTGATTTATTAATAATTAGCAAGTTGCTTAATCTTCAATTACAAGAGATTCTTTGAAAACAATGAAGGCATTTGCAAGGCTTTATGGGAGAAGAGCGTTTCGTGACTGTCGATGACGTGATGACAAATGGGCCAGGCTGACAAATGCAATCCCCAGCAGAGGGGCACGACAGAGGCAAGGAGGGGGAAACGGCGCGAATGAAATGCATCAATGCCGCTCGGCTTGTCATTTGTTCCCAGTATGCATCCTAATTTTCCCGGAGTCGGTGTTTGGACACACGGATTGTGCCCCCATACAAAGCTCCGAGACATTGTGATGGGTTTCGTGGCAATAGAACTCCACGCGCAGCAGGACACAGTAATTATACCGCAATTTACCAATTATTTTCAGTGAGTCTTAAACTCGATTGAAATTGTCGATAATTAGGCCCTAAGCTTTGGAAGCAGAGAGAACAACCCGCAGTCAATTCTTTGAGAGTAGAAGCGCGGGATTCCGCTACTGGATCTCCTCGCAATTTAATTTGGTACACACTGGAGGTACTATTGTCTTTACCAATAACAGCCTACTCAGTATTTTGAAAATTCATACACGCTCTGCCAGGGCATCGTTATTTATTTATTTTTTAAAAAAAAGTAAAATTAAGCATATTAATTATTATCCTTGCTGTTAACAGCATGCACAACAGATAATCTAGCAGGACGGACTCACGACAAGCTTATATTCGCACTGTATGGACTAACAAAAACATCCCAATCGTTAACACGTCGCCCCAGTGATAGACTACTTCTGTAGTAATAGTCATCTTCCAGCGCCATGTCCCGCATGCGCCATACTTTCTGGATGACAGCTTTCGTTCGCGAGATATTCGACAAAGACGACTTGACCATGGCTTCCAGAGCCTCCAACACGAATATTCTACCGCACAGGGACTGTCCAGTCCTCTTGTCGTAAAACAGCTCATTTTCCGCTGGGTCAAGTTCTACTGCTGCGACGAAGATGGGAAAAGCCAACCCGGCAACAAGGCCTGCCTCAACTAGCTCCGATATTCCTTCCAAAATGTCCCTTTTCAATTCGCATACGAATGCTGTCGATGGGCATGCGTCGTATAACACGCAGTGATGGTAGAGAAGTACCGACTTCCGCTTCAGTTCTGCTGCCAAGGCGAGGGTACTTTCATCATCATCGTCATTAAAGCATTGCATCGACTCTAGCCGCTGCTCCAGATCCGCAGATTCCCTTTCCAAGAATCCAGCGGAAATATCATCTTTTGTTTTAAGCCGGCTGATCTCGACAATCCGGCATAGTATGCCCACCAAAGCCGGACTGCATCCCATCCAGGAGTCGATGTGGGCAGGCTGATCGGCATCAGCCCAGTATTCAACCCCAAACAACGCCGAATTGCCGCAGGCCGTTCGGCTGATGACGTCTTGGAAGGCGAAGAATCGTTCTGTGAAGGCGGTTAAACCGCCGAGGCTTTTGCTATGGATTGGGCTTTGTGCTTTGAGTTGCCTGCTTCGTTGTATGATTTCCTTACTAGCCCGTAGATGTATGACCCAGCGATGATCGCAGTTGTCGATGATCTCGTACAGACATAGAAACATCATCATTACCAGTATTTGTGGGTCTAGTAAGTCCTTAGATTCGGCAGTATCTGCTGAGACCAATCTTTTGCGCAGAGACATGATCAGATCTCCCTTCAGGCTCATGGCAGCGCGAGACCATTGCGGATCATTGATAGATCTATGGCGAGCTGATAATGCCAACACCGCCCGGAGAATATCATCCTGGCCGGGAATGCTGAAAAGAGGAATAACTAGCTGGGCAAATGGGGACGGTGTTTGGCGAGAGGAAGTTGTTAATGGACAGAGTCGGATAAGAAAGTAATCAAGGAGAAAGAGATCGGTGTTGGCGAGATCCGAGTATGGACATGGATTGGGAGATATTGGTCCAGTCGCCATAGTTTGCATGACTGCATAGGAATTGCCATAGATATGAATGTTATCGTTATCTTCGCTTGTACCTTCAACGCCTAACCCGTCTCCACTTTCCTGCTCCGCTTCATAACAACTGTCATCAAAATCCAAGTAGCTGAAATTAATAAAATGATGAGCCTGGACCAATGGGAGATTACACCACTGCCGTATCGCCAATAGTGATGCTGATTCAACACTATCAAAGGTCTCCGGCTGCAGGTCCTGGTTTTTGCTCCATCGGCCTTGCCGGCCGAACGCCAGACCGCGGTCAGTAAATTCCTGCTCCCATTTGAGCTGAACGCTATTGTCGCATTCAAGACCCCGTTGGGCGCAATTTCGACATTGAGGCTTTGCCTCGTCGCACTTTATTCTCCGCGAGCGACAGGTTTTACAGCCGGTGCGCACCCTCCGTCGGACTCGGGTGTTAGCGTTCAGTTGGCGGCGTGGCATCGTTCGGTAGAAGAATGAGCTTATCCCGAATCATCGACGGTAGAATCGAAATAATCGCTGGAGGCATCTCATTCTCAATATACACGTGCGATCATTGCGCGCGTGTGCTCGCGGATCAAAGACAGACGGACGTGATATCAGGTTTTGGTTGGGAACCAACTCCGAGATTTAGCTTTGACCCCGCGCAGATTAAAGTTGCTGCTAAGAATTGCTAGCGGTTCTAGAACATTTTGCCGTTGAAAAACCTAAGAAATGTTGTGAAATTTATTTTCTTCTCTTTCAGCTTGATATATATTGATGTTTCGATTGAGTGTCTGATCTTCTCGCGTCGATAGGAATACCAGCAGGACCGCCTCTGTTAGTCCCAGAATATTTCATAATCTACCAACAAAAAGATGCAATTAATGAACCTTATGGCGTTTTTCCCAATTAATACTTTGCTCGTATACTGTGATCCGCATCAAATTTCTGCGAATGCTATATTTACCATCGTCAATTGGAGTCACTATCAATGTTGCCGTTGATTTTCAAAACCAAAGGCTAAGTTAGGGCTTTTCGCCACATGTGACTAGATCGATGCAAAGCTCGGAGGCAAGCAATACACAGCAATTACACTTTTTTCCTCATTCTATTTGTCTTTTACACGTTTTGAGATTCTACCTAATTCTCCGAAAACATTTACCTGGCAGCAATATTAACACAGATGGCGAGAACCCTGAAGACCAACGCCCAGAATGAGACTAGCACAACCCCTTAGATACGTTGATTAGAGGCAAGCCGCAAGTATATCTAGGAGAAGATAGAGGGAGAGAAATAAGAGATACATGTAGTTTGTGATCATAAGATTTGATAAAAAGTAATGTTATATGCGAGGCAATTCATTTGACGCTACCATGCAGTACAAATGTAAGACTGCTCGCCTCTCCGCCACGTAATTGCTCGTGGTGGCAGTGGCACACGCTTCGTTGCCTCTATGACGGACCCAAAGTAGAATAATCTAAAAATTCTTAAAGAGTTTTCGAAAAAATCGCGATTTCATGCCACTTGTGTCACTTAGTCCGTGGGTTAGCGTGATTTGAGCTTACATGTCCTGCTTGATACGCGTCTATCCGTTCTTTCTTTTACCACACAGGCTCTCTCTCTCTCTTTCCCTTTGATCCAAACAAAATGGCCAATGAAATGGTTTAACAAATGGCCACGCGGGGAATATTAGTTCGGACTGTGATAAAGAAGGGGCGCGTCTCTCACCTGAGCATCGAGAGTTTGATCCTATTCCTGCTATGAACACAGCTGATCCCCTTAATTGGCCGTACTGGAAAGTGTGTTTGCTCACTTGACCTTGAATTCATCTACTGCTAACAGAGGCTACTACTCAGAAATAAACAAATCTGGTGCTTGTATCTTTCCATGCAATGATGGGCCCATTCACGGCAGCAGCCATAATCCTCACCATACTGGGAGTAGAAGCATGCACGTTCTCTGGGGCAGCAACCTAGTCACAATCGAGATCCCAGCTCTCATGCAAGAAAAATGCCGTCTCTCAACGCAAGCTCTAGGCCTTCGATTCCTGTCAACTGTTATAGGCTCCTTCCTCGGCGAACTGGTCGGCGGACCCGGCTCTGATTACTGGATAAACTCTCGAAGACGGAGGAAGAGGCGGACCATACCCACCGAATATCGACTTTGGCTAAGCTATGTAGGATTTTTGTTGACTATCGTCGGTATTATTTTGTTTCTGTGTGGGCTCCAGTTCGTGCCCGCAGGTCGCTGGACGGTCAGGCCCATTATCGGCGTTACGATTGCTTGCGCGGGCAATCAGATTGCCACCACTGTGATGATGACTTATGCATTAGACAACAATCTGGCCAATACTGCTAATGTTGGTGTGTTTGTTCTATTTGTAAGACCGAGCTGGGCTTTTTAGGGCCTTTTTGGTATGTCGGTACCTTTGGTTGATCTCTCCCTTTTCGAAAAGACATCTAGATATAACTATAGACAATGACGAAAGCTGACGATATCTAGGTTCCCACCTATGTTCAAGATAATTGGTTTGCCCAAAGCCTCAGCCCTTGCCACTGGATTAATTGTTGGAGTAAGCGTTATCCCAACTGCCTTGCTGCATTTGTTCAGGGGCAAGGGGCCGCTGCCACGAACCTCGATACATGATCTGAGACATGCAATACATTGATTGCTGAATAAGCTATGAAAGGCGACCTCTACTCGAGATTTAGTCAATAGGAACCTTGTTGGATTTACATGCTACAGCACCAAGAGGATAAAAGGAATCTTGCGAATTGGCCTGCCAGACGGCTACCAAGTAATTCACATATGGTATCTACGTCTAGCCTCATGTGACTATACGAACATGCATCACTCTTTGCCCACCACTTTGGTAACCTCGACGCCATCCTAGATTTACTTCGTTAGGTATACGTATTCCGTATCTGTGTGAAAGGGAAAGAGAAATGAATGATACTCACAACACGTCCGGAGCCCTGGTCGAACTTGAAGTTCTCACTTTCATACACATAACTTGGATCACCAGGGACAAGATCGATATCAACGCCTTCGCGCCCCTCCTTGATGGCTTTCACCAACTCGGCACCAGCCAAGACGCCATCGGGGAAGTTGTATTTCTCCTTTAACTGCTTCGCCTTTTCAGCAGGGGACGCATTTACCCAGCCCAAATATTCCGGTGCGCCAGGTCTGATGCAGTTATCAGCCGCGAATACCGTAACACCCGGCTTGACTAGTCCCAAGCTCTCAATCAACCAAATATCCGGCAAATACCGGTCCTTCCAGTGGTCAAACAAGAGGAACTCGACATGATCAATCACGTTGTCTTTCACAAACTTGGCGATCGTCTTCTGGCTAGGCGCGATGTGGATGGTGACGAAATCGCCGAGGCCGGCCAGGTCAATGAGCAGATGGGCTACAGCTGCGTTGACGGGGTTGTACTCCAAGCTCAGATAACGTTTCCCGCCTGCTTTACGCAGAGCATCTGCGAGGACGATGGCGCTGTATCCGACAAAACCGCCTAGTTCGATGACGGTGGACGGCTTGCGCTCGGCAATGAGCTTGGAAAGCATGGCGCCCTTGGCCGGGCCGAGATTCATCAGATGCTTGTGCGTGGTAGAGGAGAAGTTCGTGATCTCCTCAGCCACGGCTTGTGGATTATTACGGAGTGAGTCGATGTGAGGAAGTGAGAAGATATAGTGAAGCAGGTGCAGTTCGCGGAGGTCCTGTCAATAACCATTCATGAGCTCTTCAATACCTCGCATGATAGCTGACCAGAAACGGAGGGGGATCATCAATCTACATCGTAGGACCCTATATAGGGAGAACTAGGTTTAGGCATATTGGAATGATAGCTAGGATGAAAGCTTCTGATCTGAGAGCGATGATAAAGTAGAGGCGAGACTATAGGCGAACGGTGATAGCAAAAACGAGATGCGAAAGACCGCGGGAAAAGTAATGGCATGTGGTAGGACAGGTGGCAATATGGACACGAATTGAACGGGGACAGTAGGAGCGTATTTATACTGATTGCATCTAACGAGCGGTATTTCCAAATTGTCGCTGTGGTGGATGTTGGTGATGCCCCCTCAGGTGACGCCGGGGCACAGCTTCTACTTGGCGGGTCTAACTCCGAGCGTTGGGGCACGTTCATTGGGCTGAGGTCGGCTATAAGACGCGCGGCATGCGAAATCGGTAATAGCCACTAACCAGGGATAGAATCTGGGGCCGACCCCGCCATCTGATAAGATCATTTCGTGCATTAATCCCTTTCGGGCATTCCCTGCTGCGTAAGTTGCGCAAGACGAAAAAAAAGAAAGACCATGACTCAGTGGCACGATATCATTGGTATAAGATAACGAATACGCTATGCGACTGACACCAACGCCAAAGGACTATATACAGATGCAACACTGACCATAGGGAGTAACTTTCACGCCAAAGCCGCACTGCTGACTTCCGAAGCGTTGACAGAAACACCAGCCGCCTTAGCATCTGGGGCACATTCGGCCTGCTCTCGCAAAAGCCTGTGGTGTTCTTCCGGCAGCGTATTCACATAGCCTTCTCCAGGGCTAGGCCAGGCGTAGTCGACCCACTCAGGTCCCAATATCTTCCGCACGCCGGCGGTCAGCTCGGCGATCTCAGCAGACCGCGGTGACGGTGCGGTCCCGGAAAGAACGTCATCAAGGACTTCCCTGTATATGCTGATAACTCCATCCACTTCCTCCACACTGCTCATCCCCATCACATTCACGCCAAGTCGTTTCTCGCCGGTGCTCAGCCGGGCTCTAGACGGATCAACAGATTCCAAAGGGTGGCCGAACACTCCCACTGATGAGCCCTCGCGCATCCACGACTCCAGCCCGTACCGGATGGCAACATTTTCCAGCTTCTCGTTCTTCTCTGTAAGCCAGTCGCTAGCCTTATGTGTAGCAGCCCGCAGCCCATCAGGTGAGGGGTGCCAATCTCCCCGCGGGCCCAAAAACACGCCTTGCTTCCTCAACAGACCCATGTTCAAGATGGACGCATTAGGCACCACACTAACGCCCGCCGCACGCAACCGCTCGAGGCCTTTGGTCAAGAGGCGGGTATTCTGCAGATTGTAATTGGAATAAGACATGACAATGTCCAAAGGTTCGCCAGTCTCCTTCAAAACCAGCTCTGCCAGCGTGCACAATGTATCCACGGGATACCCCGATATCCCTACATATCCCACAGTGTTGTCCGTATCGCGAATTCGACGCAATTCGCGGATCGCCTCCAGCACCTCCTCAGGCGTCACAAATTCGACATCGTGGCAGTAAACCACGTCCAAATAATTCGTGCGCAGACGCTTCAGACTGCGCTTGACACTATACCTGACCCAAGCGGGCGAGTAATCGAATGAGGAATCGCCGACTCGGCCGACCTTCGTGAGTAGTTGGTATGTGTTTCGCGGAAAGTCCCTCTCGACATAGTCGGCTGTCAGCGCTTGGCCGAGGATTTCCTCCGAAGGTCCGTAGTAAGGAGAGGTATCAAATGCGCGGATTCCGGCGCGCATGGCATGGTGTACGATCGCCGCTGCAGGTAGGGAGTGAGGGTCGTCATTATAGCTGATATTGAAAGTTCCGCAGCCGAAGATGAGTGGCGTAAGCACCTTGGAGAGTGGTTCGCGTTGGGAAGGCATTATTAGAGGTATATTAGCGAGCGCTCTTATCACCCGCAAGAGAAAAACTTTCAACACAAAGGCAATAAACGAGAGAAAAGAAGTGAATGTAACAAAGAGGATGGAGGGAGTAGAAATAAGGCCCTCTCAGTTGCCATCGGCGGGGGAATTATCGGTTTTGCCCGCGCCCCCACATGGGGGTACATCTTCGGTGTCGCCGCACGTTCCAGAGTAGATGGACAGGCTTATCAAGAGCCGATATAGGGGTGGTTTCTACTGTAAGTCGCAAGTTTTGGTGCCTAATTACCAACATACTGGAATAATTACTGGTTTTTTGTTTATCATCACTGACTTATTTGACGCACCTGGAGTAGGCCTCATGACTACAAAGATACAATCTTACTATACAATCTTACTATACAATATACAATTTTACTATACAATGGCGCTCTTTGCCACCTAAACTTCAATTCCAATCTCAATTGTGCTCTCGAACACTACGCCATCAGCCAAGTAATAAGGCCTTGCCCTTAAGTCCGTTGTTTATACGGGCTACAACGAATTGGTGGTTTATGCAGAACCCGAATGAGTGCTGATTTTCAAAGGACAGCGCCCAAATCCATTGACTAATGTAACAAAACCAACAACTGGGTAGGTACAAGAAATCAAGAATATATTACTGATATTTTCAGAAAATACAAAGGCGGAAGTGCAATTCCGATATTGTGTCTGCGTTGAATCAGACAGAAACTCACGGAAAAGTATCCTCCAGCCAGCACACAGGTAAAGCAATCCACAAAAGAAACGAACGCCATGCTATGCCGTAATCCCACAACAACAAAGTGACGCAGATCGCCGTTATATATGGTACAAGTTCTATGAAGTCGGAACCGAGAAGAAAGGAGATGGTAAAACAGATGTCGGGTCGAGTCGACAACATCAACGCGAATTGTCGGCACGAGGGAAAAGAAAAAAGGTAGGCGAGAAGAAGAGCGAAGAGTAGCGTAAGTCAAAGCTGATGACTTTTTTTGGTTTGTTATCTTTTGCTATTATCACCGATCCTTGTAAACCTTCGGTTTCCAGCCCTCTTTCAACTCTTTGTCGGTCTTAGCTTTGCGCTCCGCTTCGCGGAGCTCCATTTCAATGCGTTCTCGGGCACGAAGAATCTTGCTTTGCAGGTAAAAGCTGCCCCCCTTTTCGGGATTGTTAAGGTCGAAAAGTTTCTTGAATCGCTCCGTGACCGCCTCCATCGACGCCTCGCCTGCCTGCGGCGGCTTCACGTTGAGGATTTTGCATGCTTCATCGAGCGTCAGGCCGCTCGAGGCAAATGTGCTGGCTCCAGTGACGTTTCCCTTCTTCACCTCGGATGCGTATTTGGAGCTTGCGGAGGCCTGTTTGTAGGCTTCGGCAAAGGCGCGGCCGAAGACTCGTGTCCCGGTGACAACGAGCGTGGTGATAATGCGGTGAGCCTGGACATCGAGGGCGACAAAGTAAGTACAGCATACTTGATTCCTCCGAGTTTCTGTCATTTACTTACCATGATGCTTGATATAGAGGCTCTGATAGATCCGTGGAGAGTCAGCAACAGGTTGGATGAGACAGACTGACAACCGGCATCTGCTTCGGAAGAGAAACGGCGGAAAAAAAAACCATGTCCATATCGGGCCTAGCTTGATATTAGGTCACGTGATTGTGTATCAACATTGCATGTCAGAAGCTGGCTCGAGAAAAAAGAATGAGAGAATCCGAATGGAGCGTATGCACTAGTAAATTGATTATGCACCTATCTTACTAGGTAAAGAATATGAGTCTATACACGGCCTTTGTATATCCGTTTTCTCACCAATAGGGGCAATTAGTAAGCGCTTGAGGGCGCGTCCTCAATTGCTTCCATATAGGAACCCGTACGTAAGCCAATAGGAAGCCCTAGATCTCATAATAAGATCAAGAGACTCGGCGCTGAGGGCTAATGTCGATCCAGTAAGGTGGTATCGTAATCCTTTCAGAGGTGTTATCTCCGTTAATCCCAGTATCGCCGCCGCGACTAACGCTTGCTTATGGTCGATGGCTCATCCTGTAGACGTTCCTCGTTCACATTCCAACCAACTCATCCCCCTTCAATCCAAAAACTGCTGACATCTTCTATCCAGAAGTACTTTACAATCATGGCTAGCACAACAGAATGCACTCTCTATTTGTTGTCTTTGACATCAACTCCAGACTTCATAGCTGCTCTCTCGGGACTCAATGAAAAGCCGTTGATCACGGCTAAGACTGCTAACTGGATCTTTCCTCCCACAAAATTGAATGTCGATGAACTGACAAAGACACACTGGGACATGGCTGTCTGCTTTAAGGCCCCATTCTCGATTCCTGCTAGTCTCGCACAGTTCATCCAGTCATCATGGGCGGTTTCCTTTACGGCGCCTTCTTTCTTGGTTACATCACTTGCAACCACAAAGGCCGAATTATCATCAAATATTCCCAATCGATTGAGGGAGCTCGATCTTCTGACCGACTTGGGCGTTAGTAGCAGTACTAGCGGAATGTCATCCGTCGACTCGGCGGAGATAACTCTCGATCTGAAGACTTGGATGGAATCTTTCAGTGAACAAGAGAACCATCCATCCATCATCATGTTCAATCTCTTAGCATTCAAAGACATGGAAAAATATGGGAAATATCGAGATGCGTTTACTGCTGGTGCTGGGTCACGACATGGCGCAAAACCACTTCTATTTGGAGAAGTGACCACACAGTCTGGAGAAGCAAAAGAATGGGAGATGGCTGCGTTTTTGTATTATCCTTCTGTTTTGCATTTCGCAGACATGTTGGCGAGCCCGGATTATCGAGAAATCAGTCACAAGTACCGAGAGGGTTCTTTGGTTGATAATCCGATTCTGTGTCTTGTCGATGTTTGACTGATAAGCCTGAAAAATGTCATTTAATACGTATCAAATCCCTGTATGTGCTAGAAAATGGACTTGGTCATACTAGAACTTTACTAAAACTCTTTACACCCAAATCGGCTGTCATATATCCATAGAAAGGTTGTGATTAACATGGAACCACTACGGCCAAGACGACTAAGATGAAGAGAAATAAATCATATACTATATTCGGATACAGTAAATGACGATAATTTGAATGAATCTAGGAGTCTCATAAAAATATAGCATATGCGTGATCATAATGGAGTCTATAAGCCTGCATTACTCAGTCACTGGCTTATGACCTTAGTATCATTCATTTTGAAGCCTTTTAGAGTTTGATCAGTCAATATTGATGTGAATAAACCGACAGCAATAGTTGATCCAAGCAAGACAGAATTTGAATCGACGCCAAAAACATGTAAATAACTTTTCGAAATAGCTAAAAAGTCTTAAGTGACAACTCCTTCAGTCGCACCGAAAATCTTGCCGTCGGCTGGCAGGCAGTCTATCCCGGACTAGGCATGTACCTAGGCATCTCGCCGGGCTGAGCTAACAAAGTGCGTCATGTGGAGACCTCTAGGCATCACAAAAATAGAAGAAATCGCGAGAATGATTAAACGGGAAGCAATGTAAAGCGTGGCCGTATAAGAAGCAAGTAGTTAATGCAGCAGGAGACTCCAGCCAAAAACCGTAAAAAAGAAACACATCAGCAGAAAAGGGCCGCAACCCAGGAACAGCGCGGTCACATGCTTCGTCCACAAGCTCGCTCTCGGCTCCCCGCAGATCTTCTCTTCCAGCACACCACAACCACCACTACTTAATAGCGTCTGCTACATTCGCATCACTACTCACTTCTCTCCACTCTTTCGTCACTACATCTTCGTATCACTAATCCGCACATCGATCATTCTGCACCATTCCTTATGTTATGCGACGCCCGCAATGACCCTTGGTAGCGAGTTGACGGAATCCGCAGCTCTCGTGCATGGCAGCTTTTGGTATGTCCCCATCCCTCCGTTCCATTCCGCTCCTTCACGTCACTAGCTGCACCGATAGTCAGACTCTGTTTCTACCTTCTAACACATGTGCACTTCCAGAAACCCAGTGGGCCGATTCCATGTCGCCGCCGTCTAATATTTCAGACAATGGCGCGCACTCCAGTGCCCGGGACTCTCAACCACCAACAGTGGCCGCTTTCTCGCCTACAACTATCGCCGGGTCATCACTCACCTCTCGACAGCGCTCCAGTGTCATCGTTAATCGAAAGTCACCCCTCCTCGTAGCCACACCGCCGCCGGTCACGCGAGCGTTGGCGCATTCACATCCTTTTCTTCTACCGCTGAACAAACTCGTTGGTCTGTTGACATGGTCGAGTGGAGATCCGTGGGCGAGCTTTTTGCTGGTAGCCGGTTTCTGGGCCATCGTTCTCTATTCAGATGCTATCATTCTGTATGCAGGGCCGATACTGGTGGTGGCGGGTCTGATTTTGGGGATGTACTCGCGGCGGTATTCGCCACTGTCGTCCACGGGAGTTACCGGTGAGAAGCATGGGCACAAGAGACAGCAATCCGAAGTGCCTTCTGCGCGACACCAAAAGAGCCTGGATGAAATTGTCGAGACAATGAGAGAGTTCACTACACGATGCAACATCATACTAGGGCCTCTGCGGGAGATGACTGATTTTCTCTCCACGCAAAGTACCGCAACGTCTGCCACGACACGGCCAGCCTTGACGTCACTTTTGATACGAATTATATGCATTACACCAATATGGATAATCCTTACGCTCCCTCCGTTCTATATCATCACCACTCGGCGCGTGGTGCTTTCCGTCGGAACAGTTATCCTTACATATCACTCCAGCCCTGCTCGTGTATTCAGGGTGCTTTTGTGGAGGTCCTTAACTATTCGCCGCATCTGCGTGTTCCTTACGGGACTTAATTTTTCAATGGATAAACCTACGAGCACCGCAGGCATCTCATCCACTAGCCAGTCAAAAATTCACACTACCGGGATTGCAACGTCGAGCAACACTGAAGCCGGTGTACGATTTACGTTTATTGTGTACGAGAACCAGCGACGATGGCTGGGCATTGGATGGACATACTCGCTGTTTCCGCATGAGCGCGCTGCCTGGACTGATGAGCATTTGAACACCGTCACGCCAAAAGACAGCTTCGAGCTCCCTGATGCTAAAGATGGGAACGCAACATGGCGCTGGGTTGAAGGCAGTCAATGGCGCATCGAAGGTGGGGACGATACAAGCGACGGTGGTGGCTGGATATATTACGACAACAAGGTTAGTCAGTTACTATAAGTATAAAGGTTGCAATTGTCTAATAGTTTACTCTAGTGGCAAGATGGCAAACGCGGAGACAGCTGGGGGCGATACACTCGTCGTCGGAAATGGTACCGAGATGCCGAGTTGGTTGAAACAAGCAACAGCGCAGATATACCCGAAAATGCTGGCAAAGCTCAGGATGATGCAATCAGCACAAAAACAGCTTCGACAACAGATCCTCAATCAAGCGTACGTAAACGACGATGGTTCAACGGATCCAAAGACTTGAGCAAGAATTCACCTCCATCACCATCCCCATCCAGCACCTCCGTCTTCTCATTTAACAACCAAGATGGAGACAATGCCTCTATTGCTTCTTCACCGCCCATGGAAAGGGCAGCAACAAGCACAGGAAGAGTCTCAAGACCTGTCAGTCTGCACCGTTCTCGGACAAGTGACTATAACTTCAAATCCGGAAGTTTTAGCGGCAGCTCCGGCCACAGGAGCATGAGCAGCTCCCATCTTCGGGCATCGACCCTCGACGGCGATGGAGACGATGACAGCCAGAAGAGCAATCGAGACCGCGAGATCGAGGACGCGCAAAACCGGCACGACCGATGGGGTGCGCGGGCTACTGGGGGTACCGAGAGAGCTGAACGCGAACTGGGACTAGGAGATGATGTGAACATGGGATTGAGTTAGTCGGCCGACTTGGTTGATGATGAGATTATTGATTGGTTGCGCGCGTATCACTACTATTATTACTCTTGCTGTCAGCCTGTTAAATGGAGTCAGCGAGCGAGGCTTGCCGCGGTTTGATTCTGTCATGGTTTTGGTTTGTTGCATTATATCCTTAGATTCGTTCTATATAGGCGCCTAGCAGGTATTTCTGATGTTGCTTTATTCCTAGTCCAGCCCTATGTCTTGACAAGCGGCAGTATAGACTAGAAATCATAAAAAATGAAACAACGCAAATACGGGAATACGATGGTAGACGCCTCATCTAAATTTGCAGCAGCGAAAGTTAGGGCCTGATTAAACGTCTCTGCATTTGATCCTTAATGTATCATGTAATTTTGCTACAGTATAAATTTAACTTTTCAAATATTTCGGCCCTCATTGTATGTATGAATATAGTGTCCCGAAATGAACCCGAAATGAATGCCTAAAAAAGGCAGGCATATCATACGATCTACAGACCAAATTTTCGAATCATCCCCTCCACATCCTCTCCCTCAACCGCATCAAGCTTCTCCCTCGCAACCCTCTCCACCGCCTCATCAACCGGCTCCTCCCCGTTCAACATATCAATCCACCCTTCGGTATCATCCCTCGCCAACAACTTATCTGCCACAATTGCAACGTCCTCCCTCGACACCTTCCCGTCCGCCTCCTTCACCCGTCCTAACGCCACCTTTCGCGTCGCCGGCTCATCAGTCAACATGCCTGGCCGGAGGTTGATAGATTGGAACTTGCGCGTCGGATCATCGCGCTTGATCACCGCCGCAAGCGCCGTTTGCAGCTGATCAGCCTCCCATTTTGCGCGACAGTAGTCCGGCAATCCGCTCTCCCAGAGCTTCAGGGTGCGCTGCCAGGAATTGTCGGACATCCAGGAAGCATGCGTCTTGCGGCTGCCGATGTGGCTGATGAGCAAGAACTTGGTGACGCTGGGGGTGGCAAAGGAGCTGCTGATGAAGTGTTTGGCGGCGTCTTGGTCGATGGCGTAGGTGCGTTGGACACCGCCTTTGCCGCCGGCGCCTGTCGTAGCACATGTGATTAGCCCTCTATGCCTGTCTGTTTTATTTTAATGGTCGATAGAACATACCAGCAGCCCAAACAACATATTCGGGCCGCACCTGGTCTAGAATAGCCTGTGCATCGGCCTGACTCTTGACGTTGTCCAGACTCGAGAGCAGCACGGAGACCTTGCCTGGCTGGCCTTCGCCTAGTTTCAGGATCTCGCGCTCGTGGTCTGCATTGCGGATTACGCTGGTCACGCTCCAGGAGCGGGCAAGAAGGAGCGGGGTGAGGTAGAGGGCGATTTTGCCGTGGCCGCCTAGGAGCAACACTTGAGGCATGATGTATATATAAAAGTTAGGTGTTATATATGTATACTATATGGGTAATGGTTTGGGTACGGGCATATGTATGTATTTGAGTGATGTTGGGTGATGGTCGATATATAAATATGGCCGGTGGGGTAGCGCGACGGATGGCGTCATGCAGATCATCCGCAAACATCCATAATATATTTACATCTATATCTATTCATCATATATAAACTCCATTCGCAATTCAAGATCAAGTCTGAGTTTTGGAAATCCCATATTGCATTGGCAATGCTAGTGAATGGCTCTTTAATGAATCTAGTCCCGCGAGTAGAATATATTTACAAAAGAATACAGCTTCACTCCATCTCAAACATGCCGCTTGGCGAAGCTAGCACCAGCATTGATCACCTCTTCTTGCTCTGTCTGCCACCCAAGGAAAACCCCAACAGCATACACATCGTGCGGCGTATTTGGCACTTCTAGATGCTCAATTGTATTCCCCGGTATTGCACGGTAACGCTCGGCAAACCCTCTGACACTATCACAAAGCACCTCGGCGCCGCCGGCCTGCACGAAAAGCGGCACAGGAGTCGCAAACGGATACAACGCGGGCGACAGATACGGATCATCCAAGCGCAAACTATCCGGCGGCGCAATAGCAGTTGCACCCCATGCCATTAGCGCCGCATCCACGTAGTCGGTCGCGAGATTTCGGTTCCTTGAGATTGCGGCTGCGTCGCCTTCGAGACAGTACTCGAGAGACGGTGAGAACATGAGACACGCTCTTGGTGGCGGGAGGCTAGTAAAGTCGACGTTTGATTCAAGATCTGCGTCGGCCGGCGGCGGGAAAGTATTGAAGAGTCCAAGATATCGTACCAGGCCCAGTGCGAGGGTGGCTCCGGAAGAATCGCCGGCGAAAATGATGCGCCGCGGGGAGATTCCGAGGTCTTTGACGAGGTATGCGTAGGCTGTGACTGCGTCTTGAAACGGTGCCGGCCAGGTGGTTGGGCTCTTTTTGTCTCCAAGAAGCCGATATTGAGGCCAGAACGAGCGTGTCCCCGGGCCCAGTGCTTTATTAGTCATTTCAGCCGTGGTCCCAGAGTCTTCTGGCCGGCCCGTGAGCCATAGGAATGATCCAGAATGAAACGACAGCACCACCAGATTGTCATCCTCAGTGTCGTCGTTGTGATGTGCCGGCGACGGCACATCTGGGTACCAGGTCCCTCCAATGACTTCTGGTTTCACCCTCTCATTAGCAGCAAATGGTCCACGGTATGCGCTCGCGGCAGCCGGTTTGATAGTCACCCATTTATCGCCTGTACTGCTGGCTTCCAATTGCTGCGACTGCGTGAAGCCGACTTCTGTGACAATGGTAAAGCCGGTTTTTATAAGCTTGGTCCGTAGGGCCTGGTTGTACGTCCATTGGCTGTTTGGGCGCAGAGGACTGAAGGCGTAGAGGATGCTGTAGAAGAGGGTAAGCAGGAGCACGCGAGGCACCGCGATGATGCACCAGATGGCGCAGCCTGGCTGTCTGGTGCGCCAGTCATTGGGTACTGCGTTTGGGTCTGCATATTGGACCATGCTGCGTTGCTATGGTAGGGTCAGTTTGGGTGTTGGCAACTGAGATAAGGCACTGAGGAGAAGACATGGGAATGATGGAATGCGAACTCAATATTTATACCCGGGCTCCGCAAACTCAATCGCCATTTCTTGCGACCACGGAGTGTGGCTGACGAGGAGCGATTGCAGCTACAACCATGTAATTGGCTTAATTGGGTTTGGCAGGGGGATTTTTTCCCAGGCCAATGTTTGCTGGACGTTGTTACAAATGGCTATAAGAAGGCATCACAGCTGTCGATGTCGCCAGCCAATCACCGCACTAGCAGCTCCACAAGAGCTCGCGATGGATCCCCAATTCGGTCTAGCGCTGACTTATAGATCATGGTAGCCTAGGTGCCTTATTTGGCTGTGTTGGCTGTGTGAAGATACGTACGTATGTATATTTCTGTGAAGTTGATGCTATAGCCTGGAGACTTTCACGAGCATCAAGGAGTGACAATTTTATTGGAAATTAGGGCGCAATCTAAGTGCTGGACGAAGTTTGGGGATTGTTTCCAGAGGCATGCAAAACGGAACAAGCAACAGGAATCGATTCATCAATCAAACTACGCATAATTCTTCAGGATAGATTTTAGCTCGTCTACGCTAATTTCCTGTGGGACTTTTTCCTGCTCTGGTAGCGCGACTCTGCTCACCACATGCACCACGCCGTCCATCGCCATCAGATCCTGGACAGTCACCGGTGCGTGACCCTCTCGGATCTGCATGGAGATCAGTCCTCCGTAGCGTGTGATATCCACGTTGAGCTGCTGCGGTGAGAGCATGGTCGGGAGTGCAAACTGTCGACGTCCTTTGATGATTCGGGGCGGTTCACGGGGATCAGGCTTGGGAGTTGCTTGATTACCTGCGTTTGCCTCTGGTGATTTTTGCTGTTGCTGCTGTTGGTGCGATATACCCGAGTCTGCATAATATGCATTCGACAAAAGAGTATGCCGCGGCACGACGTGAAACTTGAGCAAAGCCCGGAGGTACGCGCATCCCTCGTCTGATTGAAAGAGGAACTCATTTGACGCAGCTCCTAGCTTAGAAAAAGCGTCGTCTGTAGGCACAAAAATAGTGATGCCCACGAACTTTTCACTCATAATCTCCTCTTTCAGACCGGTTTTCTGCAGACCGAGCTGGAACATACTGAATTGCCGTGGCGGAAGCTGATTGATGAGCTGTTGCGTCAATGGGGGTAGAACTAACGGCTTGTCGAGCAGATGAATGATACCGTTGGCGCATATAATGTCACCCTGTATTATGGTCGCGTCAAAGTTGATTTTCATGATATCATCCGTCTTCAATGAAGCAGGCGGTCGTAGTCGCATACGGAGGTCTCCATTGAGAGTGAGAGGCTGCACCAGAGTTGGAATGTTCGGTACGCTCAGAATAAATTGCACGGGCATCCAGTGCGGAGAAATATGATGGCGTACGGTGTCCAATGAAGAGGATAAGTGTACTGGGTCAATGATTCCAAAGTCCGCGTTTGTCGGCGCCCAAACAGTATAAACCGAGTCGGTATGTTGTAGAGCATTCCGGATTTCAGGAAGCTGATCAATCAGATGTGCAAAGCCCGCTGTCTCTGGTAATGAAGCGAGAATCTGATATACATTATCCGGCTTTGGATCATTAGAAGGTGTGCTCAGGTTAAGATATTGAGAGAAAAGTTCATCCCACGACTGCTGCAGAGTCTCCAAATCCTGGCTAGTGGGAGCATCTTTCTCCGCTAATGATGCCATGGTTTTGGCTGTATGAAGTATTACAATACTGTTCAGCAGTCAGATACGACTTGACTGACTAGTCTTCTGATGTGTTGATTAGACACAGGACACTGACTTGCAGGCGTCTGCTCCGCGTTAAGAAGCTATATAAAACGATAGGAGAGTACTGTAATCGAATGTTGTTCAAAACAAAATACTTGCAGCAGCTAAATATATAGCTGCTCATTATTACTACACCAAATTAGTGCGCGGTTTGTTTTTAGTTTTTTCGTCATCTGACACTGCAACCCTCATATCCATCTTTCCTTCTTCCGCTTCTTCCCGCTTATCTCCTATTTTTCCCTTCCTTTTAACACCCGCCTGCCTTCAGCCAACGAAATACTTGACTAAGTTGTAAATGGAGTTTTGTCAATATATAGTGAGCAAATGGCGATGATGGAGAGGGTGTAGAGGGGCCTGGCTTTATTACGTATACAATCAGGCGACCAATTTGTCCGTTGGTCTCCGAACTTGACTAATTGACCAGTTTACGTAGAAGGCGCGCATTCAATGTTGGCTCTGCTCTTTGCTGACCAAATCAGGCTCTCACAATTTTGTATCTGCGCTCGTCTTAGGCCGTACTCCCAGGTGAATTCTGCTAACCCGTTCTAGGACCGCTCCAATGTGATTTTCCGACGATTTCAATACAAACTAGCCACCAACATCCAATATCAACATTGGACTACACCGAAAGTCTTGTGGCTCTACGGGCAGTGTGGCTGTAGTAGCCGGGAATTACAAGTTACACAATTACATGGTTACACACGCGCGTCACTATCATTATAACTACCATGCGTGCATTCTTTACCTTTTATCTTTGCGGGGGGAGTCTAAGAAAGAACCGTCCTGGGAGCGATGTTTCGAATAGTAATTCTTCTAACTGCCCAGCAATATATTCTGACTGCAGCGAATATTCTGTCCTACAGTTCGATGTGTCATCGACAATACATCATTTCAGAAGAGACGATATGATCTGATATCCATGACTCTGAGGATATGCCAATGGTGGTTAGTACATTGCTCCAGCCGCTCATCTCTACACAGACAGTGTTTTTCACTCGCTGTCGATGAGTAAATTGCGAATATATCATCCTAACAAGAGACAATATGACTCCAAATGTTGACTCGAATACTATGACTCTTCGGCAGGTATTTAACTGGCAGGAACACCTGTCCATGGTGTTTTTATACTGCCAAAACAACTTCAACAAATACCTTGTTAGCAGCCAGAACTTTGTTTTAAATAAAGGTGATAAAGAGAGCTTGTGAGATACATATATCATGTCTCCGTTTGGGAAAAAGAACAAAGGTGAGGAGGCCATGGAAACTTACAATATATCTCCACTAAATCTCCACTAACATATCATGGCCAAGGCAAAACTGCGCAATCCGAGTCAGGGCCGTCGAAGCAGCCTCAAGAGGAAAGCGGGCCCTCTGGTCACAAAGGAGCAGGAAAGAACCCTAGCATCTCCAAGGAACTCCCTCCCCCGCCTCCCTTGGAGTCAAACCGGAGTACCATTTGGACAGCCGAATCAGAGAGAATAAATGGTCTTCCACTCCTCTGCCAGGCAAAGAGTTACAAACTATGCTGGTGCCCTAGTGAGAACTCCGGTCTCGTAGCAGATGATATAAGATCACTCGCAGCACGCCTCAATCTCCGTCAAGTTAAATATGGCTATACTGAAAATTCAAGGGAACTTTCGATCTATCTACTGCTAGAAGCTCGAAATCTCTTGCCCGGAATAACTACCAAAACCATAGTTGACTTCTGGATTGAGTTCTATCGCCAAGGCGAGGGAAAGTACGGGATTACTGGCAAGCTCAGTGGTACAGCGCAATTGGTGAAAATCTACGACTTTGACGGTACTGATCACTTTCTTGTGAATCACCGTTCGACTCCTTCAACAGATGTCAATTGGTACGAAGAGAAGCTCAAAGACGGCGAATCAGTCGTTGTCACGGTTGCATTTGGTGGAGATACTGGCAAAAAAAGACCGGGCTGCTGTTGGTATGCTGGCCAACAACTTGTTGGGCTTGCAATGTAAAGTTAGCTAGTTGTACACTGGATAGCTCACAATCCACCAAAAGTCTACTTTTCTCTCCATGATCTTTAAAAGTGTCAAAAGGTGTAGATAATTCGTACTTGGGTCTTTTCGTAGCATACTAATCCATGTAGCTGGTCATGGTCAATAAACCTTTGCATAGGTATTATCTATAATCTTGACTCGAGTTAGAGGCACACTACTACATCCACTCAGGTAGCAACATAATGTGGACATGGCATACGAGGTGGCAGATGGTATCTTATAATAGTAGCGCTGCTTATTTGCGTACTATATTATATAACTACTTTACGTACCTACTCATCACTAGCTTTATCTTCGTTGTCCGTAGTTTATATCTGCCGTGGCTAGATCCGTATCCGTTCTGAACTGCGTTGCTCGCGAATATAAAAACATCACCAGCGGTTTAGATAGATTTTACCCTGTCGCTAAGTCCTTGGGTTATATAATGCGGTCGCCACAACGTCTTTGGTAATGAAGATACGCATACTATTGGCCCGAAATAAGCTTCATTCCGGACAAAGTGGGCTGCGATTGCTTCCGGTATATTTCTCATTATGCATACAGAATAGTTGCTAGTGCTGCGTGTCAGATATGCTGCTTTGTTGAATGGATTGCCTGGAATCAATTGCAGCAATCGAATTAGCCAAGGTGTAGAAAAGGGAGGGTGCACAATATCAGGACGAAGTTTTTACTTTCTGCCCCGAGTTAGTCGCACGAGGACACCTCTTTCTGAGAGAGCAGTATTAACACAGCCAAGAACGATAATCAAGATTTTTTGTTTTAAAAGCTAGCAAACACATGAGCCTGTAACATATACTCGACAACTTCCCGAAACTCCGGACTTGCTCAGCCATGGAGCTGTGCGGGGTTGAATTTCGAGCTTCTTTTTCCATTACTTTCATAGGCCTCTCCTCTGTAGAGTCTGGACTCTGTAAGCTGAATGTATAGTGTGGAACTATCAATCTTGAAATGTGCTTGCTTATTTGTTGCCCGTTATTGGACTGCTCCGCACGCTGGTAGCGTACCATAGACGCGTCGAACACGCGAGCGGATACCCCCGTACAGACACGACATGACACGACACCACAAACCACCACTTGTATAATATCATTATGGCCCGTGTATTGTCCAATATTGCCTCAAAGCGCCTGACAAAGGGCAGCGGACACAATTGGAATATCGGCTTGGCAGTTCGTATGGCTATGCAGGTCGGCACAGCATCGGGATATCTTCGCCCCCAAGGGACGGCAGAAGTTGGTGTTTTTATCAAACCGACAATTACGTATATATGTATAGTTAACTAAAAAGCGCACGGTTAACTAAATCAAGTGTATATCACGTTAGTAATCCGATTCTCATCGTTCTATCGACTTGGCAATTTATGTGCCTTGGAATGTTCGTGTACTAGCGACTAGTCCCAGGCTGCCTGTCCAGGATCAAGATTTCGTCGGTTCTAGAATGCGTTTAGTGGCCAGCTGCAACCCTGTTCCAAGTTTATCTTGTGAGTGGTAATACTATAATATATCTGTAGCACAGACTATCAAGTTGACCAACTGCAGCGGACGGACTAATTAATTGACTTCATATGACTAGATAGTTGTATCCGTGATGCATTCTAATAACGATTGAGTTTGATGCATCTCATTAGAACAGGGGGAACTAGATAAATGGAGAATAAAGTCCATCGAATGAATGCATTGCATTGCCTACAGGTCGTTCTGGGCGTGCTAAGAGCAAGCCTCAATCTATTTTGTGGTCGAGGGGACGACGCCATCCATCGATGGATGGCGACAAATAACGGTCGGCAGGGTGGTGTTGCTGTGATGATTGGCTGTCGACACGGCTGGCTCGATAGCAGTTATCATCCTCCAACCAGGCCATCATATCATCATCTGTAGCCGACTGTGTCTTGGACACGACATGCTGTACTAAGTATCGCTGTTACATCTGAATGAGCAATCAGAATCGCCAATGCCTGACTTCCGCGGCCAATCAGCGTCTCTCCCACTGCGCTAATCCCTGCCGGGGCTAGTCAGGGGCAGCCTTCCCCATCGGGACTAGCGGGCGTTGTGGCTGTCTGACGGTACCAGTACGGGGCATACAGGCTTACAGGGTACCGTCAGTGTGCTCCGGTATATAATTCTACGGATTATCGGCATTGGACAGCAATGGTCACCAAACGCATGAATATTGCATTTTGAATATTGCATTTTGAATATTGAATAATCATGCATGCTGCATGCACTCCGTACTTGCGACTCACATTCCCCCCCGTCGCTATGCAACAGGCGTGCAGTAGCTCTTCAACACGCAATATCCGCGATGTAAGGAGATGCCATGCGATCGGCCTGCTGACAGCGTCTAGAAACACTGAACAGCGCCCACCAGAGACGAATGCAAACTCAAGCCTTGCGAGTAACTCGGTGATATCATCACGAACAATCCGTTGAATAGTTTCATTTTATAAGATTACAACGGATACTCGGTTGTGGAGCAGAAGAGGCTTGTCTGGGGCCCGGACAGGAATCTTGATTCATGGAAATCGGTTTCTGTTGCCGGTTCCGATACGGACACTAACTGTGGCTGTGACTGCACCCAACTTGTCCTGTCCTATGGTATACTCCGTACTTATAAAATATACGACTGGTCTTTCCAGTCTGCGAGATCTGCTCGACAGATTTGCTAGACACGCCACTGCCCAATGCAGCAGATATTCTGCCCGAAGAAGGCTGCAGAAGGGAAAAAAAAGAAAAGAAGAGAGTTGAGAGGAAAACTTCAAACAAGTCAACTACCGACCCGCTCTCATCCTGGTAATTAACTTAGTTAACAACCAAGGCTTAACTAACCGCAGCTAACAACGGACTTAATTCGCTTGATTTGGATTAAATTATACATTGTTAGCGCGATACTATTACGGACTATAATTAACGGTGTTGAAGTTTTTTTCTCTCTCTTTTATTAAGGACGGTGCCTGGCCCAGTTCGGACTAAACGCCCAAACGATACCGTACCGTACGCAGTAAACACGCGACAGTGGACAGGCTGTTTCACCACACGAATACGATGACATTGCATGATTTCGTCTTCTTTTCATGACAATTGACACTCGACACCTGACACTTGACAGAGGCTGAACAAAGCAATACTGGAGAGGTTCGAATTCGATGCAGCCATGCAGATGTGCAGATATGCAGCAAAAGAGCCCATCCAGGGGCAGACGTGCTAAGCAAGGGACCGCATAAACAAATAACAAACAATAAAACAAATAAAATACCGGCTGGCCCTGCTTCTCGGGTCTAGCCCGGACGTAACGCCCGTGACAGCCGTACTGCGCCATACTGCAACGGGCGCCGTTGGGGCCGCAGCGACGCCGCTGAGTGGCGGGCGGGCGGGACGCAGCGTGTAATTCCAGTACGGCCCGTAACCATAGAGTTCGACGGTCTGGGACGGATTGCACGCACCGTTTCCGCACTCCACTCATCCATCATATTATGATACTGTAATATTATCATAATTAAAAACCGGAGTCGCTGTTGGTCAGATTGTGGCTCTCTGAGTCGCTAGCCACCACCAGCGTTGTGGAATAGGACCTATCTCGCGGATTCTCCCGCAAGCCTCACGCGCTGGCCCCGTTATGTGTGATCGGCCGCGTTCTCGACCTGGTCAGATTTGTGGTGGTAAGCATGGCCAGTCAGCAGCAGCGACAAGGAACAGTGGTGAACAGAATATACTACTGGCAATGCCCGTAGCGAATAGAACAAGGAGAAAGAGCACCAAATAAAATACCACGGTGTAACAGGCGTACGATATCCCTGCGTGGCCCCTGCTCCTGAATAGCGACACACTCAACCCAAGCCGCTGGGATTGTCGATTCTTCCCCGTAGACACTAACGAACTCTCGCTTCTTGAATTTGCATCAGAGCCCCGTTCGTCTCCGCTGCCTCGTTTTTTTGTTTTGCCCTGCACCGTCAGTCCCGTCTTCCTGCCTGGTGAAGTCACTTGCACTGTTTGACAGACAGCTTCTTTTTTTTTCCCACCTCGCTCCTTCCTCCCCCCCCTGAGTCAATCAACCAACTTCTTTCTCTCTTTCTTTCGCTACGACGACTTATCCTCTCTATCCTACTCTTCTCTAGTCGATTTGCTTCCATCATCCACTATCGTCGGCATCATCTCTTGTTCTACTGTTTATTTACTCTCCGTTGCAATAACCACGTCCCTTCTCACGGAACTTAATTTTTGCTCGACCGCACGGCAATCGCCCCAACCAACCCACATTCTTCGTCCAACTTGCGTTGCACACGGAGCCTCTCTTGAGATTGCGTGGCATGCGGATTCCGTGCACTTAGATCCAATTTGAGATTCTCAGCAACCGCTTTCTACTCGTTTCGCGTGGTACCTCGATATCCGAACAAGATCGTCTGAGCATGGAATTCTAGTGTGATTTGGTGCACATACTGTTTGGACGGCCAGACACTGGCAGAACAAAAAAATCGTACAATCCGAATCCAAAGTACTGTTGCTCCGGCGAATGGTTGACTTGGGTGCGCAAACACATCTCGTGCGTCCTTTGCATCGACATTAACCTAGCATAGTCGAACCTACACCTATTTCAACCAACACTCTCCAATTGCAGTCACAATGAACAGATTCAGGAAGACCAAAAAAGGCAGGGACAATGGCGAGGCCGAGGCTGTGCCTCCCTCATCGTTCATGGGGATGTCCTCCAAACCGAAGAAGACAGGCAAAGACTCCAAGCCAGACCTCAGTCTGGATCTCGATAGTGCCCTGCCATCAGCCGACAACTTTCGTACCAGTCTTTTGATGCCAAATCTTTCAGCTCGATTCAGCATGCTACGTGAACAGGACGACCCTTCGTCTAAACTGGGAAAAGCAAACGACGACAGCGTGCTTTTCCCCAAACGCGCATCGCGATTGAATTTGTTCGGTCACAATCCCAACCCCCTATCTGACATTGCCGAAGTCTCGTCTATTGCTGGCCGCTCATCGTTCACGACACAAAGAGTAAACTCATACGCATCTGTGGAGGACGGCACAGACGATGACTGGCAACAGGGAAGCATAATGAACAGAAAGAGACCGGGCGAGGGAAACAATCTCTTTGGCGGACGGCAGAAAGTCTACAAAATCCCCGTCGGCGGCAAAGACGTGCCTGGTGGTGGCATGCGAGGAAGAACAGTCTATGAAGACGACGTCAACCTGTCAACTTTCCAGAAATTGAAATTGAAAGAGAGACAGGAACGACGCGAGGCAGAAGCTGAGCGCGATGATGTTCCATTGGATGTCATGACTCCAGAATCCGATGATGGCCTTCCCGCGTTCCTGTCAAAGAGAATGACATCCTCTTCGACGACTTCTGGCCAGTCCAACCCTCGCACTTCAACCGCAGCTACCTCTATCGACGAACAATCAATCCATTCTAACCAGAACGCGCCAATATCATACAATTCTCAAACCGGCGCAAAATCCAACGGTGGCGTACCTGGTGGCAACACCGGCCATGTGAGTAAGACGCGCAGGCTATATGGACAAGGGCTGGCGCAAGCAGCGCAAGACCATCAGTCCTCGGCATTGACACGTCTCGAAAGTCTCAGTCGCCAGCGTGCCGGTGCAGGAACCCCTGATCTACCTCGACTAAACCGCGCATTCTCCAGAAGTGCAACAAACCTCCATGAAAGACGCCAGGGAATATCTCCTGGTTTGCCAACGCCCTCTTCCGCACATCGCAACTACAGCCCAGTAACTTCAACTGGCTCGCCTCTGTCCGAGGCTTTGGACGCAAAAGCCAATCGGACTTCTGATAGCAGTAGCACTGCCTCTCCGGGCTACGGAGTAGTCCCTCCGCTAAGCCCACCCATCAGTGACAACGAAGATATGACTGCCCTGGCTGCTGCATTGCACCCGGAAGATAGGGGTAAAGCAACGGCAATGGGGCTATTCAATAAGCCAACGGGTCCTTACGACGAACAACAATTCATGCGACGACAGCTTCAAATGCATGAGAATCGCACCCAATCTCCTGCCAATAGCATCTCAAGACCGGATCACAGTAACTACCGTCCACGAGGAATGTCGAATACAAGCTATCGCTCCAAGGCCGAGTCTGCTTCATCTTACTACAGCGGCGATGGCCCTGGCTCCAGGGCCCACAGCATCAGAGACGTTTCGCCCCCACGCGCGCATAATAATAACGGTACTTTCTTCCTCAGCATTGACAGCGACAATGAAAGCCAAAATGATGAGATGCAGCCTCTGAAGAAAGTCTCCTCAGTCAAGTCCCAGGCTTTCGATGGTGTCCACCCGGCTTTTCGCTCCCGCCCTGTCTCAAGAGACTCCGACGGTGCAGCGTCAACTCAGGAATCAGTCGAGGCCTCGGAGCTCAAAGTCAGTGAAGCTCTGAACCCGATACAAGAAACTAACCAGACTCCACCGTCTCCAATTCTCGAGGAAGCCTCCGAAAAGGCAATTGACTCGCCAACGCTTGGGCCTGCTGGATTGGGACTGAACAGCATGATTCGTGCACATTTGAGACAGGATAGTAGCCAGTCGTTGGCACCGCTGCCGTCGCCCCGGTTGCCCACCCATCCAGACCTTTCATCTAAGTTTGGTGACCATGACAGTAACATCCAACCTTATGCCAATAATGTGCACCAAAATACGCCGCCTGCCCCAATGGATGCGCCCAGTCATCCTCCACCGCCGCCGCCTTCTGGCTTCTCAAGTGTGGCGTTGAGAGCAAAGCAACTTCGTGAGCAAGCTGCGGCTCTTCGAGATAATCAAACACCAACGGAAGAGCCCAAACAGCCACAAAATTTCTCCGAGGATCCAAGACTTGGACATTATCGAGAGAGCAGCATCGAAACCCAAAAGGAACGCGAAGAATTCGCCCACGAGTTAGCTGAAAGACGCAGGCGAGTCCAGGAGAGTCTAAACCGCATAGGCAGCCGGTCCAATAGCCCAGCTGCAGGACGACAGACGCCGGATACTGCTGGTCCTAGGACCGGAGGAGGATTCTCTATTCTGAAGGGCCGCTCGGGAAAAACTAGCCCTCAAGATGTTGCTTTGACAACGCCGCCGCCATCATCGAAGGCGTTGAAGAAGCTTGGAATTGCCGGGTCGATGATGAACGTGTCGACTCCATCGCTAGACTCGTGGAGGGAAGATGAGCTAGCTCAAGGCCTAGGCGGTTTGGGCAAACACTCTAACTCGAGCTCCCCGCAAATTGCATCTGGTCGTAATCCAGGTCGGTCACCCTACTCCCGCAGCACAAGCTATGGCAGCCAAGAGGATGCGCCAGGGCAAGCCTCAAGCCGATCCGCATCTCCCGCTGGCGCCAGCAGAGATCGATCGACGTCTGCATCAGCACGGTCTAAAAGCCGTCCCCGGCCTCGCGAAGATCTCGACATAGTTGCTGAACACTCGGTAAGCCGGTATAATGATGGCACCCAGGCAAGTTCACGCCCTGGACGCTCACCTTCTATTCCTACGCCTGCGCGAACCTCTATGGATGAGCATGCCTCGAACGATCGATCTGCTTCTGTTATATCCGGAAGAATATCGGCCAACAGTAGGGGTGCTACGCCATCGCACTTGGAGCTGATTCCGCCTCAGAACGAATCTGGCAGTCTAGGCATGTCGCCTCGGCCGTCACCTGATGTTCCTCCCTACTCAGCCAATGCCACTCCGCCTCTTGAAGACGTTAGTGGCAGGGACTCACCGATGAATCCATATCGTCCGGATTTCACGAATGCAGCGGCTCAACCCGCTCAGTGGAGCCCGGCAGGCAACGGCGTGGTCAAGAGACAAGTGTCCAAATCGCAAATCTCGGAGCCAACGTTTGTGTCAAGCACATCCAACGTTCCCATGGTCAATTTGCCTCCTGGAGCGAGTCTCAGCAACGGCATGTACACCCCTCCCATTCCGCCTATGAACCCACGCCGCAGACGCACAACTACAACGCAGACCATTCTGGGGGCCATCAAAGGCGACAGAGCGCAAACACCACCCTCAGGGCGATCGAGTGAAGACGAGCGACATGGCTACATCCCTAATAATCATAATCATAATATCAACAACAGTGCCATGGACTCGCGACAGACTTTGCGCAAAATGGCTAGTGAGGGTGGGCATATGAACTCTCGCGCTCGCCAGCAGGCCATGATGGCCGATGCTCCGCCGGCAATGCCCGCCTTTGCGCCTGCGTCAGTCCAGGGGGGGATGATTTAATTGTGTTCGTCAGATGGGGTTGACCTTTTCAGCCATCTGACTGTCAACCTGAGACTTTTGTAATTGCTATTTTTGTAAGACCACATTATTACTTTTATTATTTTATGCCTTCTTCTCAACATGTATTCAAGCACATCATTAGCGATATCCTTGGCGCGGGAATGTTTGGTTTTGTGTATCTATCGATTCAATAGCTTCGAGAATACGGTCATTCTGCATACTATTCATCTTCTTCCACATCAAGCTACAAAGACAAGTCCATCAGCCCTAGCCCGCCTGCCTGTAACTGCGACGGCAGCACCTCATTGTCATGCTTTGTTGGTGTTGTCATCGTTGTTCAGCTGACTGTGCGTGGTTGTCCTGACGGCTGTCCACTGTTGTTCCTGCCCTTCCTGCGACAATACCAATACGCTCGTGTTGCCCTATCCTCACCTCCTCATTTGCCGCTGGCTGTTCACACACACGCAAACAATACACACATAAACAAACATGCTTTGCGTGCTTGTTCACTGCAAGACCCTTTGTATCTTCTTCCTTTCCTCTCTCTCCCCCCTCTTTGCCTCCGCTCTCCATCCTCATTCACCTCTTACCAAACCACTATTCTGCCCTTTCCCTTCTCTCATATCAGTCCCCAAATCCCTCATCTAGCGTTTCCCAAACACGCAGCATTTTCTTTATTAAATCTGTACTTCCCTCTCTCCTCGCCCTCCCCTCAAACTACATCCCATGGCAGTCCTCTCTCGTCTTATCGAGGACGCGGCTGCGGCGGACGCAGTGGCAGCTGCTTTGGAACGTCGTGGCCGCTCCGACTCCTCTCCTGCCTCTTTCCACTACGAAGAAGCCCCTCAACCGGTAAATATTCCCCCGGCAGCAGAACCGCTTTCCACCGACATATGCCTCCCTCCTGAAGAGAAGAAACAAAAGAAGCAAAAGAAGCGCCAAAAGCAGCGGGGGAGGAAGTCCGCCCGCAGGAAGGCCAAAAAGAACAATGATGTAAATCCTCAGAACCCCATTGACACGAGAGCTTCATCAGAAGGATTCTCGTACGATGAAGAAAAGAAAAAAGCAAGGAAGAAAGTGTGCCAGTATCGCGGCTAACAATATAATCAGCAGGGCACACCCGCAGTCCAAGTCCCGTTGATCGTCAATGGAGCCTGCGCTCCAAGGCCGCAGCCGCCAGACGGCCCAAGGGAAGAAACCTCCGAGGTGTCTGTGGGGCCTGAATATACCGTTGTATCAATGGCAGACGGGTCGCAGTTCCACTTCCCTGCTGCACCAGGTGAGTAGAATCCATCGTACTGGCAAGTGTCGTCCCGTTCGCGACTGAGATCGAAAAGGGGCTCCTCATGAGCATCTGGGGTCCTCCTCAATACTCCTTGATGCTGATGACAGGCGCCCATCGCAGAGCACAGATCAGCAACCATGGTCCCCTCCCGTGGATGATGACCAGGACGATATATACGGCGATGGAGGGACTGAGGAACCCTCTGGAGAACTGTTCAGGCCTTCCCGTGCTCGCTCGTGTAGTCCGGGAGGTCACCCGGAATTCGTAACTTCGTCACCTGTCCCAGAATCATATGGACAAGTAACCGCCGCCGGTTTTGAAATTCCAGACGAAATTAGCTCCCCCGAGGCTTCTTCTGGGCACAATCCCGTCACGGATGATGAGTATTACCAGCCGGAAATGTCGTCCATGAGCCTTGCTGTTGGTGAGCAAACAGGTGAAACTTCCCAGTTCTTTCCCGCTATCAGCTGCTTTTGCGAGATTGAGGCTTTTCAGCTGACTCTCAAATTCTGCTGTAGCTCCTTTGCCTAGTCCTGACCAAGCATCGATTGTTGAGACAGTGAGCTCTGTGACTGAGCCTGGTTCTCCGCCTGTCCACCGCGCTGCGGACTCTGGTGTTGCGCAGACTTTTAGCACAGCTAGCAACCAGGACGATCATAGCGTATCAACCACTGTAATATCGCGCCCCCTTGAGGCTGACCCATCCAGTACACAGGATGTCGCTGAAAACCCCCGTCCTAGCATTACTTATATCATCGTGAACGACAACAAGACTACTGGGGAGCAGCCCGCTGTCCCTTCTGGCGAGACTGAAGATAAAGTCATCGAGCTACCCCCATTGCCCAACCATCTGAACTATTTGCTCTCATCTGGCAAATATTCAGACTCTCAAATAGTGCTCAACTCGGACGGTGAGATGTTTTGGTGCATTACCTTCCAAACCCACCGCGCAATCATCTCGCAGAGTCCTGTGCTCGAATCTATGCTGCAGCGTCAGCTTGCTTTGGAGCCGAACAAGTCACCCACAATAGATCTGAGTGCGGGCAAGCAGTTTTCACTCCCGCGGGCATTCGAGTTTGCCCTCCAGCATCTCTACGGCATTCCCTTGATTGACAAGGAAAGCATCAAGGAGTTCACCCGCAAGTCACTCGGGTGGGACGGTACTGTCAATCGTGCTGACGTCTCAGACAAAGTGAAAGAAGTGGCAATGGATGTGCTGTTGTGTTATGGCAGTGCAGGAGCCTTCCTAAACGACGCCCGCATTGTCGAGGCCGCTCTTGAGCTTGCCGTCAACCTTTTGAACTGGTCAAATCTGGAGACCGCATTACATTTTGGCCTGTACCCAGAAGACTTTTTGGTGCGTTTTGACGAGGAGAATAACACCGAAGCGCCAGCAATGGGTAAAAAGGGCAAGGGCAAAGGGAAGGCAAAGAAGAAAATTCATAGTTCCGACCTACCCCCTCTCCATCAAACCTTGAACGCAGAAATTTGCCAGAAATGGGCACCGAAGCTCGCTTCGGCTGCGATTCAATTCCTTGCGTCTAATCTACCCGCGGACTTTCATTTTGATCGCATGGCGTTGTCGAAGAACTTGCAGGACCGCATCCCGAGCGACCTACGCATCGGAACGCGTAATCCGAATTTGACCGGTCTGACCTTTGGCAACCACCCGCAGCCTAGCGTCAATTGCACCACGGCCTCTGCAATCCTGCTTGCGTTGCCATTCTGGAGCCTTGGGGAAGCACTTGGGCTGATGCGTAGGGAACAGGGCGGCTTGGCAGCAGACTTCGTCAAGGCGCTCTTGCAAGAGCGTGAGGAACGTCGTCTACATGCAGTGCGGGAGTACGGGAAGAAGAATTCGGCTAGAAAGGGTAAATCTGGAAGTGTTGGCATGGGCGATTGCCCTGGTTGGTTGAAGCAGGAGTTGGGATATCAAGAGTTCGCGATCCAGGTTCCGACATGTGTTGAGCCTGACGCTAGTGCTGGAAATGAGGTTGAGTTATCGCTTCATCGTCAGTGGCGTGGAACCTCTGGAGTGCGCGAGGCAGTTGTCCGCAAGTTTGGCGAGTAGAGAGCTGGTGTTCACCCCTTGCTATGTTGGTAGATTGATGCGGTGATGCAGATGTGAAGAGTAGACTCTTGGGACTGAAGATTAGTTGGATGGGGTTCTGCTTTGGTAGTCGACTTCTTTTGCGTTGTAGCCTTCTCGTCAGAAACTTTTTTTTCGTGTATTCACTCTTGAGTTATATTCTGTGTACTAGCAGTGACGAGCAGAAATGTATGGGTTGGTCATTCATCATTCATCGCTAACTTGTATGCAAAATATTAATCTAAAACATCAATCTAAAATCTTGACAAGGCAAATCAAGATCACCAAATATAATCTAATCACCAGTTGATAATCTTCTCCGGGAAAAACTCATCAATCAACTCCTCATAATACGGCCTCAGCTCCTCCACCTTGGGCAACTCATCACTCTTGCTGTACAAGTCGTATGGATTAAACGCCTTGACGGCCTTCAACATCTTCTCATCCTTCTCATTCATCAACTCCCTGTACGCACCAGCATTGTGCCAGGGATAGAAGGAATGATACCGGATCATCGCCAGCGCCTCCGCAGGCAGCGTCGACTGATCCTTGACAACATGGTACAGATACTCATCATGGCCCCACGAGATCATGACGTTATCCAGGCCAATGCCCTTGCAATAAATCCCAAGCCCATTGTCGAACACCTCATGTCCGAAATCGGGGTTCTGCTTGAAACTCTCCCGGCCATAGATGATACGGTCGTCGAACGCGCAGCCCACCGGGAACGTGTCGCCGACAACGTCCCACTGGCCCTGCGCATCGAAGAAGAAGAGCAATTTTCCGAGATCATGGATCAGCCCCGTGAGCTGCATCCACCGCGGCTTGCCGTCTCGCCGAATCGCCTCGGCCGATTGCAGCAGATGCTCAATCTGGCTGAGCGAGGTGTCCGGGTCGGACTCGTCGATGAGCGTGTTGAGTTTCTCCATGGCCTCCCAGATGGACATGCGGGCGCGCGTCGTCGCTTTGAAGCGGTTGCGGGCCGCCAGGTTGTACGCCACGGTTTGCTTGGTGTGTTGCTCGCTGTAGAAGTTCTTGACGCGGTCTGACGCCGTTTCATACTGCCGGAATTGTGTCTTGTCTTTGTTTTTGTCGAATTCCGATTGGGCGTAGATGTCTTCGTTGTTGTTGCTCTTGTCGAGACTGGCTTTGAGCACGTTGACGGCGTCGATGTCGTCGGACAGGCTTTCTAGGGCTTTGCCGTCACGTTTTGTGTTGAAGACGCCGGCTGGCTGTGCGGTTGCTGCGGGTGCCATTTTTTCTTTCTTCTTTTTTAATATATAGAAGACAAATGGCAAAATTGAATTATGAAGTCTATAATTAAAAATGATATTCAAGTTGGCTGGCATTACTTATATATACACTGCATCATCGCTGAGTAGCTTTCTGTGAGACAGCCCGGAAGTCATATTCCAGCCAGACCACAACAATGACCATCGCCGCCAATTTCGATGACCGCACATCTCTGCAGGATTACATCGTCGTGTGGAAGGGCCCGTTTTGCCGTGGCAGCGTGGCAAATGATGGGGGAAACAAAAGGCACAAGCCATACATAGTAGAGAAACTGGTTTCCGAGAGACAAATCACTGCCCGGCGTGAAGGCCGCAGTGGGGGTAAGTGTTGGGCTCGGTAATCGTGGCTAGAGTTGCGGTTTTGTTCCTGCGATCTGGTTTCCGTGGCTGTGGCTCCGGTGTGTGGGGGTGGAAATAGTAGTGTGCGTGCAGAGTAGGCCTGCTTGTGCTGGCCATGGTTGTTTTGCTGATATTGCCATGCCTGGGTTGATGCATCGATGCGGGTGAAACCCCGGATACAGCTGTGTATTATTGCGCATTCGTTGTCCTGGCGAATGTGCGTGGTGCCATTGGTGGAAAAACCGAAACGATGACTAAGGCAGTAAAATTACCAGGTACTGTAATCAGATTACACGATATGGCTGCGGGGTTGTCGATTGCGACAACGCGCGGGGCTTGCGATTTCGCAGTGGCAGAGAAACGTACGCTCTCATAAAGCCAGCTTGCCATTGACAACCTCCAATTTACCATCGACAGCTACCAGAGTTCACCACTAAAATGGCCCCCCTCGCAGAAAAACGATACAAGCTCAACACGGGCGCCGAGATCCCCGCATTGGGATTCGGTACGCCTACCCAATCTTCAACCCGCCTGACAGACACTCTGACACAGACACAGGAACATGGCAATCCTCACCAGAAGACACCCAGCGAGCCGTCTACCACGCCATCAAAGTTGGATACCGCCACATCGACACCGCTGCCGCGTACGGAAACGAACAAGATGTCGGCAAAGGCATCAAGGCTGCTCTTGACGAAGGGCTCGTCAAGCGGGAGGACCTCTTCATCACCACGAAACTGTGGAATACATTCGCAACTCGTGTCGAGGAGGGATTGGACACCAGCTTGAAGCTCCTAGGCCTGGACTATGTGGATTTGTACCTGGTGCATTGGCCGGTGAGAATGAATGAGAAAGGTACTTCCCGGTCTCAACTCTTATCGTCACATATCGTCAAAGGCTCTACTGACAACACAGGAAACCACCCCATGTTCCCTAAACTCGCCGACGGCGTTACTCGTGACATGATCTTCAGCCACAACCACGTCGACACCTGGAAACTTATGGAGAAACTGCCCGCCACCGGCAAAACCAAGGCCATCGGCGTCTCAAACTACAGTGTTCCCTATCTCGAGAAGTTGCTGGCCGAAGCAAGCATTGTGCCTGCCACAAACCAGATTGAGAACCACCCTTCGCTCGCGCAGCAGGAGGTTGTCGATTTTTGCAAGGCCAAGGGCATTCTGATCGAGGCTTATAGTCCGCTGGGCTCCACGGGCAGCCCGTTGTTCACAGCCGAGCCGGTCGTGGAAATCGCGAAGAAACGGGGTGTGACTCCGGCCACTGTTTTGTTGAGCTGGCACTGTGCGTTTCCTTTCTGCCTTTTTTCTTTCTTGTGATGCTTGATATTGACAATTTCATAGTGGCCCGCGGCTCCGTTGTCCTCGCCAAGTCCATCAACCCAGATCGCATCACGGCAAACAGGGAGCTGGTCGAGCTGGATGCGGAGGATGTCGCGTTGCTGCAAAAGTACGCCGACGACCTCAAGGCGGCCGGTAAGACGACACGATATGTCGCGCCGCCATTCAAGGTTGATTTGGGATTCCCGGACAAGTGGTAAATATAGATATATATTGGTATATAGACAGATACCCTGTAGATCCACCCATACTTGGCTTTTATCAAAAAAGAAGAAAAAATCCATATCAGATAAATAACTTGTCTAAAATAGTAGATTATCTACAAACAGACTACAATGCTGCCCGCTCAACTCTCTTCCCATCTTCGTCGAAAACTATCTTTTTCCCACTAATCAATGCCTCCTGCAGCGCATGCCCAATCTTCACAGCCTGCACAGCACCATCCAGCTTCAGCGGCACCGGAGTATCATCCAAACAACAGTCCGTAAACTCCCTCGCCTCCGTCACAAACGCATCCCGGAAGCGATCAAAGTAATGCTGCGGCAACTCTCGGCGCACGCCAGTCGACTCGTAGATATTCACCAGGTTGATAGCTGGATTTGTGTTCACAGTCAACTTGCCCTTCGTGCCGATAATCTCAGTGGAATCCTCCTGGCCAGCTGCCATCATGCGCGAGGCGTAGAAATAGGCAATTCGCCCGTCGTAAAACTCCACCAGCCCGACAGCATTGTCGCGGTCATTGTACTTTCGCAAATCCGGCTCGACCGCCGTAATGCCCACAGCTGTGACCGACTTGACCTTGGTATCTGCGCCATAGAACCACAGCGCCAGGTCGATGTCGTGAATCGAGCAGTCCACGAATATGCCGCCGGAGAACTGGGCATAGGCGACGAAGAACCCGCTGGGGTCTAGCTTGTCGCATGTCTGAGAGCGGAACACGCTCGGCCGCCCGATTGCGCCTGCTTCGGCTTTGGCGAACGCATCGCGGTACGAGGCGTCGAAGCGCCGCGAGAAGCCGCAGAGGACTTTGAGATGGGGTTTGCGGTTAGCCGCGTCCAGGACGGATTGTGACTGAATTGTTGTTAGCTAATTGAAATTCTCTTTCGTACTCAAAGACAGAAGAAAAAGAAGATAAACTCACAACCTCAACACTGGTCGACAACGGCTTCTCGCACAGCACATGCAAGTCCTTGTCCAGGGCTTTGATGGCCTGCTCGGCATGCACCGCCGTCGCAGACGCTATGACGACGGCCTGAAGCCCCTCGTGCTTGAGCATGTCATCGTAGTTCTTGTAAACAGCAACGCCCAACGGGCCCAGTCGCTGACGAGCCCATTCCAGCTCGGTCTCGTCGGGGGAGCTGACGGCGACGAGGTGTGCTCGGGGAGTCTGCTCGGCAAAGTGCAGTGCATGGCGTTTGCCCATGCGGCCGAGACCGGCAACGCCAGTGCGGAGGCGGCTCATTGTATAGTAGAAGATTCTATAGATGTAAATGTAGGTTGTTTTCTATTTCTATTGCGCTTTTTTAAATGAAAGAATGAAAGCTGATATATGAAATAAGTTAATCTGCGACAAGACCGACGAATATTTAAATTCAATTGACCAAGTACAACTGAGCACAGCATGTGGAGAAAGTCGCTCTAGCCGGAAACGAGTTTCCCAGCTAGCAGTGTGCTCACCGCATGTCTGCGTCTCCTCGTTTCGACAGGGATATTTTTCTATTTGATCTTTCGGTTCATGGGATTAAATTAATAATGCTACCATAGATTATTCTGTATTGGCTTAATAGTTGGCCTAGGCGTATGTATGTCTAGGTGCTTCTGGTTCTATACTTATGTAGCCAGCTGCCCTGACAATACTAAGCTTTGTCGATGCTAGATAATGGGTACTTGACGCCGAGTGGAAATCATTGACCGAGCATTCTACAACTGGTTGTTAGAAGTGTTTGCACATATAGAAGACTCCAGCAATATCAATGCAGCGTATTTCGCTTTCTGTGGACCTTATCATAAAACCCCCTGTCATTGTTATACCAAGTATATAAGAAAGGATACGAATGCAAACATGAGAGAAAAGTAAGCCTTGTTTAGCACGAGCAGACAATATCACTCTCGCTTGATATCAGCCTCCTCCTTCTCCAGACTCTGCGTTGCCCTCCTCTTCCTCTTCGCAGCCACATCCACCGGATCTACAAGCCCATCACCTCGCAACCATGCAAGTCCCTTACGGAACCCAGCACCCTCAACCGCCTCCGGCGACCATTCTAGCACCGCACCAAGCAGTGCCCATGACACGACGATGAGCGCCAACTCGCCTGATTTTGACTCGCGCCAGTAGCGTCTTTTAACACCTGTCGCCCACGCAGAATAGACCGCTGATCGGAAAATATATGTGAATAGTGACCGGCCCTGCTGGACAAAGGCAAAAGGTAGACCGCCCATGGCGCCGCTGATGAAGAACCGTTGGGTTGGCAGGGCAGCCCGCGGCAGGAAACTGTTCAGAAGGCATATACTTCCCCAGAACGACCCGGTTGATGCAGTCAGGATAGCGGTCCAGCTAAGAATCCGTTTCGAGATACTGTTTAATGAAGCTACTGGGTTGGATAGCGATTTCTTGTAGCCGAGTGCTGAAACAGCTAGAACTGCAATAGTGATGGTCCTCACTAGCGGGGGGACAGTGTTTAAGATATGATGCGTAAAAGCGGTGTTGCAACTCGGCGTGCTAGGGTGAAGCAAAGCGCATGATAAAGCAGCAATATTTGGGTGTGCTGGCGAAGTCAATGGCGAGATCGACTTGATTTGTTTGGGGAGAGTATTAGGATTTTTAGGGTGAAGAATCGGCGATATGAACGCCCTAGACCAGTCAGTTAGTTCTCAAACTTGCGCGCACAATCTCATGTGAATTCCTTGCACATACGGCCATTTCAAAGTGGCGATTGAGCCGAGGGAATCAACCAGGTCATGCTGACTTGGCCAGTCCAAATTAGCCGGATAATGTTCCGGTCGAGCTGCAATGTAGCTGGACGAGTATCGGAGAAGCAAATCGCCCATCCACTGAAACACATAACAAAAAGTCAACCATATTCCCATATCAAAGCAACATGAGCAGCGTGGCCATCCAGTACATACCTTAGGTATTGTCTCGCGATCAAAAATGAACGCGTGAAACAATTGCGCACAAGAAACAGGCATCAGCAGCCAGCTGCCAAACCACCACGGCTTATTCTTCAAGTACCCCTTCAGATTGAGGGCATTGTACAAGAACTCCAGGCTACGAGTAGCCGTATAAATAGCGACTGTCACGCGAATGCGGCTTTGAGGGCACACCCCCAGCGCAACGCCCGCAAGACTGGCGCCTACGGCCGGCGCAAATCTCGACGTCAGAGCCGTTGAGAAGCGCGGATTCCGGTCTCTAAACGGCTTGGCATCTTCGGTTCGTAGATTGGCGCGCAATCGAGAGAAGAATCGGTATAGAATGCGATGTACGAGCAGGACTAGTGAGACAGAGAACGCGAGGCGGACTTTCGGGGAGCGGAAAAAGGCTTCACGCGTTGTCTTTTTGGTAGCACTAATAAGTATTTCTTCAGCATAAAGAAGTCTCCAAGGAAGTATCGCGTATAAAACAAGAAAGGAAGAATTACTCTGAAGCCTCTTTCTTTATTTTCTCTGTAATAAACTCGACCAGCGACAATCCACCACTGACGGCACAAAACACCCTTAACGAAGCTCGAATAGCAGCTACATTGTGTTTGTTGGTTGTCCGAACAATCGCCTCGTATCTAGACGGTGTGGGGAGGCGATTTTCTAGCGACGCTGAGCGCTTGAGGATCCGTTCGTGCAGGACTTTGTACTCCCTTGCGCTCAAGGACACGCGCAACGCATTTCGTATCAGCGGATGCACGCCAGCCGCAGCAACAGCAGCAGCAGTGTCATCAGGAGGTTCGGAGGACGGTCTGGTTTGTTGGGGCGGCATTTTAAGTGCCTTCCTGGTAGATGGGGTATGGAATACGCATTAGAGGAGCTTGCATAGAGCGATGGAATGAAGCTCGAGGCGAGAGTTGAGGTCGGAGTACTGCCGCCAGTTCTGGGTTAGACCGATGAGCAACAGCCTCGGCTCAGCTGCTTCCCCGCTAACCCCGGATTTTGACATGCACTCCGTCTCGGTACAACTTCACTACAAAGGGACACTCGAAACAACATTGAAAGTTCTTACATAGCTTACGAAAGTGCAGAGAGTAATAATTCTATTATGTCTAGCTATCATCACACCGTGATGTCTGAGCCGTATTACGCAGAGAAACGCAGGAGACTCAAGCAGCAACACAGAAAATAGAAGACAGAGGAAATCTGGTCCATTGCGCCCATCGAAATGAATATACACATATATAAGCTCAGGTATACTCCATGCACCAAAACACGCAAATAAGAGAGAAACAAAGAGAAATCCCAACCCAATGCCACCCGTCCATCCACCCGATCCCACATCATACACTTCTCCATGCGTGCACTCACTCACTCGACCGGTCACTACCAGAAGCTGCACCAACCAATCCAATGCTGGCAGATATTCTCAACGCTAGTCGCCTGGGCCAGCAGCTTATCCACTTGGTCGCTAACATTCAGCTCCTCGTTGGCCCTAAAGTCTCGGCCCGTAAGCTTTTCCTTGACGCGAGCGAGGACTTGCAAGGCCCGTGCATTTTGTGCCTCTCGTGCCTCATTCGGTACTCCCTGTGGTGCATCAAGGATACCACCACCTTCCAAGATTGATGGCCGGCGGTGACGTGTAAAGGTGCTCGGTTGAATGCCGTGCTCGAGATTGACATCGTCAACGATCGACTGCCGGCGGTCCACGGTCGAGAATGATGGTCGTGCTGGGGACTCGCGCGCCCCGAGGCGCCAATTAATTAGAGGATCATGGATAAACTAAACATCAGAATTAGCATTGCATATGTCTATTTTGGAAGGAAAGAACTCACTGCTTCAAGCACCGCCATCAAAGACTCCTTATTTTCTCGAATGACGCGCATAACAGCCTCGCATGTTATGCGATAGCTTCCCTCAATGTTGCTAACTTCCATAGCAAACGTCAACATCCGGGTAAGTCGGAAGGGAACTCGTTCGGGATACTTCTCCCGATGCATGGCAATCTCAAAACAATCACCGAAATCAATATGCACGATTTTTCCAGTGACCCTGTCTAGCAGCAAATTCGAAGGATGTCTATCGCCGAGTCCTAGAATGTATCCAACCATGGACATGACTCCCAAAGAGCGTGTGTAGTTGGTACGCCGTTCCAGCCACGATTCGGAACTCTTACTCTTCAACCAGAGAACACGGTAAAGATCCTTGCCAGTAGTATTGTCCATAGCGTAACCAAAGACTTCAACCTTCTGCATCAAAGTGAGATTGTCATAGTCAGGCGCCATTTGGAGCATTATGCGATGCTCGATATTGAGTAAGATACGCCGGCTTTCTCGATACTCCTTGATGAGTGCGTGCAGGGTGTCGCTGTTGGAGACCCAACCCAAGAGGCCAGAGTTCTGGGAAAGTGGGATGGCAGGGAACCGCTGCACGGACAGATGACGCTTGAAGCTTTCGCTGTCATTGTCTAGCAGTGTGTTCACGAGACCAAACAGTTGCATCACACGTTCGTCCTGTCGAATATCTTCATGGCCCTTGACAAGGTACATGTAGGAGTTTCCGTCGCTTCCCTTCAGTGTCATTCTTCGCGGTCGTTTCTTGGTTTGAAGAACGTAAAGGACGGGATCAAAGCTTGAAATCTTGATTACAGGCCTGCCCGGATGGTATGTTCCTGGCACCGCCAGATCAAGATCCACTGCATCCTTAAGTTTTGGCGACACGTATTTCAAATCCAACGTAGAAAGTTGAGGCAGCTGGCGGGCAATCTTGCGGAAGACGGTGTAGTACAACTCCCAGGCCTGGTTCAAATCTCCAAGCTCTTCGGTTTCACGGTAAAGAATGCAGTATTGTCTAGCTTCTGCCAAGTCACGGCCGAAAGCCTGGGTAAATGAAACCTCCCGCAAAGTCTGAGCGCCCCTATCGAGAAGATCATGAAGAGGAGCCAACGTAGAGAACATGCCTTCCACGTTGTGGTCACCGAAATACAACCGTGACGCTTCCTCCAAACCTTCATGCCAGAGTTCGTGCCACAAGACAGCTACACGTATCAGCTCATTACTGACAATATCCGCTTGTTCAACTAGTTTAGCGCTGTGTTGTCTCATGCTTTCCATGATGTAGGCTGCTGACTGAGACCGTCGCGTAACGTTGGATTTCATGGCCACAGTCAAGGGATACACGAGCGCCTGTGGGTGGGCTTTACCAACTTCGCTGAGTAGCCGATGCACTGCAGTGCGTACTCGTGTATTTGGCTGGTTAATGCGAGCAATTAACTGTGGTGTGACGGCAAGCCAGGTGTCGATATTCACGGAAGAGAAGCCCTCGGTAACGACACTATTGACATCTTGATCACCCCCGTGTGTAAACCATAAGGTGAGCAATCTCAGTGTATCTTGAAGAGAAGACGTAGAAGACAACGAGATCGACCGGAAGAACCCTCGGATTGCAGGTACAACGTGCTCATTGACAATATGGCCAGGAACAGATGATCCATCGCGATTCTGTTGAGTAGCCAGGGTTGTGACAACTTCAAAGTTCGCCAACGCCCAGGCATGCCAGGCTTTGTAAGAGTCGCGATTGAACTGAGTAGCCGCGGAATATGCATTCAGCACTTCACGAACGTGTTCTGGTCTCCAATCGCCGCTCTGGAGAGCCGTCTGCCACTCGCCCTGCTTTAGGTAGCCCTTGGCAAGAAGTTTCCTTAATTTCGTTGCATCCCCAACCCGCGCCCGTAGGTGATTTACGTCTGGATTGTTATCGATTATGCCGTTGACGCCGTTCGTGCCATCATGCTCGGCATGATTCGCTAATAACGTATTGTATCTCGTTAAGTCGTCTGCAAGGCCGGCAGTGAATTCTTTCAGAGACTGCAGAGCTTCGGATTGGTGTCCCTGCGCCCATGCGAACTTGAAACGCGCGTATTTAACTTCTGGTGGTATGACAATCTCAACACCATTGGGCCCTTGCACCTCAGTCTCTAGAGATGCCAGAGTACGCTCCGCGATACCCATTCTATTTGATTTGCGACAGAGATTGGCAAACTTGATCAACATGTCTAGACTTTGCTGAGGCGTCACAACAAGCTGCCGTACTTTTAACATTCTCTGCCACACTTCCGCGTTCTGTTGGCAACCAAGCAATCGCTTACTCCAGGTATCACGCATTGCTTGCTGTTTCTCAGGATCACCCACATTCTGCTTGAATATAATAATTTCTTCAAGCTCTGCAAGCATTTGAACGCGTACAACAACGTCATAAGCCCGATTGTAAGATTCGCCCAAAAGAGCAGAAAGTTCTGTATCTAGACCGTTTCGAACCTTTTCAATGTAAAGAGCTGCCTCCTCAAACTGATTTCGATGTATGGCCAAAATGGCACCAAAGAAAGATCGGTCCGGAGTATGCTCTTTCATCACCCCGAGATAAGAGTCCATAAGCTCCCACTGACCACGGCCCCAAGCGGCAGCGGCAGCGAGTGGTGCGATGGCTCGCCTATGTTCTACTGATGCTTGGTTCCATTTTTCCTGTGCGAGATCAGATAGAAGCTTCCATTCTCCGAGAGCATGTAAACAACGCATTTTGCCCATTGTAATTCCGAAAGAATCTGGGTCTTGTTTTTCACGTCGCTTGTAAGCTGCAAGGGCTTCCTCCCAGCGCTGAAGCTTCTCAAACCAAGTCTCTTTAAGCTCGACATCACGGTATGCTTGGGCCTTGCGTAGAATACCAATGGCTGCATCTGATTGTTGGAGTTGATTATTGATAGTAATCAAAGCTTCGACGGCGCCTGAGTTCTGATCCTGTTCAAATTCCAGCTCCTTGTAGTGAAGAGCTTTTGCAAAGGCATGGCATTTGCCCGCATATCGGCCCAAAGTTCGGATGTCAATTGGCAGAGCTTTGTCATCATGCTCCATATACTCTGCCAGATTGAGAAGTATCTGCAGGATTTCTGGCGGAATATTAGGCGAAGTTAAAGCTTTCTCGATCGAGCGCACAAGCTCTTCTTGGTACTGATCGTATAGCTCAGTCCAACACGAAACAAATGCAGCATTGAATAAATCCTTGGCAAGAGGCTGGTATATGCCAGCCAGACTGGCACATGCTCGCAAAGCTGGAGATGGAGATTCTTTTAACAGTTCCACGCTGAAGCGTCGAATCCATTCCTGCCAATCTTCACGCGTTGACTTTTGAGAGGCATCCCATGCATTTTTCAGATGCTGTTGGTTGACCTGCATTTTCTTTTGGCCTATTTCCGCGTAGTTCGTGTCGTCGGCGAGGGTTCGATAGTTTTCTTGAATGCTCAAGTCCTGCGGGAGAGACTCCCCCTTTTGCAATTTGACGACATACGATTCGTACGACGAGTTTGTAACTTGATGTAGCTTCATGACCTGCAATAAAGTCAATACACCATCAAAAAATGAAAAGAGAAAAAAAAAATGATCTAGATTGAACCATACCTTGTTAATAAGTTGTATGTAATGGTTGAAGTCTTGTCCTAGTTGGAAGATAAGAGCACAGATACAATCCATAGCAGCTTTCTGAAGCGTTCGGTCATTACTTGCAATTACCCGAGATAAAGAGTGTATCATGAGGGATGCAAAGTCGGACACATTGACTTCACGTGACAACTTCCCCAAAGTCTCGATGGCGGATTTGCGAATATTCACAGGGTTCTGGGATTTATCAAAGAGACGTACAATGGAAGGGACAATTAAGTGCATGTACTCCTCTCCGCTAGAACCGAAGATGAGGAATGTGTGCAGGATACGTTCGGACGGCTGACGTCGTGCCGAGGTATCCTTCTCAAGAGTATCCAGCATCAAAGGAATCAGCCCAGCCAAGTACTTCTTGAATTCTCCCTCTAGCGCCGTGGAAATTGCTTCTATCAAAGATAGTATTGTGGCTTGTACTTGATGATTCATCTCCCAATAGTCGCGAATGGTGTCAATGATTTCGGGTAGGAAAGCACGAATGTGTTGGCGTACGATATTGACCAATATTGCAAGCTGGTTAAAGTATGACTCCAGTCGACTGACAGGCGAACTTCTGATGACCGATAGAAAGCCTGGGATAATTTGTCCAAGAAATGAAACACATTTCAAGCCTAATGTCTTGAATATGGTGACGATAGCATCGATAACAGCAGAATGATACTGCGCCAAGGAGTTTTCACGAAGTATGTTTTGCAAAAGCGTATTAATGACCACTGTAGGGTAGTACTCCTCACTAGACGGTGTCAAGCCTTGCATAATGAGGGCGACATCTGATATTGGCTGCACTTCATTGATATAATGAACCTCGGGTGAGGTTTCGCTAATTTGCTACATGCTGTTAGTATGTAAGTGAGCCACATCGTAATACAATGCATACCTGGTATTTATAAGGATCCAAAGCTCCCAAGATACCCAATAATTTGATAGTTTCCTTGCGCAGCGAGCCTGTCTGTTCTGTCTTGATAATGTTGATAAGGACAGCAAGCAATTGTGGGTATTCCATGTATGGTTCAATCACATAGCCAGAGTTGCTAGCGAGTTGGCCCAATGTCCGCAGGGCGGCTTCTCTCTTCGCATGAGACGACAAATCCTGAAGAGATTCTAGAATGATTGGCATCAACTGTGGTAGGTAGTTCTTCATTTCCGCGCCACCAATATTCGCGAGTTCACCAATGGCTCGTAAAGTTGTAGACGCCACATTCGCGCTAGGATCGGTAGTTTTGGGTAGTAAAGAGGAGACCATAGGGTCAACATATGATCTTATCAGTTTTGTTGCATTGGCCACAAAAAGGCTGATGAGTTGCGCGCTCTCTTCTTTTTGACGAGCAGTGCTAGCGAAACCCAGACCGGTCAAAAGATTAACAAGTAATTTTCTCAAGGGAGGGAAGACGTATGCCGGATTGACGCTTGAAAGACGTCCGATGATGCTAATCGCAGCTTCGCGAACTGCAAAAACTTCATCATTCACAGCTAGGAACAAGCATCTAATGTTCTCTGGTTTCGCTAAATGACGGTCAAACTTCCTGTCCAACGACAAGAGAACTGTGCGACGGATTTCAGGATCTGGGTCACCCACGCCCACAGTAAGCAATTTGTCGATCACCTCGCCAACAACCTGGATAGAATGGCTACTCGTTTGGTTGATGATAGGATCGTGTACGAAGAGCTGACAACATGTCAAGGCAGAAGCCTTGCGAATCTCTGGGTTTTCGTTCTCGACGTATCTGATGGCGACATCGCGAACAAACTCATTCAATATATGACCTGAGAAGTCAAAGCTGCCCAAAGTGTGTAAAGCAAGGGCCACTTCTGCGTCTGTGTGGAGCTCATGAGGAGTAAAATCCTTTGCAAATGAAGGCACAGGAGGTAACCTATTCTCAGGGCATCCCAGAGGTCGAAAGGGTGTGCCACAAAGGATGATGCTGAGCATGTCTAGCAATTTTTCTTGTATCGTCGCTTTGATAGGAGGAATGTAGTGTGCCATATCAACCAATGCTTGAGTCAGAGACTCACTCAAACCGCAGGCAAATATTGGATCAAGCAAGGCCTCCATGTATTTGCTCAAAGCTTGGCCAACCGCCAGCGATAACATGCTAATGCACTCAAACATGGGTCCCTCTTTTACGGAGGCGCGGTTTCTCCTATATTCAAAGTTAGAATGAGACAAAAGATTTCTTTTGAGAACCAATGGAAAGCAACTTACGCTTTCAAGGCCAGACCCTCTCGAATGTAAACAATTATGGCGTCGAGGTATTGCCCTATTGCAACACCCACCGCATTGGCGATCTTTCCGATGGCAATAAAAGCGGCATCCCGTTCCTTCTCCCGTTTCAGCTGAGCTTGGAGATACACCATAAATCTATGTAGGTAATTGTTCGTAAAGTCCATCGGCGCATAGGAAGCAAGGATTGGGATAGTGCGGACGACCTGAGTTCGTATCTTGGGGTCTCGGTGGTCTTTTAGGCGCAGCACAATCTCACAAGTATTTCTATAATGCTCATTCATGAACATGGCTCCTTTGAGAAGCAGTTCTCTCAATATCAGGAGTGATCCATGAATCCAGTCTACATTATTAGACTTGAGATATTGTAGAGATTCTTCGTATATGCGCGAAAACCATTGCTGTTTCACGCCAACGTCTCGGGCGGCGATTATCTCAAAACATTCGCTTACGGCTTCGGCGGCAGTCTCTCGAATAAGGACTTTGGAGTCTCTGAGGGCAACCCAGATAAGTTCGAATATTTGCGTCACAAATCCGTACAGCAGGGTGGGCGAGCCTTTGGCGAGTTCTCGTATTATCAACACAGCAGCGAAACGCCGGCTTTCTTGCCTTTCCGACTGTAGCCATTCCAAAGCGGATTGGATTTCGCTCTCCACTAACTCTGCAGTCAGCGCACCGCCGGGTTTCGCGAGGCGTCCGAGTGATCGAGCAGCGTATACTAGTACTGCAAGGTCGTTGCTCCGTAATGCGCTTCGTAAATAGCTAGCAAACCGGGTTGTCTTTTGTGCAGCATCCACCCCGTCAAAATCTATTAATCTATCAAGCGCTAATAGACCGCCAATCTTCTCGTTGGCGTCGCTGCCTGTGACGACCAGCTGGGCAATGCGCTGGCTCACGGCGTTGTAGAACTCGAGGAACTTCTCGGGGGCCCAATCTGGATGCAACCGTCACTTGGTCAGTACAATACAATGCCGGCAGGGAGAGGCTTCAAGCAGCGTACCGCGCGAAACTGTGAGCACATTGTCATAAAGCTCAAACGAAGCTCTCACTCGCACTTCTTCATTTTTCGACTTCAGCTCCGTAAAGAGCCTCTGGACAACGTCCGTCACCGGACCTGCTTGCGCCATGTTGGAAAGCAACACGGCGGACACATCTGATTATGAAGGTTGGCTGTCTCTAAATTAGCACAGTTGCAGCAATCGGCAAGTGACCGACAGCGACATGCCTCAGGGAGGTGAGTGTGTAGGTCGAGACTGCCGACGGAAGCCATCAGCTGCGATCCCGCACGGGCCACCTCGCAACTGTTTTGGGCTCCGCTCTCTCTCTGTGTCAACAGTCACGAGGCGGTTTGTGCTACTTTAGGTCCTTGCTTTGTCGCAGAAGAATTTTTAATAGCATACATTATCCCAATATAAATTAAGGATTTGGCAATTAAACATCCTACTCGTGGAGCGACAAGCTCCCCTGAAATGCTTCACCAAACATATGATAACTAACATCACATCTTCATAAAGAATGGGCTTTCTGCGGGATCCCTTGGGTACCGTTGCAATAGAAGGACTGTTTGAGCATTTAATATCGAGGAGTGTTTTACGATCATTCTTTAAACAGCATTCCAGGGCTCGATCCACGCCAATTATGAATTTACAGGTAGAGAAGCAGAAACTGTCAAGGGAGTCGTGGAAATGGTTTGGTCTTTAAATGGTCTGATTTATGTAAAAAAAGGCCCCCCCCCCCAAAATTACAAGAGTGCTATCTGCTGTGGGATGCGTCATTCCCAACGGTTAAATTGTGCACAATGAGTACGCGCAGGAAAAAGATAGTACGCACGCCTCTGAAGAGAAGCGCTGGCTGGAATACAGAGTCTAATCTAGACTACTCAGCCTCGTCTATTATATTCTGCACCCCGGTCCTCTCTCATCGAGTCTGGGAAGACAATCCATGATCATGAAATCTTCAAAATCTCATATGTACGTTCGCACCCAAGACAGGGTTTTTGTCAATCATATCGGGATGTTATACAAATTATAAAATGTTCTATATATTCATGCTACTAATTCCTTTGAAAAATGTCAATTTGATCTAGACAAGAAGACCATGTCATGGTTGATAACATCATAGTACTTCACTTCGATGGCCTTGTCCGGGTCTAACCACAATCAAGGAGCATACAAAGCTCCGCAGTCCGGGAAGTAGTGGAGATCTCGTTCTTTGCTCACATATGGACTCGATCGTAACATGGGCTTTCGGTCTCTAGGTATGGTGGCGAAGAACATCCACACCGAAGGCTGATGAACTTGCTTGTCATAGATCTCAAGTAGTGCACCTTGGCCGAGGCAAGAAGACGCAGATCGACGCAGACCGAGAGATAAAGCCCTAGCAAAGTTGCCCTACATTCTAGTCTATAAATGGTAAAGTCACCGCCTCGGACTAGCATGTATAAAGAAAGGCCTCAGCTCTAAATGGTAAAGCGCTCTATTGCAACCATGCTTATTCGCTGAAGGTGACGTCGAAGCCTTTTCCGTGGCCCACCGCCCCTGCCAATCAGAGAAGGTGGATCTCTGATGATATCGCTATGAGGCGAGCACGCTTGGGACCCGTGGATACCCTCAGTATTGCTATAGAGCAATTACTAATGCAGGCCACGATGGGTTAACTTAAACTTGGTTACCGGGGAATCCCTTTGCTTACGAATCAGAGAAAAGTCTCAGTTCACTAAATCCGGTGCTCCATTAAATCCATTAAGCCCGGCCAGAGACAGATGCGCAATCCAAAGGTACTTAAGGGAGGGGAAGTCCTCGTCCGTGCCATTGTCACCGGTCCGTAGGTAGACAATTCGTCAAGCACAAGGATATTAGGCAAACTCTCAAGACTTTTATCAATATGGTCAAAGTATTTCTAACAGGTAATAATATTACTAGCACCTTATCTTCCCTTTTGTACCCCACGGTGAAAGCAACATCGTTGGGCTAACGTGCGCACTGTTTAGGCGGCAGCGGCTTCATTGCTGCGCATGTGTTGAATGTCTTGCTGGATCATGGGTATGACCAATTTGATGACCACCATTGGAAGCCTCTCGGCAGCAGGAGCTAATGTCATATCGACAGATTCGAGGTAGTCACCACCGTCAGATCCCAGGCGAAAGGCGACAAAATCCTTGAGGCGTATCCCAAACTGTCCAGAGAACAGTTGTCATATGTCATTGTTGAGGACATTGCCAAGGAAGGCGCTTTCGACGAGGTACGTATTTGCCTGGCGTATCTGGCTGCTCCACGCCTCACCGTTGCTAATTTGCAAATAGGCTCTGAAATCCGGGCCTGCTTTCGAATATGTAGTACACACTGCATCGCCATTCCATTACAACTTCACAGATCCAGTCAAGGAGATATTAGAGCCCGCTGTTCAAGGCACAACAGGAATTCTGAAAGCCATCAAAGCCTACGCTCCTTCCGTGAAGCGAGTGGTAATTACATCTTCTTTCGCTGCTATAACGCGCGCTCCCAACCATCCGAAGGTCTACGACGAGTCCGTCTGGAGCACTCTCACATGGGAAGACGCCGCCAAAGATGACAAATTCGTCACATATAGGGGAAGCAAGGTATGTGCCAACTAGCACCCTCTCAACCTTCGTAAGTCCTTATCTGCCTGTATCAAGACGATCTGACAAGCGCAACAGAAACTAGCTGAAAAGGCAGCATGGGACTTTGTGGAAAATGAGAAACCAAACTTTGATCTGGCCACAATCAATCCTCCCTTTGTGCTCGGTCCCGTTATCAGCTATCTAAACAGCCTGAGCAATGTCAATACCTCAAACGAAAGAATTCGAGACTTTGCTCAGGGCAAATACAAAAACGACACAGATCCAACACAGAATGCGCTCTGGGTAGATGTCCGCGACGTGGCTCTTGCTCACGTCAAGGCACTGGAGGTACCAGAAGCTGGAGGCAAGCGATTCTTTGCAACAGCAGGATTTTTCAGCAATCAGGAAATTGCTGAAATCATTCGCGAGACGCACCCTAAATACGCATCGAATCTGCCTGACTATGGCAGCAAAAAGGACATAACTTATCCCTACGAGTATGATAATTCACAGATTCGCAAGGTCCTTGGGATTGAGTTCACATCGTTGAAGACTTCGATCAGCGACACAATCACTTCCCTTGCCAAAGTGGGTCTCTAGGTGTTCTATGAGTGTGAGTATATCCAAATAAAAGGGCTATACCGTTTAGAAAGGAAATATCAGTGTTAGATCCAGAATTATATAAATAACCAAATCTTCACATCACCGATTGTTCTGCGAGTAAAAGATCGCCGTGTGCCCAGTATGTATGGGGCTGCGTATGTGGTTCTTAGAGGCCGCCGTAAATGCAACTCCTAACGCGGGAAGTTTTGTGACAGTTTTCTTCCAAACCCTTTGTCACGGCGACATCAGCCAATTGCGCAGCCATGGCAGCTCCAAAGCTTTCGCCAACGGCGAACCTGCTGAGGAATTCTCGTTTATTTGCATTGCCGTCAGTCCTGAAATCTGCACCACGGGAAATTACGTCGAAAACCGTCGTCGAATCGGCCTCCGCGACTCTTCCGCACCCTACCAGAGCTGCCATCGAAACACCACCAACTGCTCTTTACCAAGGAGACTGGGGCTTAAAGCGACCGCTGCCGGCTAAATCTACAATCGAGAAATCCAGCAAACCTGTGATTCGAGTCAATGCTCTTGACACTTTCGAACATGTCACCGACTTTGATTCGGCCGGAGATCACACCATGACTCTGGCGAAATTCCAGGAGCTCAATCTGCCCATTTCTCTACCTCAGGCCACGAAGAAGGGCCGGCAGGAATTTGGAAGGGGCCATGCAAGCCCTTTCGAGCCTGAATACGACAATGTGAGCGGTAGCCAGGGCAGCCAAAAACAGGGTGCACAACTTTACCGTCACTCCGGGCCATGGCTGGGCGGTCAATCGGAAATCCAATTCCAGGCCTATTTACAACAACTTCGCCGTCGAAAACCTGAATTATTGAAGCAATTACGAGAGCAATATGTGGCAAAAGTGACTGCCGAACGCAGGAAGAAAGCTCAGGATGAGGGCGGTTTAGACGCGAATGATCTTAACGAGCCTGTCGAGGTTACAGACGGAGAGTTTCAGGCCTGGTTGAAGGACTTGCGGACGAATAAAAGATTAGCTGGTGCAGAGCTCATTCAGCTCTTAGACCTCCACACCTTGTCATCAGACATTCCTTCCATGATGCTGGGAAGGACCGATTACTACGAGGCGAATGCGACTCGGTTGGCATCCGTTGACTATGCTCAACAGGGTCCGCCTCGAACCCACCCATCTGCTGGACTTGCCTACACTCGCTCTGGCGCACTTATTTCCAACCACCCGTCATTCGGACCTCAACAAAGTATGCGGCCTGTGCAAGCCCGATGTCTGGTCCCTAAGACAAGGAAGCGAAGACATAAGCGCCGAGCTGTACTAGGTGTTGCCGGTATTGCATATGAAGACGAGGCCGATAATCCGGAAGACCACCTCAGAGGTCTCGAATATCTTGATCCGTCGATCCCCGGCGGCGGCAGAGTCTGGGTTTCTCCACGACGAGCCTCGATTTCCGCTCAGGGCACAGTCAGCCTGGAAGCCTCGAGGGCTGAGAGAGACGTGCTGGCGCCTTATGGAATTGACAACTATCTACCATCGTCGAAGGGCACAAACATCTCTCAAGCAGCGCGATCTACGCACCGAACTGTGCCTCAACTCGACAGGCCTAGTCAGTCGCGGCGCGACAGAACGGGCGCTGTTTCCGAACTGATCCGGCGCGTGTAGTCGTTAGATAGATTGTTTTCTGTATACTTTGTACAATAAATTTTTTTCTACACTTTGTTTAAATTCTCACACATAACTTCGCATTTGAGGAAGACAATAGACATAAATTTGGACAGTGCCAAGAAATGCAGCGACTGGTGGCTAGCCATTGGTCAAAGTGGGTACATCACGTGAAGCGATAGCCGGAGCCAAGCCCGCACACTAGCCCACAACATTTTGATATTAATTCCTGCGACGCTCGAAATTCCTTCTTCCTTCGAACGACTAAGACAATCATAACCAAACCGCCAACATGGGTCGCGTCCGTACCAAGGTGAGATATAATCCGCTTCATATCGATATATGAAGATATACTTTATTTTCTGTTAAAGGAAAAAATAAAAGGAAGAGAAAGAAAACTCTGCTAACCTGCACCTCAATTTAGACCGTCAAGAAGTCCGCCAAGGTCATCATCGAGCGTTACTACCCCAAGTTGACGCTCGACTTCGAGACCAACAAGCGTCTTTGCGATGAAATCGCCATTATCGCCTCGAAGCGCCTTCGCAACAAGATTGCCGGCTACACCACCCACTTGATGAAGCGTATCCAGCGTGGTCCCGTCCGCGGCATTTCATTCAAGCTGCAGGAAGAGGAGCGTGAGCGCAAGGATCAATACGTCCCTGAGATCTCCGCTTTGGATGTCTCGCAGACCGAGTCTGGACAGCTCGATGTCGATGCCGAAACCAAGGATCTCCTCAAGAGCCTCGGCGTGAGTTCTTTCTTTCTGGGGGGCGTTTAGTGTGGATTTTTCCTTATTTGCAATTACTAATGCGTATGATTTCAGTTTGATTCCCTCAAGGTCAACGTTGTCAACGTCTCTCAGCAACAGGTTGTTGAGCGCCCTCGCCGCTTCCGATAGATTTCTCCTTCTTTTCGCTAAAACGTGAGAATTACGACGAACATGGGACTGTCTACTTAATGAGGGTTTTTTTTTTCTTTGATTCGGAAAAAGAAAAGTTGTCGTGCTCGATAATCACGACTACATGAGCTCCTTATCAATTCTGTTTTTTGATATGTAGCTAATGTGGATTTATGGGGAGGTTTTATTACAGCTCCAAACAAAAATAAAGAAACGGGATTTTTCCAAACCAAGGTGTCGCTGATTCTCTCTCCTATTACAGGGGGAGATGATGCTTGATTGCCAATTGCTTGCTTCTTTCCTGCCCTTTCATATTTCCAATGCAAGTGCATAGCTTGACTCCGGTTGTGCCATGTTTTATTTGGACATCGGCCAGTCTGGAGAAATGGGCTCGCTTTCTTTCTCCATTGTAGGATGCCGATTCAATGCGGCGCGATTTGCCGATTTATCGAACTAAGTTTTGGTTCTCCCTTGTAATTGCGAAAGTCGTAGAAAATAGATTTTGGTCCGCTTTCAGATGTTGTCGAGCACATCGTTTTCCTCACGAGAGTCTTCTCGAGGTGTGAGCTCTTCGATTCTCTTGGGCACATGACCCTCAATAGAGCCACCGTTTCTATTTTGTGGGTTAGAGACAGGCGCCGCCGGGACATTTCCATTGAAAGCAAGGTCTTTCTCTTGAATATTCACATCCACCCGACCTTGAGCTTCGAACGTAGGGCCTTTGTCGCCTCTTTCAAGAGCGAGTTGGTGTGCCTTCGAGGTCGATGATGACGCACGTTCGTCGTCCATTGCGAGGCTTTTCATCTTCCAATTCAAAGCATAATCCTCCTTGTCAGTAGAAACTGCATTCTCCCCCTGAGCATCGAACTTGACTGTCTCTACCTGCCGCGCTTCCTCAAGAAGCACCAGCTGCTTTGTGCGTGTATCTGCCGCTCGTCTTTCCCACACCGGCTCCTCGGCCAGCTGGACGCGCAGATACATGGCTCGTTCTGCACATCCCTCCGAGCACCACATCTCTAGCTTCTCGCGCGGCACGACCTTCATCTCCCGACCTCGTCCATTCTCGCCGCTCCCCTTGGGTCCCCAGAGGATCCGGAACTTGGCATTCGAGTCCTCCTTTCTGTGCTCGCGCGGACATAGCACGTAGCCACAACGGCCCTCTATATTACGCTCCAGAATCAGGTTATCGAAGTCTGCGGGCTGGAACGGAACCAGAGCAGTCTTGATAGCTGCAGCATCTGCGGTCGACGGATGCGCGGGGTCTGCTGCATGCGAGGGCGGGAAGTCAATGAACTCCAGTATCCGATCCAGAATCAAGGCCTGAGCATCTTTCTGGGCTTGAATCTGGTTTGCATGCTGCAGCGCGATTGCCAGATGGTGAGGGTTTGGACGTTTGTGGCCGGTGTATTTGTAGTTCCTAGCTTGTTCTGAAATAAACTGCCCAGACATGATATGATATCGTTACGGGAGCGGGAAAAAAAATCTCTTGACAGTATAACCCAGCCCGCGGCTATTGCAATAAACGATACCGCGTATCGTGGCAAGGCCGAATCAGCAGGCGTAAAGGCGAAGATCGACGAGAGATCTGAGGCTTAGGCTGAAACCTAGGATGGTTCTCTCCTCCTGCTCTCTTTCTTGGTGGCGCCGAGCGTGAAACCCGCAGGCAAGTCACATGGTGGAGCTTCCCAGGAAGCAGCTGCTCCCCCACATAAGCCAGCACGGCACATCGCTTGCACCCCGTCATCAACACTCTCACTTCCTCCCTCCCTTGGCGCTTCCCAACCACGCCTCTTCCTAGCGGTGCTTCATCGAATCTCCATCTCACTGTCTACCATCGCTAGGACTGTTTGTGCTCGCCGAGGTAAGTCCTGTCAACAGCCCACCCGACAGTATCCTTTTATCGTACTGCTTGCTGGTGCTGTTGTCCCGCCTTCCGAACCAGCCCGTATTGTTATGGTTGCTGACTCGAGCTGCAGAACTCCCAGATCCATCCCTTGTACAGACATTGTCCTTCAAGAGGACGCAAATTACGCGGTTGTTCAATTGAACTTGAGCTTTTGCATGCCACCTGGTCGAAAATTTTAGTCTGCTGCATTTTTCATCTCCTTACGTGTTGTCGTAGTTTCCCCTCATTGCGCTAATCCCGCTGCCTACGCCAGCGCCAACGCCAACGTTAACGTCAACCAACCTCTCCTCAAGAGCGAAACCTACAGCATTACCAGCCAGATGTCCGACCCGCCGTTTACGGTCAAGGCTCTTTTTGAATATACATCAGAGCATGACGATGACCTCCATTTTCATATTGGCCAGGTGATTACCGTCACCGCGGAGGAGGATGCGGATTGGTACTCGGGCGAATATGTCGATGATACCGGCTCCAAGCAAGAGGGCATTTTCCCTCGCAACTTTGTCGAGCGATTTGAACCTACAGCTCCTCCGAGACCAACTCGTCCGGTGAAAGCAAGGAAGGAGGCAGAGCCGGCCCCGGCACCTTCACAACCGATTGTCGACGCACCACTGGCCGCTAGTGAGCCTGCTCATGATGATAAACCAGATCCGGTGCCAGTCAGTGAGCAGACTCAAGCGAGAGAGGCTCCTCTGTCGGCAGCTCCTGCTGAGCCAGTTATTCCCCAGCCGCAGAAGCAAACCGAGCCGTCGCCTGCTCCTGCTGCTGCTCCAGCTGCGAAAGGACCTCCACCAGTTTCATCCAAACCAAGCTCGAATGCTTTCAAGGACCGTATTGCTGCATTTAATAAACCTACTGCGCCTCCAATTGCACCATTCAAACCCGGTGGTTCTTCAAATTCTTTCATAAAGAAGCCGTTTGTCGCCCCTCCTCCAAGCAAAAATGCATATGTTCCAATTCCAAGAGAGCAACCCGCACCGAAGGTATATCGCCGCGAAGAGGAGCCTGAATTTGCCAATAGGGAGCCTCCAGTATCTGAGCACTCGCAGCCTCCCCCTGCTCCAGAACCATCTCAAGACGAGGATCAGCCGAAACCAACCAGCTTGAAGGAGAGAATTGCCTTGCTTCAGAAGCAACAACTGGAACAGGCAACACGCTTGGCCGAAGCTGCCCAGAAAAAGGAAAAGGCTAAGAAACCACCTAAAAAGCGAACCGAGGCTCCAGAGGCCCCTGCTGTACCTGCTACTGCTGAGGGCACAGAAGTGGACCAGACGGAAACCGCAGAGACTCCTAGAATCGAACGCTCATCTCTGGAAGGTGAACGCGAACCCGAATTTAAACCCCCACAACTCGCCAGCCCCCCTCTGCCTTCCAGGGAGCTTTTGAGTGACACAAACGATGCAGACTATTCAGGAGCAGCCGATACAGAAGATGCAGAGGAAACGTCGACAAGCAGGGAAGATTTTGACGAACGGCCTCAAGCGGAGGTTATTGCAGTCTCCGAGAAACCACCAATTAACAATGTGGAAGCTGAAGATGATGAAGAAGAGGAGGAGGAGGAGGAGGAAGATGATGATGAAGAGGTTGACCCAGAAGTCAAGAGGAAAATGGAATTGAGGGCGCGTATGGCCAAAATGAGCGGCGGCATGGGCATGATGGGTATGTTCGGCGGCGGTATGCCAGGCGCGTACGGACAAGGCAGTGCAAGGAAGCCCAAGCCTGCTGCTGATGAGGAAGAAGAGCCTAAGAGCCCCCCGCCCCAGTCTCAAGCTCCCCCGGTACCAATCATGGCATTGCCCGGCATGAATACCCAAAGATCTGATACCCAGAGATCTGAATCATTGTCGTCTCCAAAGGTTGAGAAGGAGGACGAACACGAAAACGCTTCGCTCACTCAATTACACTCGCCAGGAGAGGTGCCTGATATTGAAGATGTAACGGAAGAACACGATATAGCGCCCCGCAAATCGATGGACAGAGCTCCTCCTCCACCACGTCCTGCACAAGAACGTTCTGTTCCGCCTTTGCCCCCTGTGGAGAGCAGACCCCCTCCGCCTCCTGTTCCCGCTGCGCAACCTGCAGCAGCACCGCCGCCGCCAGCTCCAGAATCACGACCTTTGCCTGCGCCTCCTCGGCCTCCTATGTCTCCAAGCTCTGGTTCCGAGTCAGACGATGAGCTCTCTGTTCGCACTAAAAATATATCCTTGGACACAGCTTTAGAATCTGCGCCGCCGCCCCCCCGCCGTTCGGCGACATATGAATCCCCGAGATCTCCAACGCTATCAGAGAAGCGATTCAGTCGAGGACCTCCACCAATCCCAACAAGTCCTCCCCAAAAGCTAGCATCCCCACCACAGGCTCGACCACCACCCCCTCCACCACCTGGTGTGTTGTCTCGACAAGCCACCTCTGACAGCAGGCATATACCGGCGAATGATGATATTCAAGATGAAACGACAGAGTACGAAGCGGATTATGACACTGATATTGCTCCGACTGCCAAATTCAAGGATGCACTCAAGTCGCACGAGAGAGAGTCTAGCTTTGATGATGGAGTTGACGAGATGTCACCTCAGTCTCCGCGAGCCCCCCCTGAAAGCCGTCCGCCGCCTCCTCTCCCTCCTACACTCCCTCCTACAGCTCCCCGTGCCGTGCCTCCACCTCCGCCACCCAGTCAGCCGCCTAGGAGAACATCAATGGATGTCCCTAGATCGGCACCACCTCCACCACCGCCTCCTCCAAGGGACTTGACTGAAGATGACGAGAACGATGAAGATGATGAGTATGATCCTTACCGATATGATTCTGGCCGACCAAGTGTACCTCCTGTGCCTTCCAACCCTCCTCCCCCTGCGCGACGTGAGTACGACGATGAAGATGATGCTACCACTTCTCAACCTCAAGCTCCACCTCCTCCACCACCCGAAAAAGCTGCTGCTCCTTTGCCTCCACCGCCGACAACCGAGGCTCCTCGTGCCCGACAAAGCATGGATGCTCCGAGGGGTCCAATTAATACACGTCGGTCAATGGACGTTTCTCGCCCATCTATTGATATGGGTTTCATTGCAACTGAGGTAGATCTTGCAGAAAGCACTTTTTGGTGGACACAGCCGAACATTCCTCCACCAGTTTTCCAGAATCGCAAAGATTTGCTGTTCGAGATTGAAGAATCAACGTCATCGAAACGCGGCGGCAAAACGACTGTTACCAAAGACGTCTATGTTCTGTTCGCAGATTACTCTCAAACCATAATCAACGTCCGATTTGATGCCAAGAACCCAAGCGATGTCTCCTTTGAACAACGGCACGAGCCACCACCAAGCAAACTACGCCAAGATCAGCTCGAAGCAGCCCACGAACGATACGGAAGCCAAATCTCAGCCGCTGCCAGCGCGATACAAAATACTACAGTCGGTGATGGTACAGCTCACGGTCTCATTCAAACCCTTCTTTCTCCCCTTGGCGGTGTGCTGTCACCAGTAGGTACGCGAGCTTATGGCGCCCTGGTCTACGCCAACTTGGCCAATGCCTCTGTCCAACAAAATGATGAAATCCGGCCTGGTGATATAGTCAGCTTCCGCAATGCTCGGTTCCAGGGTCACCGCGGTGGACTGCACCAAAAATATAGCTCCGAGGCTGGCAAGCCAGACCATGTCGGTGTCATTATGGATTGGGACGGGACCAAAAAGAAGATCCATGCCTGGGAGCAAGGCCGTGAAAGCAAAAAAGTTAAGCCGGAGAGCTTCAAACTAGGCGATCTCAAGAGTGGCGAAGTCAAGGTCTGGCGCGTCATGCCTAGAAGCTGGGTAGGTTGGGAGTAAAACGGAATATCAATTGCAAGGACAGGAGCTCGACTAGGCTTTGGAATACTTGTTAATATACGTCAATCAATAGCCTGCAAGCGCGCGTCTCGCTAGCTAGTCAGTTTATGTGTATAGTTTTTCGACACTGACAACGAGAGACAGTTCTACGCCGTTTCTTTTTTCTTTCTTTATCTGTGTGTGTCTGTCTATGTTTTGAATTCATATAACTGCAATGACTTACTTCATTCCTAACTTATAATATTTCATATGTATCCTTCGGTCGGTTGACCTCCCTGTGGTCTGAGCTTGGTGCACGCATCTTTCCTCGTCTGCCACTTTTCGTTTATACGTTTGTGTCTCTTGGATGTGCAAGGAAATTTGTATCTATGATCAGGCATACTATGTACTATGCGCTGATTGATTTGATTGCTTGCTTGCAATGAGAAACGGTATGCTGGACACATGGTCGCCACATTTACTGCTCTATAAGACTACAATCCGGTTATTTCTTATTCTAAACGAGCATTATTTGCACAACTGCTATCCGTTATTTAGAGGTTTCGAGGAATGTGTTGCACGATTTATTGGGCCGTACGTTGAACAGCGAATTACTTGCTAGGAGCACCAGTTAGACAATGAGAGGTCTATAGTTACCTATTTCTCTAAATCATTCTTTACCGGGGCTACTGACTAGTAAGAGTCTTCCGAAGAGAGTGCTAAATTGGAAAAGTAGATAGTCGTCGAATAGATGCAGAGTTGAAGAACAACCATCTTCGGGGGATGAGGAGAGTTTTATTCTGGATAGAAAACATGAATCATTGAAGTTACCAAATGAGGCATTCTACTGCAAGTCTCTGATGATACAATTCAACTTTTATTCTCGATTATCGGTACAAAGTATGCAGCCCAATCCAAATTTATGCCGATTTCATCTTCTTTAAGACTTCCTCAAACTCCTCGTAGAAAGACTGCTCCCAGTCTGCTCGTGTCTTCTTTGGTGTCCAACCTAGCTCCTTTCCAATTTCTGCTTTCGTCCTGGAATTACTCGCAAACGCCAGTTCACACAATTGCTCGTCACCACCGGTCCATTTGCTGCTTGCTTCCTCGAGGCTAATACTTTTCGTCTCTGGATTGGCAAACTGTCCAAGCTTCACACCTGCTTTTGCAATCCTCTCCGCGACTTCCTTCCAGGTAAACGATCCTGTGGCGCTAAAGATGATGCCCTTTTCACCGGTAGGGATCGCTTTTCGCCCCTGGACCCAGTCCAACAGAACAAGTTCGTATAGCTGGACGAGGTCCTGGATATGCACATAGTCCCATACCCCAGAGCCATCATCAATATATGCAGGGTGACCTCTCGCCAACGCCGCCTTGATTTGCAGCGGATATTGGATGGTCAAGCGATTAAACTTCCCTAACCCCACACCATAGATAGTAGGACTCATGATGATTGTCGTAGGAACACCTTCTTTCTTCCCCGTTTCCACAACCGTGAGGTCCGCTGTGCGTTGAGCATACGGCTCAATGCTCTCCCTCTTCTTCAAATATTCAATAATATCAGAGTCCTTGTCGTTAAAAGTGCGCGATTCAGCATAAGTCTTGGTAATAGGACGATCAGCAAGATTCGAAGTGCCAGATGTATGAATATAATAAAGCTCTGCATCTGGCTTTTGCTTCCGGCGTATTCCCAACCCTTCGATCAACGCTTTTGCGCTCGCTGCATGGTATCCAGATGCGGCATTAATGACAACATCATTCTCCGAGGCTGCTGTTTTGATGGCAGCGGAGTCATCGAGATCCTTGATTGTGTAGACTTTGAGTCCATCAGCCGCGAAAGATTCTGCTCGGTTGTCGTTGCGTGTGAGGACGGCTATCTCCAAGTCTTTAGTCGCTTGGTTGGTTGAGGATAGCAAAGAGGAGAGGATTGATCCCCCGATGTAGCCCGTTACACCAGTGACGAGTACTTTTGTTGGTGCCATTTTCATAGGTATATCTAGATAAGTGATTTCGGTCCAGATGCCTCTCTCTACCTGAGTGTCTGATAAATTTGAAAAGATTACAGATCGACTATTCGAGTCTAATATCAAACCGGATATATTACACATATATATACTCGCGATTCTAACCTATATATCCGTTATGACGTCAATGAGCGAACTTTCCAGTGACTGATTAGAAATGCACCGGCTATAAAGGCACGCAAATCTTAAACAGTAGAGGCTGATAAATTCACTCGGATCGTCCAGTACCACATATGTATTGACACCCTTTCCGAACGCATCATCATGCTTACCGCCTTCTGAATGCAGTAAAAAATACAACAATGCGAATTTTCATAGCCCTAATACTCCATCTGTGCCGGCAGAATGTATGGCGGTGTGTCGGATTTCGGATATTTTATGTCGGGGACGGTGGGAGGGTGTGTTGTCAACCCCTATTTCCTCCCACTGTACAATAATATGCCCATCCGTATTGAAAAAAATCCGTTATAGTATTACATCAAGAGATTCTTACAACTAATTAGACAAAGCTTGAAAGTATATTAAAGCGCTGTTAAAGCGAGTTGATACTATTCTGATACTGATTTAGGGTTAAGGGATGGGGTCTAAAGAGGTTTTTAGCACTTAATTTTAAAGATCTTGATTTGTATGAGTACAAAAATACTATCTAGGCACAAATTCAGCAATGCTTTAAGACCGCTGTATCTCCGTTTTAGTGAGGGACGAGTATGAGATGAGCAGCAAAAACAAGCCATAAAAGCAGGAGAAAAAAAAGAGCTTGAGGGAATCCGGGATCGAACCGAAGACCTTCTGGATTCATGAACCAGGTTCTGGAGAAGAAACTGGAATCAGATCTATGGAGAATTAGTGAAAAGTTACAGGAACTTAAAGAAGTTGGTGAGCTTACGCGCTACCACTGTGCCATTCCCCCCAAGATAGTCACCGCTGTACCATCTGCTCGATGCGTGAGTCACGGAAATTATGGTCTAACTTGCTGAGCAGCACTCTCTGTCCCTCTGCTCGCAGTAGCCATCCTATTTCATGCTTAATTCTGGATGTCTATGCGCGCAGGTTTGCAATCATTCCTATTCGTTCTTCCCAGAATCTCGAATAAGGATAAAAAGCTTTAGACCTTGGACAGCCTCAAATTCAGTAATCTCGATTAATCTAGCTCTGCTTCATCTCACAAATAAAGCAATGGTTCCGCCAGGTTGATACACGTCAATCATTGGTGTTTGGAGGCCTTGCAGAAGTTCTTCTTAACAACACACTGCCAAACTGTAACAACTTCTCAATGCTCTGAGGGGACTGACCATTGTAGGACATTCAAATCTTCATTTATGACATTAATCTGTGGATCTATGCAGGACTACACTCTCACCCAATCGATACTGTTCAGCAGCAACATATACTCAATCTAATTAGCTTGTCATTTATATTGGACTTTCTGTGCACATACATACATGCTGTGGCATCAAATGGATCACGTGACGGCGGTCGGAACACGGCACGGCGGCCCCGCTCTGTGGCCGCACGCAGAGAATCTCGAATGCTTCTTGCCATCGATCAAGTCTTATCTCAATTTTTTCCCCTCGCTTTTGCCAACTAAGTGGAGCCGCGCATGTCAATTGGCAGTCTTCATTCGCGGGAAGCCTCCGAATTAGGAGAGGATTCACTCCGACGGAGTCCGTCATGACAGGCCTACTGCTCGAGGCCATGCGGAGACTTCTCTGTATAAAGTAGTAGCGCACCCTGGATTGCAGGCTGTGCCCATGGCGACATGGTTAGCATGCGTGATGGCATTTCTTTATGCCTCCTCCTTTGACCACAGACTCAATGGCGGCTGACAGCGAGTGTTCAGAGAAACATGAAGCTTCAACGACAGCTACCAGTGATCACGGGATAGCACCCCCGGCAGGTCTAGATCAGGCCAGTTGCCATACATCAACAGCAGATGACCTGCGAACGACTGGAGATGCGGCGGCAGTCGTTGATCTTGAGCGCAGCGTCACACGTGCCTCGTCCGGTGTGGAATACTCGGCCTTCTCACCTGGGTTGAAGAAGTATATTGTTATAGCAGCTTCGATGGCTGGATTCTTCTCGCCGCTGTCGTCTCAGATCTATTTCCCTGCCATGAACACGCTGTCACAGGTCCTGCATGTGTCGATTTCGTTGATCAATTTGACCATGACTAGTTATATGGTCAGTCTCTTTCTTCACTTTTTCCCACGCCTTTCGCTCACTGTTTTTCCCTACAGATCTTTCAGGGCATCGCACCGGTTTTTATTGGAGATTTCGCCGATAATGCTGGTCGACGACCAGCCTACTTCATCTGTTTTGTCGTTTACCTGGCGGCCAACATCGGCCTAGCTTTGCAGAACAGCTATGCCGCTCTATTTGTACTTCGATGTCTGCAAAGCGCCGGGAGCAGTTCGACCATTGCGCTGTCTGCAGGTGTTATAGCCGACGTCGCCTCTGTCGCTGATAGAGGTAGTTATATGGGCTTCGTCACGGCTGGGTCATTGCTAGGCCCTGCGTTGGGACCAGTTATCGGTGGTCTCTTAGCGCAGTTCCTAGGATGGAGGTCTATCTTCTGGTTTCTGGTCATAATAGCCGCTTCGTGGCTTGTGCAATTTCTCATTTTTTACCCCGAAACGGGTCGAAAGATTGTCGGCAATGGGTCCATCCCGCCGCCGAGATGGAATATGTCGCTTATTAGCTATTTGAAAACTCGCAAGGTTTCTGAAGAGGACCGCATCGCGGCTGAGAGCACGCTCCCTTTGACGCCACGCAAGCTTTCATTTCCTAACCCGCTACCCACGCTCGCCATAGTCTTGGAAAAGGATACGTCCTTGCTACTTATATGCAATTCCATCTTCTTCGCTGGCTTTTATGATGTTGCAGTAGCAATCACATCCCTCTACCAAGAAATATACAACTTAAATGACCTCCAGATTGGACTATGTTATCTACCTTTTGGAGCCGGTGCATCCCTCGCGGCTGTCGCAAATGGGAAATTCCTCGATTTCAACTACCGCCGCATCGCCACACAGCTCGGGCTTCCTGTAGTGCGAAACCGACATACCGATCTCAAGAACTTCCCAATCGAGAAAGCACGGCTGCAAATAGCATTCCCACTCATCCTCGGCGCCATCAGCTTGATCATCGCCTTTGGCTGGGTGCTGGATTTTGAAGTCCACATTGCTGCGCCGATAGTGATCACTTTTTTCATGGGGTTCTGCCTCACTGGTACTTTTAATACTGTCAGTACGCTGCTGGTTGACTTGTATCCGACCAGGGCTGCAACGGCCACGGCGGGGAACAACATTACTCGGTGCCTGCTCGGTGCCGGCGCTACGGCGGTGATTGAGCCCATGTTGAATGCGATGGGGAGAGGTTGGTGCTATACCTTTATTGCGCTGGTTATGCTAGCTACAACACCGTTGTTGTTGGTCTTGATGGCTTACGGGCCGAAATGGCGAGAGGCGAGACGGATTCGCGAGTTGAGCAAAAGCTGAATACTTACATGCATCACATAGATTGTTTTCTTTTAAGCGTGCATATTGTCTATTATTTGCATGAATGGGAATGAATACAAGACTTCGTTACGTTCAACACAGGATGTACCTTAGGTATATGAACTAAGTTATGCATTTTTACGTAGTATATGACTATTAATTTTTCTAATGGAAACTCCAGTAGTTACCAGGAACCATCGTGCAATGCTGACACTGGAAGATTTCCACACCCAACACTGCCTTCCCATCTAACCAAATGCGAAATAGGCACGTTCAACTGGTATTCTCTCAGACTCCCATGCCAACCAATCCGATCTCGTCGTCCTGATGCACGCTCGTCAGTCATGTGGCCTATCAAAAGAGGAATAGAAACAAAAAAGCAAATAGAGAGACATACGGCAACAAACCCATCGCATTAACCTTCCAAACACCCATCCCCAACAGAGCCAACTGCATCAACACATACACCGCCTTGCAACCCCACAACTTGGCCCTGTTCGACTCGGTCTCGAACTTGAGGAACTGCGCGTTCGTCACCAGCAGGCCTTGGATGGGCCCCTTGAAAAGCATAAACACCATCATGATGCTGAAAATTTGCAGACTATTGCCGGACATGTACATCATGATGGCGTTCATGGGGATTTGCTTGGAGGGCGCCAGGGCCACTTCCCATGCCTTCTTGAGCTTGAGGGTGTCGGTTTCGACGGGTTTACGATCAGAGCGGGTGACGTCCTGTTTTATTATAAGATAACTGATTAGATACTTGTGGCTGCTTCGTAGCCGGTGCTGGAGGGAGACTCACCTGCTTGCCCGATGTCTTCTTGCTGGTGGTGAAGCCTGGCGGGTTGCGAAAGCTGTTTGCTTTGGCGGGCCGTTTGGCGAGCGGCGTGTTTAGGTCAACGACCCATTTGGGCGGTTGCTGTGTATCAAGAGCTGAGGACATGATCCTGCGTGCATACCAAGCGGTAGGTTGGATGGAGAAGGTATAGCCCCAGGTATGCGCGATGGATAGTTGGTGCTGGCGGTTGCTGGCGAAGTCGGGAGAGCCGCGCCGGGGAGACTAGTTCGCTGATTGGCGGTTCAATGTTGGTCTGCTCGCCTGCTGTGGTGTAAATATTAATTAAATATGATGACTATAATATGATTAAGCGGTGACTGGCAAATAGCTCTGCGAAAGAAAAAGCTAACAGTATAATTATAATAACAGCAATATGAAAACGACGCAGGACTGATCCAGCTGTGTACATATTAGCGCGTGGCAGTCACGTGATTCTAGACAAGCAGCCCCGGAATCTCACTGCATCAGCTCGAGTCTCAGCATGGATCCGGCATGAATGAAGTGCGTCGCGGTGGTCTGTCCCAAAAAGCCCTGGCCCGATTAGTCGAATCTGCACAGAGCTGCTCGCCCATGGACGCTCGCGACAGAAGCTAGACTAGACCGAAGGAACAGCGACAACCCCTCACTCCTCCATCCAGCCACATCGATCCATGTGATCGTCTCGTCGCACAGCACAGACGGCGTCTCGCTCTGCGTGCCAATCCAATCATACTCGACCCTTTTTGCTATCCGTCTTATCACACTACATTGCGCATATAATATAAACCATGAGTTCGGCCGGAGGAGATGCGAAACTCTTCGCAAGGGTATGTTGCAGTCCCCTTTTCCGTGTCTATATTATCACCGCCATTTATCTATGTGACCTGTTCTCCACGGAGTCTCTTTATTTTCTGCTTGCCTTTTGAATCGCTTCCTGTATACCCAATCTGCCAAGTCTGTCATGTGTACTTCGTTGCAGCACTTTCTTTGCCATGATGTTTATCGGCCTCCCCTATTCTCCAGCGCAAGGCTTACCAGTCATCCGCACCACGCAGGGTAAAGTCGCCGAGTTGCGAGCGGAACTTAATAGCGGAGGAAAGAAGGACAAGAATCATGCCGCCAAGAAGATTGCTCTGAAAAAGATTGTCGCGAATATGACGATGAGTAATAATGATATGGTCGGTCTGTTTCCGGATATCGTCGCTTGCATGGGAATTCCGAGCCTGGAGATTAAGAAGATGTATGTTCTTGTTGCCGGTTGAGAAGGACGGCGGAATAGGCTAGAGACTGACTTGTCTTGAATAATAGGTGCTTCCTGTACTTGGTCAATTATGCGAGAGCGAAGCCAGAGATTGCAATGAAGGCACTCCCGATCTTGGTCGAGGTATGCAGAACATGATATACTAGAGACTGTTTACTCGCTTACATGAATACCCAGGATATGGACGATCACAATCCGCTAGTCCGCGCCCTCGCTCTACGAACTATATCATATATTCACGTACGGGAGTTTGTCGAGGCAACAGTTCATCCCGTGAAACGATTAATGATGGATATCGACCCTTATGTTCGAAAGACCGCGGCTTTCTGTGTTGCCAAGCTGTACGATCACCACAAGAAGATGGTTGAGAGTTCGGACTTGATTGAGCGGTTGAATAAGATGCTAAAAGACGAAAACCCTACCGTTGTCTCGAGTGTCTTGGCCGCTCTAGTGGATATCTGGGAACGCAGTGAATCGATATCGTTGACTATAGATTACGCCAGTGCTTCGAAGGTGGTGTCGGTTCTACCGGATTGCTCAGAGTATGTTGCATTCATCATTCTGATATTTTCTGATATGTGCAGCTGCTAATCCAGACTAGATGGGGTCAGACATATATTCTCGAGTCTCTCATGGCATATGTGCCGCGAGATTCTGGAGAAGCTTTACTCCTGGCCGAACGTATCTCGCCTCGCTTGTCCCATTCTAACTCGGCAGTCGTGCTGACCTCAATCCGCGTCATTCTCTACCTCATGAATTATATCAGTGACGAAAAGCAAGTCACCGCGTTGTCGAAAAAATTGTCGCCGCCTCTAGTCACATTATTATCAAAGCCGCCGGAGGTGCAATACCTTGCTTTGCGCAACGCAATATTGATCCTGCAGAAACGTCCTGAAGTCCTTCGAAACGATATCCGCGTCTTTTTCTGCAAATATAACGATCCCATATACGTCAAAGTCACTAAGCTAGAGTTGATCTTCATGCTTGCATCGAAAGATAATATTGAAGTTGTCTTAGCCGAGTTGCGAGAGTATGCTTGCGTTCCCTTTCTTAGGCAGACAGACTTATCACTAACTTTCATAGATACGCATCTGAAATTGATGTGCACTTTGTCCGCAAAGCTGTCCGAGCCATTGGCAAACTGGCAATCAAGATCGAATCCGCTGCACGACAATGCATCGATACACTCTTAGAGCTCGTCCACGCCAAGGTACCCTACATCGTGCAGGAAGCAACTGTCGTCATCCGCAACATATTCCGCAAATACCCAAACCAATACGAAGGAATCATCGGGGCCGTTATCCAGAACATCGACGAGCTCGATGAACCCGAGGCCAAGGCCGCCATCATCTGGATCATCGGCCAGTATGCAGACCGAATCGAAAACTCCGACGAGTTACTCCAGGACTACCTCGCGACCTTCCACGACGAGCCCATCGAAGTGCAACTCGCACTCCTCACCGCAACGGTGAAATTGTTCATTCAACGCCCGACCAAGGGCCAACAACTGGTCCCACAGGTCCTCAAATGGTGCACTGAAGACACCGATGACCCCGATCTGCGTGACCGGGGATATATGTACTGGCGCCTCCTGTCTACCGACCCCGCGGCCGCCAAGGAAGTGGTGATGGGCGAAAAGCCCCCAATCACCGCTGAAAGCGAGAAACTAGAGCCCAACACCCTCGAGGAACTATGTCTCAACGTCGGCACTTTGGCCACTGTCTACCTGAAACCTGTGCAACAGGTGTTCCGATCCGCACGACCGAAACGACTAGGCGATAGCCCCGCGCTTGTCAAACGGCCTGGCGTCGAGATGCACAGAGCGCCCGCGGCGACGGTTGGCGCAACATCCGGTAATGGTATTCCTTCAACCTCGACGACCACGATAACGCCCCTAGCAAATTCTGCAGTCCCTCAAAACGGCACTCTCCCGGCGACTGCTGCTGGCGGTGCGCAGGGTCCGGGCGATCTAGCTGCTGCCGTCAACGCGGCAGACGCATACTTTAGCAACATCGCGCCTCAGCAAATGGCAAGCCTAGATCTTGGCGGCCGCGAAGATAACAGTCTAGGAGGTCTAGGAGGAACCGGGCAAACGACGCAGTATGTTGTGAATCAGAACCAGCAGCAGATTTATCAGCCACAGGTTGCTGGTGGAGCCGCTACGGGGGAATTACTTTTGCTGTAGGAAAATGAATGCGCGCTGCAGTCAGTATTGAGGTAAATAGGGTATATTTAGTGGTAGTAGCGGTGTAAGCTATATATATATATATAATGTGTTAAGGAAGAAAAAAAGCACTTTCTGTACCTGTTTTATTCTGTTTCCCCATGTTACTTTTTCCCCTCCTTAGCCGCAACAGCTTCACGAACAGCCTGCACAAAGATCCGATGAAACTCCCACACATCCGTAAAAGTGTTGTACAAAGGTGCTGGCGCGACGCGCACCACTCGGGGTTGCCGCTCATCAACTACCACGCCATTCCCTTCTAGAACTTCAAGCACTTTATCAAGTAACCCTGGTTGCAAGAGGATGCTCAGCTGAGCGCCACGTTCTTCCGGGTTTGATGGTGTGATTATCGAGAATGGTTTCTGTTTTAGTATGTCATCGTCAAGCGGGTATTTGAGTAGCAGGTGTTCGAGGTAGCCGGTGAGTTCGAGTGACTTTTTGCGGAGTGCGGGCATGCTAGCGCGGTTGAAGAGGTCTAGAGATGATGCGACGGCGCTGAGGTCGAGGACAGACGGGTTGGATATTTGGAAGCCTGCTGCGCCTGGTTGGGGAATGAAGTCTGCATGGTGATAGAGAAGTCAGGGTTGATTGGTTGAGGGGGAGAAATTGAGGTGTACGCCACGTACGATTATCCATTTTGAAGCGAGTTGCTTTATCATGGCCCCACCAGCCTGCCAAACGAGGACGGTAGGCACCATCTTCTTGAGGGTTGTCGGGATTGACTTTGCCGTGCTTTTCGTGTACGAATAACCCTGCCATAGCCCCCGGGCCACTGTTGACGTATTTGTAATGACACCACGCGGCAAAGTCGACTTCCCAGTCATGGAGCTTCAAGTCGACATTGCCAACTGCATGTGCGCAGTCCCATCCGATGAGCATTCCATTTGAATGGGCGTGAGCCGTGATTTTTTGGATGTCGAAGTACTGTCCCGTGTAGTATTGAATGCCTGGCAGCAGTACTAAAGCGGCATCTGATGCATTGTCATCAATGACCTTTAGTATCTGTTCGGTGCTCAGGATTGGCGATTCTGCATCCTCAGGCTCAATCAGGACCATGGCAGTGGCTGGATCTAGATTATGTAGGCGGATTTGAGATTCGACGGCATACTAGAAGATGATTAGATGCTTGTTCTTCATGGATCCAGAAGTCCAGGGTAGACGAATTACGTGGTCACTTGGGAAGGCTTTTCCCTCGAGAATGATCTTGTATCGCTCTGCAGTTGGCTGGTAGAAGCTGCTCATCAATATATGCAAATTGCCCGTCAACGTGCCCATCAGCGCGACCTCACTGGGGGAAGCTCCGACAATAGGGGCGAGGAGCTTGGAGCCTGCATCGTCTACATGAAGATATGGAGGGAGCAACGCGTCTTCGTGAGCGACAAAATGTCCTGTCACTCCTTTGAGAGCCCATGACCGCAGGTACTGGTCGATGTATTGGCGGAGATTCCGCGGTTGGAGACCGAGAGAATTCCCACACAGATATATGCAGCGCGGGTCTGATTGATCGCCAGTTTCTGGTTCGGACAGCTTCTTCCTCAACAGATCCTTTTTCGACGGAATAATGAATTCCTCACGGAATTTCCTCAGAGGATCTCTTTCGTCCAGCGCCTCGGCGTACTCCCGCTTGTAAGCTCTGATATCATCGTGGTGGGGGAGCGGGGGACCATGCTTGATGCTCTGGAAATGCAGTCTGGACCCCATTGTTCGCTACATGCATGTGTACCAGCGCGAATGCAGCAGCTTCTGATACCTCCGCAAGCTCAATGAGGGTTGCAGATCTATATCATGCAGGAGTGACGTGCATAAACCAGTGAGGGGCGATGATACCGCCGATAAGGGAAGGTGAACGTATACTGCCGCTGGTCGCCGCCTTGGCGTTCGTTCTCAGAACAGCCATTGCCTGCACAAATCGACGCTATTCACACATGTTTTCTCCTGCCGATACTCGAGAATCGCCTAGATCTGCTCGAGAAGTCTAAGTTGGTCATTTCTAAACAGTGAGCAGTCACATCGGTCAATCAATCAGCATCGCCAAATTTGTAAGCAAAAATATTCTGCCAGAAGGCGGTGTGAGTGGATGGCAAGAGATAAGATCGAGTCAGTTGATGTTTTTGACATCAACAACCACTTTCTTCGTTTTCCGCACCACCGAACCGTCTCTCAGCGAACACCCAACATAAACAGCTCCAGCACATAGAGAAATGTCTCACCAGAGACTGACATCCTTCACATGTCGAGTCGTGCGGCATCAGCCTTCTTCCGTTGTCGCTGGATTTGTCAGACATGACCGTCAACCTCGACGTATACTTCGCTGCCCAGCCACCGCTTGCTCTCAATATGCTACCTATTCGTCCTCCACTCGATACCGCCATCCAGAAGATTCCTTTCGTCCGTCGAGAAATGCTTTGTTTGCGAGGAGGCAAACTCCACGCCGTCCCCTACCCTTTGACATCAAAAACTGCTCGGCTTTCTCAACAACAGCGCATCGCAGGTCAGCGACAGCGACGTTGAATCCAAGAGTGGACGATGATGGAAACCAGATGTTTATAGATATATCGCCACGAGCAGCAAAAGTAAGATATGTTTTTTCCATCACATGATTCTGGGCATTATATTTGTGGCATCATTATTTGTTGTGCAATTGTATTACTTTCCTACCGCCCCTTATGTCATTTTTCCAGCATATATTATCACATACGACCATAGGGTGTGGAAAACAGGGCTTCCCGTCCGCTCAGCCATACTTAAGCCACACGCCGGCCGGTTAGTAGTTGGGTGGGTGACCACCAGCGAATCCCGGCTGTCGTATGTTTTTTTTTTTTTTTTTTTTGTCTTTTTCGTTGGCTTTTCTTTGTTTTTTGATGTAGAAGAAGTTTTCTAACGTATCGAACAGCGTCTAAGCGAAATAACTACGGCGTCGGAAGAGGGCCAGCATCTACGGGTTACCGTAACAAGTGGCGGATGCCATGGCTTCCAGTATATGATGTCCTTGGAACCCTCTTCTAAACTCGACGAAGCAGAAGACACAGTCTTTGAAGCCACTGACACGGAACATGGCCAAGCCCGGGTGGTCATGGACCAGCCGTCACTGGAGCTTCTGTCAGGGAGCACGGTTGACTATACAACAGAGCTGATTGGCAGCCAGTTCAAGGTCAACAATCCCCGGGCTACAAGTAATTGCGGCTGCGGGACGAGCTTTGATATCAATGTATGATGATGTTGAAGACGAATGGGGGATGATAGAAGCCATGTACAGTGTATTATATGTGCGAAGTTTATATTCTTATACATAATATTGCTCTCCTCTATGCAATAAATCAAGGCAAACTTGGTTCCTTTTTTCTTTTAACATTTCTCAAAGAATACATAATTTTAGGGTATCAGTGAACGGACTGGTAGGGGATCACTTGACATAAAATTACAAGTATTCCTTCCGAGTTTTATCAGTATTCTGAAAAATTGAATATTGTTTAGCATGTAAGAAAACCACCAGCTATGTGCTGTCGGGCCAGCCGCTGCTACGCCGGTTTACGCGCAGTGACCGATCACGGAGCCGGGGTGATAACATTCACGGTCCACGCTACGGAGTAGCTGCAAACACACCATTTGCAAGACCTGGAGTATACAATGTCCACAACAGACGAAGATGTCAACTCAGCAGCTCCACCCTCGCGACCCTACCGGTCGCATATATATCCTGCGTGCGATTTCTGTCGCAGGCGAAAGAGCCGGTGTGACCAGCAGTCGTTGGATCAACCATGTACGGCATGTGCTATGCACCGGGTGACATGTTCAAGGACTGGCCATAGCGAATTATCAGATTCCGCCACTGCAGAGAAACGCCAGAAGAGGCGACGGGTGTCTGAGAGGAGACCAGAATTGCGTCGTCGGCCAGTGTCTCCAGCCACGCCTGCTGAGGTTTCTGCTTTCGCTCCAAACGATGCAAGCAAGACTCAATCTAGCCATATTGTTGGGCCAGCGATGGCTCGCGATGCCCATGTCCTGGAGCGTTATCTGTCTCCGGCTCACAATAAAGCTGCATCATGTCCTCGTCCAAACCCATACAGTGTCTACTCTCACGACCCTCGGGATCCTGTAGTTTATATAAAAGTCCCTCGCCATCGCAACATAGCACCTTCTGGCAACGGTACCGCCGGGTTCAGCCAGTTTCAGACAATGGAGAAGATTGTTGAGCCATTGGGTCCGGACCTCTGTCGAGTGTAAGTTGTACATCTTCGATACAGGGTAGGTTCAATCACTGATACACCTTGAAGGTATTTCGACAATATCCATCCCCCGTTTCCGGTGTTGGATGAAAAAGCCATTCTTGAAGCATACGCCCAAGATGGCCTCCCGTATACTTTGATATGCGAAATCTACGCAGTTTCACTCATCCTGTGGAAAACTTCCAAGACAATATCAGGCACAAAACGTCCAGTCCCAGATGTTCGGTACATGTGGAACTTGACAGTGAGTGCAATGAACGACGATTTCATAGCGCCAGACTTGTCCACAGTGCTTTCCTGTATCCTGGATCTTCTTGGCCGACCAACAACATCCATCACATACAATGCGGTCAATGTCGGTCGGGTCGTCGCTTTGGCTCAGAGTTTGGGGTTAAACCGTAATCCACTAAACTGGGATTTGGCTGCGCGGCAGAAGCACTTACGTATCCGGACTTGGTGGGCAATACTGATTCATGATCATTGGTAGGCCACGTTGTGAAGTCACTTGATACCATATCTCTAACTAGGTTTCCTTTGAAGGGCGAGTCTATCCCACGGAACACCACCGCATATCCACCGCTCTCATTGGGATGTCCCAGTCCCCAACTCTGAAATTCTAGGCACGAATCCGAGTACGGATGAAGAGACAGTCTCTACCGTTCGATTTCAGGGGGCTCTCTCGTTTACGGCACTTTGCCAATTGACTCTGATTCTGAGTGAAGTTCTAAATCTAATTTACACACTGCAGCCTCAAGGCTCAGGTCATGCATTCAGAGCTTTACGGCGTCACGAAACAGCACTTGATAAATGGGAGGAGAAGCTGCCTAATTGTCTGCGTCTTGGTAGTATGTCCTTTGACAGAAAAGCTGCTGGTGCTTTAAATCTGCAGCTTTGCTACTTGGTGGTGAAAATGTGTCTTGAGAGAATTGGGCTTCTTGTACGCTCATTGAATTTCCGACCTCTTGCCTCTGCATGTATTTCTGATACCTTACAAACCTAGGAGGTTCATCGATCAGACACGAGTGATGCCCAGGACGATAAAGCATATTATCAATCACGATGCCGGAAAGCAGCACGAGCGGTGATAGAGTTCGTCACAAGCCTAGAAAGGCACGAGCTCGATTCTTTCTGGCTACCTTGTAAGTTTTTCCTGCAAAAGTTCAGTCGACTATTGGGGCTGCATCCACTAAAAAATTCCTGTTCCTTTCGCTCAAGATACCACATATCACTTTACATCAGCAACTACCCTTATTCTCCGATGTGCCCTTGAGACTGAAAACCCCGAAACCGCACAGGAGTGCGTGACCAGCGCGAAGAATCTGATTGATTTCCTGCGGAAGATGAAAGACGAGATCAACTGGGATCTAGCAGACACATGTCTGAATCATTGCGAAGCATTGGTAGATAACCTAAGTGACAGGCACAACCTAGCTACCTGGCGGGGAAATCCTCCTTATAATCAAAATTCAGGCGGAAGAGAATCTGGAGGCAGTTTCCTCCCTCGATTAAGTAGTCAGCACTGGCAAGGACCAGAAGCAGCGGGTACAAGCTCTTATAGAAACCTTGAAACCTCGAATATGGATGCAGGGATTTCTGGAGGCCGAGAAGGAGTTACTGCGGGTGTCACAAATCCGGTGTTCGTACAGGACTTTTTGGCATTCGGAGCTGTGCCGGGGACTGCGTCTGATAACACTGTATTCTCCGATATGGTGCAGATGCCATATATGGAAGGTTACCCGTATAACAACTTTTATTAATGATATGATATTGAACGTTTGGACATATATAAGATATGTACACAGACAACTTCAGGCAAAACAGATCAACAATAAGAGAACTGACTAAACAAGGAAACCAACAGCATTGCGACAAAGTCCCCTTCAGATATAAGATTCTCATAAGACATACCGGAAGTGAGGGTTCTGTTCTTATTTCAGCACATTTCTTTGGAGGGAGGTTCTCATATGGGAAAGCACAAACCTCAAAGTCAGTTAGATCATGCAAGTCGTCTACATCAGAGGGACCGTCAATGCCTTCTCCCTCAGTCAGATTCGCCGCTGCAGCATCTCTCTTTTTGTTGCGGTAAAGGAAGAGCAACCGCAGAGAGATAGCCAAAGCTGCCTGAGCAGACGAACAAGCTAAGATAACTTTGCATCCCGTTTGGTAAATAGGGGCTTCCTTTGATAAGAATGCATGAGGTCCGATAACGTTTCCTATGCAATAGGCCAGAAAAACTAGCCCAACACTGGTTGTGCGCTTCGTGTACCCACCAAGGTTTGTAGCAGGCATTTGTAATGCAAGCACAAGTGAGCACACATAAGAACCGACAATGTAGTAGCCAAACAGCACTCCAATCTTCTGTGTCTCATGTGAGAGCTTCCACAACAAGCATATACCAACGATAGTCGGAAGCAAATAAGCGAACATGACGATGGTGCGAAAGTTGCGGATTCGAGACGCAATATACGTGCCCGAGAGAACCCAGAAGATCTGAAATGCACCGAATGGAATTCCTAATGCAACTGTTGTGAGAGCATCGCCGGTTAGGCCCTTGATAATGAGCTTGCTGAAGTTGGCAATGCCACCATTGATTGTCTCGTTGAACAACATGAAGAAAAAAAGTATCCAGACTTGAGGGTCAATCAACGCTTCTCGAATTTGATACCACTTGATGTGCCGGTTGATGATGCCTGTCCGATTGAGTCGGCCGCGGCCAATAAGGAGAGCCTTGTCCTCGATAGTAAAGCGCTTAGCGGACATGATGTCGTCTGGTAGACATGCGAACATCAAACATCCCCATAAAATTGTGACACCTCCGAGAATCAGATAGATGGCCCTCCAGACCGCGATGGTTGTGATCTGGCCGATACCGAAAGTGAGCAGGCCGCCAATCATCGCACCGAGGCCGTTGCAACTATAGAACACGCCTGCGCGAAACGGCTGTTCAGCTCTAGTGTACCACATACCGACTATCATCATAAAGCAAGGTGTAACCGGAGCCTCAAAAATACCCAAGAGAAATCGACAGATCGCCATCCCGGTGAAAGAGGTGCAAGCCGCAGTGATCATGAGCATTGCCCCCCAAGCTACTACATTCCCAGACACCACCTTGGCCATTTTTGTCCTCTGAGAGAGATAAGCCCATGGATACTCGGCGACGAGGTATGCGAAGTAGAATATGCTAGCCAGCCAGCTGTATTGGTAACTTGTCATGTGCGTGGTTGTGAACAGGTCGAACACTGCCGAATATGCCAGTGCCGATTTATCAATATACTGGAGCGTGTATGTGCCTGCTAAAAGTGGCATGAGGAGCAGATCAACTTTGCGCACCAAAGCCTTGTTGCGAGGTTGATCATCCAGGAGTTCGTTGATGCGGTCGTTTGTGATGCCATTTTCTCGTAGGAAGACCAGACCTTCATCAAGGTCTGTAATGACGCCAGCTTCAAGGGCCTTCTCTGCCGCGATGGGGTCCTTCACGTCCGAGATGGGTTTCTTTTCGACGTCCATAGTTTTCAAGGCTCCTCGCTGCTAAACCCACCTGCGTATCAATAAAACAAAATACTGAACCGAAGATTCCACCGTGATCCATCTAGGTAGTCATACCCGGGTGGGCTCGTGGATTCCAGCGTTATATAGAGCGGATCTCTCATGGTATCCGGTAAGAACTGGTACTATGAACTTAGTTTTCTTAGTTGTCTGGCCGACTGTGTCAAATACACAATCTTTAGACTCGTGAGCACACCCAGCCATTACGTTGATAAGGATGCCCCATCATTGATCGACCGTGTCTCCACATTCTCCGATACCGACTCTATACGAGCTGGGGTTGAGATAACCAGGACAATCAAGAGTATTCGTCTCGGGCAACTCTCCGAAACATCAAGCCTGGTTTTCCGCTGTCATAGAAAACATCTTCTGATTCGTCCGGCAGCTACTTCTGACACCGGGATACTATTTATCATTCTACAGATGAAAGCTTCCATAGATACGGCATCATACAGATACTGACTGTACTTAGGTTGCTAAGGCGTTTGTCTGTGCACGTACGATAGTCCTAGGCACAAACCGAGTTTAATGTTGAGCGCTTGCATTAAGCGTCAAAGACTGCCAGCATCCTAAACCATCAAAACACTCGAGAACTGTTCATATTATGGATTCGAAATCAGCCACACCATCTGTTGTCCTGCCCCAAGGTACTGTGGTGGGAGTTCAGTTGGACAACGCATTTCCTCAACCATTAAATGCCTTTTTAGGCATTCCATACGCTCTTCCTCCAGTAGGCGACCTGCGCTTCCGTCCACCCGTCAAAGTGTCCAATTCAATAAAGACAATAGACGCTTCTAAGTATGGTCATGCCGCTCCCGGAAAGGCGTTGCTCACGGTAGGTCCCAAAGTCGAGCAAAGTGAAGATTGCCTCACTGCCAATATTTTTCAGCCTGCTGGGAGCCACACCGGACTACCAGTCGCGATATATATACATGGTGGTGCTTTTAATAGGGGATCTGCATCGATGCATGACACTGCATCGATGGTCGCGTGGTCAGAAACCCCCTTTATCGCCGTCAGTTTTGGTTATCGTCTGGGCGCGCTGGGATTCTTACCGTCTACTCTGTCCAAAAAGGAAGGTATTTTGAATCTTGGACTACACGACCAGATTCTACTGTTTCAATGGGTACAAGAAAACATCCGGGCATTTGGAGGCGATCCTGATAATGTTACACTCTTTGGTCTCTCGGCGGGAGCGCATTCGGTATGGATACCTGTATTTCTCAGGATTTTTATCAATGATGGTGATGAATATTTACTAATTCATTTACAAGATTGGACATCATATCCTCAACTATGACGAGCACCACAGACCTCTGTTCCACAGAGTCATCATAGAATCTGGAGCGCCGACATCGCGCGCCGTTCGTCCATATGATGCAAAGGTCCACGAGCAGCAATTCCATGACTTTTTAAAGGAAGTCCGCTGTCCGGAAAATCTGTCAGAAGCCGAAATTTTCCCATTCTTGCGCTCCTTGCCAAGTTCAACTATCACGAATGCCCAAACAGCAATTTTCGATAAATGGAACCCGTCTCTACGATGGGCCTTTCAACCCGTGATAGACGGAGAAATAATCTCGCGAAAGCCCCTCGACGCATGGAAGTCCGGACTCTGGAACAAGGTACCCATAATGACCGGTTTCAATACCAACGAAGGAACAATGTACGTCGATAAAACAATGTCGCGGCCCGAACAGTTTCGCGAGTTTTGGCATACACTACTGCCGGAGCTTTCACCGTCAGATCTAGATACCATTGAAAAGTTGTATCCAGACCCCAGTACCGACTCCAACTCGCCGTATGTGGAGACTCGGCTCGAGCACAGCCTTGGACCTCAATATAAACGCATTGAAGCTGCCTATGGACATTATGCATACGTAGCTCCTGTACGACAAACAGCGCATTTTGCTTCTTCTCAGGGAGTGCCAGTCTACTTATATCACTGGGCACTGGCCCGGACTATAATTGGTCGCGCAAATCATGCAGATAACATGTACTATGAAACCTATAGCAGAGACATTACCAATCTCTCCGACTCGCAGAAAGAACTTTCGGGTACACTACATGCCTATATCACCAGTTTCATTACAAAAGGTGACCCGAATTCTATATCTGGCCGGTATTCGCAACGACCAGAATGGAAACCTTACTCACCCGATGCACCTGGAGTGTTGGTTTTCGGACTGGGCAATGAAGAGCTTATTGGAGGCGATGTTGCACCAGCAGCAAAATTTGAGGCAGATAATTGGGCCAAAGAACAAACCGAATTTTGGTGGTCCAAGGTTGAAATATCTCAACTGGCGTGAAATAAGCTTAACTACGTCAGGCTGTCTGGAAGTAAGAACTAAGTAGATAAACAATACAGAGTAACGAAACCAAATCTGTGGGACATTTGTTGTACTCCAGGATATACGTTAATCATTAGGATACTACAAAGAACCGACATCTTGTTTGAAGTAACATGGGGAAGTCTATAAATAGTGGGAAAGCCTTCACCTCCTGCTCTGAGCTGGTTCATTCCTTCCTTTTGCTCAATTATCTTACATCCCCGTATACGCATTCAATGCTAGTTGTCCTCCAAGATGTGCATAGAGAACATTGGTACCAGCAGGAATTTCCTCCTTTTGTACCATGTCCATCATACCTGCGAGACTCTTGCCCTCATAAACAGGGTCAGTGATAAAAGCTTCTGTAGATGCTCCAAATTTGATGGCGTCGATTGTCTGCTGGTCTGGAATACCGTAGACACCCGCGTGGTATCTATCATCAAGAATGATGTCTTCTTCATTAATATCATCCTCCTTCAACCCAATCTTGACTCCGGTTGCTTTGGCAATACGCAAAATCTGGTCAAAAGTCTTCTTCACCGTTGCAGAGGCATCAATTCCAACGACCCTGCGGGGCTTAGAACCATTCTTTTGTGCCAGCTTAAACCCTGCAACCATGCCAGCCATAGTAGATCCGGTGACGGCACATACAATGATGGTGTCAAAAAAGATGCCCATCTCTTTTTCCTGTTGCTCTACTTCGAAAGCCCAACGTGCGAAACCGAGTCCTCCAAGCGGATGATCTGACGCTCCTGCGGGAATATAATATGGTTTCCCTCCTTTATCGATGATCTCCTGTTTCAAATTTTGGAGCGTTGCTTTGTGTTCGATGCCGAATGCCGATGGATCTAGTCGGACGTCGGCACCCATTAATCGAGAGAGTTGGATGTTGCCGGCCTTGTCATAAACAGGATCTTCCCAATCGACCCATTTTTCCTGCACTAAAGCTACCTTCATTCCTAGCTGAGTAGCCACAGCCGCGACTTGTCGTGTGTGGTTGGATTGGCAGCCGCCAATGCTGACCAATGTATCACATCCTTGTGCCAATGCGTCTGATGCGAGATATCTGGATTTGCATGGGTAAGCATGTTAGCAACCAAAAATTGAAAGACTGAGTCCTACTCTAATTTCCTAGTCTTGTTACCACCAAAAGCCAATCCTGAATTGCAATCTTCTCTCTTCGCATATATGCCAACTTTTCCACCCAGGGCTTTTGTGATCTTAGGTAAGTACTGTATATATGAAGGTCCGAAGAGAAACGACTCTCTAGGAATACCAGCAAAGGGTTCTGGCAGCGGGACAGTGGCCATTTTTCTCCGTTCAATAAATAATACGGTAACCCAGTTGAATACTAGGGAAATTTGAGAGTGGAAAAGGACGCCAACGGCGACGCAGCCCTCCTTTAATACAATTGTCTTAACCGACTGTTTCTTTTCTCTTATAAATAATAAACAACAACGGAATCTACGAACCCCATTTCATGGGCAGATCTTGTTTGGCTGTCCTACAGATGGAATGACATGAAAGAGGGGAATCTGTCTCGTTCAGGTGCAATGATCTGCGTATACGTACTGTATCGGAAAAGTCAACGTGCAGTCTTTTCCGGTCGGAAGCAATCTTGCTTTCCTTATCGAAAGCCCCTCAGCGAAAGATAGTTTGGCCAATCATTGGAATAGAATGCCGTCGGAGAAGTTTATTTATTTGCCGATTTAGTTCGACTCAGTGGGGCCGATTATTGGTTATACGTATTGTGTATATGCGTGGTGCACTTTCTGGGATATCGATATTGTCTCAATCTCCACGGTTGTAAGTTAGTTAAAGGATATTATACTTACTTAAGTCTAGTTCACATGCTTGATGAATACTGCTGAATACTAACGAACAATGATACAGGTTACCTCCTACCTTTCTTGCAGAACGCATCTACTCATTGACCGAGCATTTACCTTGATCACAGCAAGGCATATATTTATCCCCACACCATCTATACATTGATTTCGGTCCTTAGACACTTTAAAATATTTTATATATCATAGTGTATACATAGCAGGATAAAATTAAATTTTGAATTGCATCAATTACTGGTTGGGGCATTGTTCATAGAGTAGTATCAACAAGTAGAAGCGTCTCTTGATAGTATTTCCATACAAAGGGTACAATGCCGACTGAGAAAGAGCAGATCCCTCAAAGCACAGCTAGTGGTTGCGACGAGATGGTGAGATTAAAAGATTAAGCGAATGAAAATTATTAATTGCATATAAGTATTCGTCATTCTTATTGCTTGAGGATACACACTTAAGGTGGGCATGTACGAACATTCGCGGCCCAAACCTAGACAATATGGTGGTACACAGCTTGGCTAAAGATCCTCATATCCTACAATCTCGTGCATAACTGAAGAAACCCGAAAATGGACCCAATTCGATCAATCTGAGGGTTTTTTGGCTTTGATAACCAAAGATGACCAAGAAAGGGAAAAAAGGAAAGAAAATAAACTCAAGACGCCATGCAATCTAGAATACTTACCGAGCAAGTTTGCCCTCAAATGTAAAACATGGTATCTCTTACATTTGGATGGATCTCTACATCCAACCCTTCTGCCGCTGGAGGACGCCCGGCGGACCCTGAGATGATACTGCCGCTCGGGGTATTAGGGATAGACGGGTCAAAAACATGACTGAGGTAGCATCGAGCTCTCTCACAAACCAGATCGGCATAGTAAGCGGGAGGACAGATGCTCACAGCCTTTGTGGCGCGTCCAAACATATAACACATGTTGTGCGTCAGATCTTCAAGGATGTCGGCTGCGTTTTCAAATGGCGGTTTGGGCTTCTGATAGTGGAATATTTCATCCCAGATGGTGAAATAATGAGCTGGCCTCGCAGTTCCCTGGAGTGCAGTATGGGCTTGAAGGTAAAAGTCCCAGTCACGCGCCTCGGTAACGCCACGATCGACAACGGTGCCATTCTTTGGGTTGGAAGATCGATCCGCATCTGCTTCTTTGGTAGGGTAAAACCGGGTGTGGTGTCGCTTTCCCACGATTACAATTGAGCATTTAGGGAGCCCCTTCTTCGTGTCGGCTGGCGAATATACCTTCTCACAAGCCTTTTTGAGAAGAGGGAGCTCCTGTTGCAGGACAATGTCATACTGTCCTTCTGATACGCCATCGCGGTACACAATGATGTTCTCTGGATATTTCTTGTTGTTGTTGGCTGCCCAACGTCGAAGTGCCAACTGGAGCATCGAATCCAAATCCGCGATCATCTCTTGGCGAGACTGTTGTACACGAAGAACAGCTGGCCATTGACCCAAATTCCTGTCAATGGATGAGACCATCCCGGCAACACTAGGCGCTGATTTGTTTTGCGGTGCTGGATGCGTGACATCAAATCCAACCACCATAGTATTCCCTTCGCCAATGATGCCAAGTTTACTCCTCTCCAAACTCTGGTTGTTCCCTCCAAGCTTCAAGTTGAATTTCAGACCAACGTTTGCAAGAAACTGATCATTGCCTGGCTTGGCAAATCCTTTAGTAAGGACACAAATGTTGCGCACGCCCAGTCGAGTATCGCAAATAGTTTTCACAGTATTGTATAATTCGGTATCCTTCGAAGGTAAGATAGTGAGAATCACTACCGGCTGATATTTTGACATCAAGGATTTGATACAATCTTCTATTTTCTCAGATGCGACATCCGTGTGGTTAAGATCGAGTTTTATGCCTCCAACGGGGCCACGGTTTTGTACTCCAACTTCATTTAATTTGCTAGTCAGAGCATTCAGGGACTCCCGAAGCCCATCTGGAGAGCTCCACGCTGGTCGCTGGCCAGCATAGTTAATATAAACCCATACCCAGCTCTTTAATTGCGCGGGTTTAGAGAATTTTATCGATTTCATATTCCAGCTCCCAAAGGCAGCTAAAGCCGGTTTCAGGTTTGAAGAAGCCTTCATATCTTGATACAGAACGTTTGGAGCCGGTAGAACTCGAGCAGGGACCGTAATAAGTTGGGGTGAGACATGCAAACCAAACGACGTCTAGTATGATGTGAGAAGGATGAACAATATGCCGGAAACAGGTAGCTGATCCGCACTTACCATGCAGGCATTCATCTGGGGGGTGAAACCAAGCACACTGGCTCCCTTAGACACAATGGACTCCGCATTTAGCGAAGGATTGCGGACAGCAAATTCTAACATACGCCGGGTCTGGTCACTTGTCAACTTGGCACTGGCTGGCTGCCCAGGCTCCACGACGCAAACTTCAGCTGGATGATAACTCGGATTCTGCCGGTTACCCAGGTTGACAACTGGTATGTTTGGGTTAACTGTCACATTGTACCCTACACTCGATATGTTAATCAATTTTCACACACTATAGGCAGTAATGGGCGAGAAAGAAGAGGACAGAGGACAGTAGCTTACTTCTTTGAAAGTAATCTGCAACGCTGACATATCTACCAGCTTCCGTGGGGCCTTGCAGAGCAGGGGCTGGGTGGGCTTTAGAACCCTTTTTGCCTTTCTTTTTCGTTTCTTTTGCTGGTTGTGGAGCATTGGAGGTGCTTTCATCTACCCAAAACTCGACATCATTTGGTCCTGCTCCATAGCGAGCAACGCGTGGGGGATGAGCAGATTGCCTCCCATCGCCGGGGGACGCCAATGCATTGATGGCTTTTATGCGAGGGACCGGCTCCCCTCTACGGTTTCTTCTCTGGATATGTGTTAAGCTTACCCGAAGCTTGGAGAGAAAGGAGTCCAAGTGCCGAAGGTCATTCGATCGCTCTTTGCGGTATGCTAGCATCAGGGTTTGAAGTTGACCGGGCTGATAGCAAGCTGCATATTTGACTTGTACGTTAAGTAGAAGTCGAGCAGTGGCCACTCGCGCACTGACAAAGAATCCTCGAAGTGCTTCTAAGCCAGCACTAAGGTTGTACTGTTCCGCTGTTTGTGGTTGAACATCAAAATGCTTGTTGGCACCGATTGATGCAACCCCTGGTGAGCTCTTTGCATGCTGACCAGCAACGATATTCAATGCTTGAATGACTTCCGCCTTGGATCCAAAAACCGAGCTAGCATTAGTTGAAGATAGATGGTCCAGCAATTCTGACGTACTCAGCCTACCTGTCGCTTGGACCTTCAGGTGATAGATGACGGGCGGATCTTGCGGTTCGTCTTCGTTCTCTTTGCGGTACTGAATATCATAAATGCGCTCATCATCGTTCTGAAGCGAGACCTGCGATATGATGATGCTTTTGTAGTCCGTTGCAATGTGCCGCAAGTGAGGTTGAAAATGTTCCTCCATTAAACACTTAATAATTTGTTTTAGTTTTCGGCCAGTAGCTTGAGAGCCATGCACAAGCTCGATATTGTATCGAAACAAATCTGGTTGCTTCTTTTTCACCGACAATTCAAAATAATTCGCATACAGCAAGATTTTCTCTCCTCGAGTTCCATATCCTGGTCGTAAGGGCAGACGGTTGGAGGTTCGGCCACTCTGGGCAGCCAGGCCCTTTGCAATGGCATTTTCGGTTAAGATGACCCCCTGAATCGTGGTCGGTGTTTCTCCAGTTTGACTGAATGTCTCTTATTAGTTCCAACGACATCTGACATCTTGTAGACGATGACATAGATTTGTTGATGCGCTCAAAAATCAGCGAATCACAAGGGTAACAAAAATAAATGCAATGTCCTTCATCACCAGTGTTAAAGATCGACATACCGAAATACCTGGACAGCGCCGCCTCGACCGCCTGGAGCACCGCGGCCACGATCGCCAGCACCCCTTCCTCCTCGATTGTCAAAAAGGCCGCCTCCACGTCCACCACGATGACGTGAGTCTCCTGCGCTTGAGCTTTGGCGGATAGGAACGCTAAATCTATCTCCACGCCCGCCATCGCCAGAGCCTCGTTCACCGCCCCTGGCCCCGCGTCCACGGCCACGCCCGGACATGATGGCTCTTGTTGTTTGTTTATCTTGACAGAGAAAATGACAAGTCGGAATCAATGATAAAATAGAGTTGAATGAAAAGGTAGATGTAGGTAGGTAGGACTCCACTTGAATGAGAAGAACTAAAAGGCGGCGGTTACGCCCCAGTGTCCACCCATCTAAGTCGTGTGTGACTCGACACGAGGCTGACGTGGCGCGACATTAGTACAACTTTGTTTAATCGGAGTCAGAGCTCTCTAGCCTATCAATTTCAGATGACTGGCGGTCCTAAGAGGGCAACAAGCTGTTCCTCATGAACCCTTGAGGTGAAATAATAGGTGGAGCAAAGTGTTCGAAGCCTCCTGACTTTTCGAAATTACACCACACAGCAGGAACAGCGTTTTAAAACCATCTTGCCAATTGCAGATAATACATCAAAGCCAGGTGCGCGACTGGTTGGGAGGCAAGACATCTGCTGCACTTTTACAAATGAGAAACAGTGTTACGATACAGTGAGAGAGTACCCAAGATCAGTCAGCAACGGTGCTTGCCTTTGATGAAGCACACGCATCAAACGCAGGAAATGAAGGAGCTCTCGAGAGTAATTCTCTCCGCATTTTCGGCATCAAAGACTCGAGTAGACATAATTATGGAATACATTAAAGCGCAAACCACGCGAGCACGGCTAATCAAACAAAGCTGCCCAAACGAGAAAGAGGGCTGTGCCTTCAACGTGCGTGTAGCGTCTTAGTATCGTAGGCTTCCCACAGACTAGAGAAATATGAATTTACCTTTTTATCCCAAAGCGGATTCAACCCAAGCCGCTCGAACATTTAGCCTTGCCAAAATGGCGAATGTGAGTGGTGTAAGTCTGATCCGACACGCGGCGTGGGATTCAACGTTTATCCTTCGCGGGTTGCGGGACTATGAAACTGCTTTTTATTTTCCATCTCGTAGTTTCGAGCTGCTACAGTGAGTTGATATTGCTTTTACTAAAAAAAAATAGATGCTGGCACTCTTTTATAGCCAAACCCAGCACTTCCATCGCATTCCATGAAGCCGTGCATGTCCTTTGACATCGGTATGAAACAGATGGGTCATCTTTTTGGGCTGTCAAAGACACGGGAAAAGACTGTATCGGCTCTCTATCTGCCATCTCTCCAGATGATTCTACCGGGCCGTGACAATAAAAACATAAAAGAATCACATAGATGAATGAAAATCAACATTCGTCATAAGTGTCTCGTATCATCACCACCTCTCCCTTCCCAATCCATCTCAAGTCTATCATGAATATCGATATGATAGATGCGAACGCCTCGATGCATAACATAATCTGGCGCATATACGCATAAAATAAAGTCACGAGGGAAATCTGATATTTCCCTCCGACAAAAGTACATGATACTAAAAACAAAGGTGGATACATACGCCGACTCCTAAAATAGAGAAAACGAAATAGCGAGAAAAAGTGGGGAACAGAAGTACTAAAGAAGTGAAAGGTACTTTTGGACAGGATCTAGTAGAAAAGTGGCGCGATCTAGTAAGCACGAGTCAGATTACGCAAGTACCAATCAACCAGTCGTCGGCCGGCTTTGGCTTCGCTGATGTGGATGAGATCGCCCTCAATGGCATAGTCGAGGTCGCTGGCATTGATGGGCTCGCCTTCTAGCAAGCCACCTTCAGCCCAGCGAATTTGTCGGCTGCGCTGCTTGTTAACAAGAAGCCACGCGCGCAGTTTCTCGGGCTCAACATCCAAGAATCCTGCAAGCTTGCTTAGATCCATAGTGGTGTAGAGCTTCAAGTAAGACTTGACAGTGGGGTTGAAGAGAGTGTTCTTGACCTCGTCCATGAAGATGGCAGTGTGATGGTCAACGGGGTCGATGTTGACGGATGGGTTGTCGAAGTCGGGAGGTGTAGGGCTGATGAACTTGGGGCAGGCAGAGCGGAAGAGCTCCTCGAACAGAGGCAGTGCCTCTGCACCACCGCGCTGAAGGCGGTGGAATTGCTCACCGTACTTCTCGCGGAGAGCAGTGTGGATAGTGTCGTCAAGACGGGTAGGGTGGAATGCGACGCAGATAGCAATGAGGGCGTACATCTGGTCATTCTTCTTGGTGATGGCATCGTACTGGTTGCTGCCTTTTTGGAAGTTCTTTGTTCTAGACACGTAAACAAGGATGTGACTGAACATGCGGATGGCGTCGGCATAGCGGCGCATCATCATGTAGGAGAAACCAACGTAGTAATACGTGGTAAAATGGGCGGCCATGACTCGGGCAAACATGGCCTTTTTGTTCATCTCAATATCATCCAGTGTCTTGAGGGCAAGGCTGAAGTCGCCGAGCAGGCAGTGCACACGCAACAGCCCGATGATCGAGAAATATCCCAGCATCTTATACAGTGGGCGAGAGCCATACTCTCCGGCCACGGCCAATGGGTCCTCTCCCCGCTTGATAGCAGCAAGCTGTTCGTTGATCTGTGATCGCTGGATCAATGAGTATAAAACGTTCAGAACCGAGTAGCAGCCCCACGTGTTGGGGTTTTCTCGGAGGAGCTGAGCTTCTTCCTCGTTAGATCCGCTTCGGGCGACACGGTTGCGATAACGGCAAAAAGACTCGAATTGGTAGATGAATTCGTCGATAACGTCCCACGCCCAGTAGTACTGTGAACCAGGCACTCATGAGTTAGTCATTTATACCATACGGATAAAATAGCGAGCGCCTAGGCTCAATTTTCAATGTGAACATCGGAAATGTATGTTTTACATACCGACGGAACCTCCAAATCAACCGGACCTTCCGAGTTGAGAATGTAGTGGAACAAGCTGCAGTAGTTGTCGTAGCTGGCAAATTTTGTCTCCAAAGTGGCCTGGTACTCGAGCGGGGTTGCGGCGGCGGCAAGTTGGGCTTGGAGGTCCTGAGTGTGAGACGCACCGCCGAGCGAAGTTGTGCGGTCCAGGTCACTCATTCCATCTTCAAAGTGAACTTGCTCGCGGTAGTCATTGACCAGAGCCTCCTCCTCGACGTCGGACTCGTCGCCCAGGGCAGGGCGCGCATTGGAGCGCTCGTCGTAGGACATTGTGTGGGCGGGTGATGTTTGTTTTGGCGACGGACAGCCGGGGGACAGAGCAGTGCGGGTGATTCTGTATGGGCAGTAGGCGAGGAACTTGGTCGCGCTGGTCCTGGTTGTCTCAGACCACAATTGTTGCAGTGTTGCGGGTTTGTGCTGTCGTTCGCTGCGGAGCCACAAGCAAAATGAATTTCTCAATGAGGGTTTTCGTTCGCTTGAGCGCGCCAAGCCTCGTGCTTATCTTATCGGTGCGCTGACTCAGCCGTGCATGCAGGGAGCTGGCTGCATCACGTGAGCTGACTAAGGCGGTGGTGAGCAGCAGAATGGGTCAGTTGCCTCGATTGCTGCAAATGCTTTAGCCATGGGTCGCAACAGCTGGCCAGGCTCATTCCCCGCAAACTCGCCCAACGACCCTGGACTAAAAGACATATTCTATTGTCTGCTGTCTGAACAGTCTCCGCGTCTCGCGCCTCCTGCATTGATTCGCTCTGTCCCTCTCTCCGCAACTCGCTCGCCGCTAACCCGCGCAGCGACATTGCGACAAAATGTCAAAGACAAAGGACAATCGCCCTGCTGAGGGCTTCCACCAGGAGTATATCGCGTCGCTCCGGTACCGCAATGATCTCCCGCCGCCTGAGATGCCCCCAAAGTTCTTGGACATACCTCATGAAGGCCTACAGCGATTTCTGGCGCCAGGGTATGCATCAAACATGGCCAGGCGAGAGGAGCCGGGCATTGATGTCGATGCCGAGGGTGGCATGCCCATCGACCTAGTGGGAATCCCAGGTCTTCACTTGGGAGACGAAAGCGGTATATTTTGAATCTAGCTTCTGTGTGTTACGAATGCAAGGTGTCTGACCATGTTATCCAGCCATTTTGATGCCGGAGAACCCACCCCCAGCCGACCCTCGTGACTTACCATTTCTGGTTCCACTCGATCAGCTCAAAAACCCCGCAGTGAAGAATGTCAACGTCAGTTTCCTTCGTCGCACTCAGTACATTGCTGTGGAACAACGCGGACCAGGTGGTTTCAAGCCTGCAGCCGGCAAAGTTAAGCCGCGACTTTCTGAAAAGGCGAAGCTGGCGAATGATGACCCCGTCTATATTAAGAAATACATCATGAAAGGATTTGACATCGCTTATCCGAAAAGCAAGCATACTGGGGAGGACACTGCGGAGCGTATCAAAGGGCATACTGCACAGAAGCCGGAGCTGGATGCGTGGGCGCATCCCGTTCACCCAGACAATCCTAAACTCAAGCCTGTTGGCTACTTTCCAGTCCTGCCAGACTTGCAAGGATATCCAGACCCAGGTGGTTTTGTCCAGTTCAAGTTTGATAAGCCTCCTCTGCTTGCAGCTGCTGGGAAGCGCGATGAGAGAATTGACGTCGGCTTATTATACCCGTCTGCACCTCCTGAACACGTCCTTGAAGAACACGAAGCCAAGTCCAGACTGCACAAGAATAATCCCAAACTTTACAAAGATCCCGGCCCGATTCCATGGGATTACGATCTGTTTATTCCAGACCAAAAAGGATCGGCCACCAAAATCAAAGACAGCCTGGACCTAACGAATCCAAGTCGTGATGACGAGGAATTGTACACTCATGATGACGGAGAGAGCAAATTTCACCGCTACGACAGACTACGGACATATTCTACCAAGGCTCAACAGCTGAACTCGGAACAGAAGCAACGCGATATTGCGTTGACACTCTTTGATCCAGCCAAATCCTCATCAAGTCAAGTCAGCGACTCCATCAAGGCCGCTTATTACTACCCTATCCTCGGCAAAATGCGACTTGCGCCTGAACGAGCTCGCAAGATTGCCAAAGCGGGGCTGGGCGCTCGCAGCCAGGGTGAATCAGGTCGAGAAGACCAGGCCGATCAAATACATGTGACCGTCCGTGATCCTGATGAGGCTGAAATCTATAAGCGCAGTCTGCATCGTGGGAATGTGGACCCGGAATTCAAGAAAAATCTACCTCCGCCTCCTGAGCAATTGGAAGCAGATGAAAATGGAGACAACGCAAATCAAAATCAGCATTTTAGTGGCAATATAGATGCAGACGCTGAAGCTGAGCCTGACATTGCAGAACATATGCCAGAAGCAAGGTCCAGGCAGGAGCGTGATCATTCTGGTGACGAATCGGATTAATATCAAAACTGTCTTCTTTAAGCGGGTCATTATCATAGATAAATACATCACACTTATTACATGGAAATCTTCTATCGTTTTTCAATTTAAACAAGCAAAGCGATGGCGTTCTTCAATTTGATGTTAGGTATGTGTCTTATATTCTCTCACGCTAGTAGTCAATTGCTCGAGAGTTAATAAGTTATAAAGAAGTTTGTTTTTATGTCATCAAGATTCATAGTTTGGTATGCAAGTTTTATATGTCAATCGAATCTAACCACCCTGTAAATACATACATAAACTCGTTCTAAGTGCGATATACCCAAGGTATATGAAATTGTACACCCATATAACTAATCATACAAGGCAATACCTTGTTTGACTCATTTAGAGTCCATAGTCGCGTCCCTTTCCACCCCAAATCCGCAATCAGTCTTTTCTCTGCCCAAAACAACAAGGAAACCAGATTTTATGGCATTTGTCATTCGATTAAATTCTCATTCTCCGCCCTCGTCTTCTTCTCAGCTGATTCAAATGTCTCCATTGGCCCAGTAAACGCAGCGACAAAGCAAATAGCATTCCCACTATTATGAGTGTTTGTGGTATATATGTTGGTGTATCTTGTGTAGGTGTACTTCTTTCTTCCTGTGAAGAGAAAGCAGGTTGTGGAGGTCTACCGCCGAACGAGATGGAGAATGAAAAGGATAATGGAGTGAAAACACCACCGGCGGCCCAGGTCAATGAAGAAGATGATGATGACGAGTAATTGAAGGAATATTCTTGGCCGATGAATATAAGACTGAAGATGCTTATGAGGAGAAAAGGGACTAGAAGTCATAAAATGACGCAGCTGGACGATGATACCGACCTATAACAAACATAGTTGTCAGTATATATAGTTAATTCAGTTAAAACATAGGTTCAGAGATCGAAATACACGTACCACCCGCTGTCTTCCAGCATCTTCGGCCATGTTGCTACCAGCTTGAGTCGTTCACGCACGCTCGTCAAAGGCAAAAGCTTGTATGCTTCTTCGTCCGGAATAGGAAGAACACTCGCAAACCAATACGGAAAGATGGCTGGATCCGTAGGCGGCTGGCCAAACGCCCCAATCACCCTTCGATGAAGCCATGGCGAGGCTTCTATGCTTCGTCTTTCGATAAAATCCAGGCAGGTTTGCATCAGCTGTTGCGTCGAAAGAGTAGATGCAGTAGACGCAGTAGACGCAGTAGACTCGTCAGCTTGACGTGTCTCGTCGTCGTTGTTATCGTTGTCAGTATTATTGATTGTTTCCCTTGCAGATGCTACTTCGCGAGCCTCCATGTCCTCCTCCTCTGCTAGACTGATATCATCCACGCGCTCGGTCGAAGCGTTATAGTATCCATCGAGAATACCCCAGGACCGCACTTTGAATTTGGACGTGCCCACAGCAGTCAATATGATACGACCGTCCGATAGAAACTCCCAAGTATCAATAGTAACAACGGTGCCATATTGCATAAATGGTGCCCGAGCCCCGTCATTATTGTCTGGGATAACGGAGTCCCCATTGAAGTTGTTGATAACCATGCCAAACCTGCGCCTTCCAAATTCAAGAGCCCGACGGATCATCAAACGGTAACGCGGCTCAAAGATGTGAAGATAAGCAGGCATGGACGGGAAAGCGAGCGTACATACAAATAGCGGCATCTCATTATCCCAATTCGACCCGTAACCTTCCTGTATAGCTGCCGCGCGGGTATTGGTTTCTTCAGGGAAAAGACCTTTCAGGAGCTCGTTGAGGATAAAATGAGCCGATCCCATCCCGGAACTTAATGATATATACATTTTCCGCCTGCAAAGTGGGCAGAGGTTGGAATGGTCCAAAACACGACTTGCACAGTCACGACAAAAAGTGTGTCCACACAGTGAAATCCATGGTTCGAAAATTAAGCTGTAGCAGACTTGACAGTCAAGTTCATCTCTGATACTTTCTCTTAGCTGATAAAATACTTTCTCGTCTAGCATGGTGCTTGAATTGTTTGAATCCTCCTCGCCGATCTCAGTGTCCTCGTAGACGACATCTTCGGCGTCGTAGGGCAATCCGCCTTCACGCATCAGCTTGTAGGTGCCTACATAGCGCCCTGGATTAATGGTTGCTTTTGAAACTTCCGAAGTAGCTGACGTAACGCCATCTGCTTCAGTCTCATTGGCAGCAGGGGATGCTGGCGCCTTCCATTGAATCTGCATGTCCGTAACAGTATGCTGCTGCGCCTCAAGCAGAATCTTTTCAAACACATCCACAACTTTACTGAGCACAACATCGACTCCACAGTCGGCCAGAACATGTTCAGAAAACAATGCCGGACGATCGCTGCCGCAGCCTTTACCCTTCCAATAACAGGTGAATCGTTCCTCTCGACCTTCTCCCACCGGGAATGAAATATCTGTTCGCCGCCTCAATGGCGGCACGCAACCACGGCATATCGTATTCCCGCATGGAAGATGGAGAGGGGTTCTGAATGGCTTGGCGCATCGCGGGCATTGAATGAGACGCAATAGAGCATGGGGCTCAAACTGGACCATATCACTGTCGCCACTTGACGCCGAGGAATCAACCGGTTCGCTTGTATCCAAGGCTAAGTCGGCCAACTGAGCCTGATCCAATTCAGGGTCATTGTCTTCTGTACCTGTGGACATTGAGGAGGTGCAGTGCATGGAACAGTCGTCGGGGAATGACGTGATAGACGAGAATTGATAAGCTACCTCCTCCCCTCCTCGTACGAAGACAGGGACCTATTTTAGCATGCGACTATGTTTGCTAGCGCGGAATCAATTTGGCAGTCATTTTTGATAATTATATGCGTTGAGACTAGCAACAAATGCTCTGTAACTGCATTCCATGGGGAGTTGTGGTGTTGTTGATGTCGAACATCAGGCGTTGATCTAATCTTATCGCCGAGGTCTCTTTCGGTTTCGGCTTAGTCTCTTCCTTTTTCCGGCATAGCGTCTACATTTTGTATCACGCGCCGTCTCGTGACCCTCGTCTGCTCTCATACTTAGGATATCTGGTCAAGATAGTCACTTGGTGAAGCAAATTTTGATTGAAATAATTCAATAAGTGCGCGTATCGTCTCCCGTCGTTGGCTGGACAGACGGAGCGGATGAAGGTCAGAAGCCATCCTTTCAACCGAGTTAAATACTATCATGGAAGCGGACCTCGAGACGATGCCATCGCTGATAACAGTTGAACGGGCAAGATTGAGCAGATCAACTGATACATTGGATGAGTTTTCGGAAATAATGTCACCCATGAACTGTGAAGTCATTTTCGACTACGAAATCTCCCGTTTTTACATCGTTGCTAGGCGTAACTAATGTGCCCCATTCACGCGTTTCTAAAACATCTCTTTATCTTTCACTTCACTACATTGCCTCTGGATTTATCCCCTCACTCGAGTATTTTCGAATTTTCGAGTCGTGTCTTCGTCTTTGCCATCTCCACAGTGGCTTCCATTTTCGTTCGACATAGTGATTGCATTCAGCCGCAATCCATCATTGCTCTTGCTACATATCGTTTATTGAGCAGTAGCAGCCCTCAATCTCAGTCACTGAAAATTTGCAGTTAAGCCTATCCTTCCTCATTTCATCGCACCCATCAAACTAACTTTGGCCAGCACTCTCGGAATGATGACCAATTACAGTGACAGCGATATATTGAGTATCCTTTTTCTTTCCAGAGACGTAAATCGTTTGAAATCTATCAAGTCATTGCTGAAGGAAACCTTGGACAAAAACCAAGGTGGTACGGTGCTTGAAGAAGATGTACCTCATAGAAACAGCTCGGGACAATACCGATCATGATGGAGCCAAACAACAATCATCCAGCGATAATAAAGCCAGGAAACTTTGCAGAAAAAAAAAAATTAATCAGTAGGAAGAGTACTAAGCGATCTCGTGAGCCCACCTCTAAAAAAGGTGCGAAAGCGCAGAAGAAACGAGAATGTTCGCACCTCAGCACTTAACCGAGATACGAGTGATTTGAAAACCATGTGTATGGGGTTACATTATGTTGTCTATGGAGAGAGAATCCTAAGAATAAATGGTTGCAGGAACTCGATCTAAATATTACTTCAATGATCTGGTAGCACAAATAGATTGAAGCTATATTCAAGTCAGTAGCTTGCTGCATCAAGTTTGATTGGCGCTGAATAGGTCCTGAATACATCTTCGTAAATGCAAACAGAAATGGTGAAAATGCCACTGTTTTGTTTTCTATCGATTAATGAAATGACCTTCTATTCCTCCTTACATATATATGCTTACAATTTTCCAAATGTGTAAGATACAGGTGCTAGTGATCTTTTTGCCCATTTAACTAACCATAGAAGCTACTTTCTCTCCATGAAATTCCAGAACTTCCAAGATGAATCACTTTCCAAGCAATTTCTTCGCACACTTTTCAAAAACGGAGTAAACCCGTAATCCTTGTTAAATCGTCGAAGAATCTCCTCGGGTCTCTTAGTATCAGCCAGCCAATTGATGGCAGTTCTCGCATCATCGTGAGCTCCAGCATAATCTGGCCACGACCCGCTAGGATTCAGCGTTTTAAACGCGGCTGTAAACTCACTCAGTCGGAATGGGTGCCCAAGCGCTAGCAGTCGCTCATTTTTCACATCCTCCTCTGTCAACGCAGCCAAATGCAACAAAGCATTGTCAACAACATCGACAATCCATGGTGCCTTGATGCGAGCCAGACACTGGTCTATACTGGCCGGATCATCGAAAGAGACCTTCACTAATGCCGCTGTGCTACCCCGTTGCTTGGAGTGGATAATTGGCCCGAGCACGCATCCTGGAAGCACCGAGTTTTGCACAAATTGCGGCTTCTGTCTCAGCTGCTGTTCAGTTTCACCAGCAGCGAACTTCCAGAATAATCTCTCGCTCTCTGTTTTTAGGCTCTGATACACATCTAAAGCGCGTCCGGGCTGATCATAAGGCGGTAATGCCCAGGCCCGTTTGGTGCTAGTATCATTCCAACTATCCTTATTCACGATTTGCTCCGATCCTCTACTCTTCAATACAGCCGCTGACACGTCAACAGCAGCCGTATAGCTGCCGGTAAAGACGAAGCGTTTGACCGACGGGGTTTTGGCGGCAGTATTCAGTGCTGAGTTAAAGGCTTCAATGCCCGGGGTGATGACCTGGTTAGGATCGGTGTTCAGACTTGTATCAGCAGCCATGTACGCAATCCCATCGACTCCTTTTACGAGATCGTTCATGACTCCCGGCGCAGACAGACTGGGCACGACAACGACTTCGAGATGTTGGTGCTGGCCGGCAGCAATGGAAGACTTAATTGCTTCTGTGGCCCATGCAGCGCTTTCAGAAGATCTCACTGTGCCTCTGACAGCGTACCCTCGAGAAAGCAGTTGTATAGCTAGGTGAGAAGCAAGAAAGCCATTGACTCCCGTAATGAGGACAAGCCCTCCCTGAGGGACAGTGGAAGGTGACATGGATGTTCTATAGCTGAGTTGGAATAACAAATAACAAATGAAAGTGAATTTGAGAGTGAAATGAAAGCTATTGTTAGATTTAATGGATTGTATACTGGGTGAAATCTCGTATTTATAACTCGAATGAAAAAGACTGACCTACAGGCAACTTAGGGCATGTCTACGAACAGCACCGCTGACTCAGTGCCACTGATTCAGCGCTTTAGGGTATTTAGGGTTAAAGTGGAGTAAACACGCTGTAGATATCAAGTTCAGGACATAATCTCTCTGAGATGGTTCTGAAGTGATTTTTTAGTAGGAAAGAAACAACCGGATTGAGATACTCTGAGACGTCTTGCCCATCGAGAAAAGGTTTGTCAAACAAGATCACCCGAACGTTTCTATGTGCATATATTACCTTCCAGCACGAATTCATAGGGCCAATATAATCTCTGACGAAGACACAACTACAAAGCAGACCATCCACAAAATGCCTATGTCAGGAAGCTGTTATTTAACCTAATTGAAAAAAAAGGCTAACTAGCAGGCCAAATCTTTATGCCTCATAATTAGTTAGATAGCATAAGCTCATTCCGAATCCGAATATGAATCATCATCATCGTCATCATCATTATCGTTCCGTTGTTCTTCCTCATTCTCGTTCGCACTTTCATATTCGTCTTCTTCATCCTCTTCTTCCTCCAAAACAACCCGTCTCATGACACTCTTATCAAACAAGTCTAGCGCAAATCGACGAGCCGGAAGTCGGAAATGATGGCTCTCGAGGATGGTAAGCGTTTTTTGGAAAAGGTCTACTTTGCGGAAATGCTCCGGGTTTTTGGCTTTGATGCTATTGACGGAGATATATAGCTTGTTAGACATATAAATCAATCAGATGAAATCGGGAGAACTGCTTACCCATGCAGGTCGTTGGCGGCTCTCTTCGACAAAACCGTGTTCCCCATGTCAATGATCAGCTTCAGAATGCGTTGGTTAACTGGATCGGCGTCTGTAGATGCTGTCTTGAATATCTCGCGCGATATTCGCTTCAGTTCCTGATCGCGAGTATGAGGGGCGAATGAGATCTATTTGAATGTATTAGTGATTCACCACTACGGAAAACACTGAATAGAGGTAGGTGCAGACATACGTAGTATAGCTTTTCCAATCGTCGCGGCAGACAAAGCCCCAGCGAGCCACCGCGTTGATCGACAGCAGCATCCCACCCGGCTTCGTGCACCATCTCCAGCCCGTGCTGGCTGCGAGAGATGAGACCAAGGACAAAAAACGCTGTTCCTCTCATGGTAATGACATCAGCAGACTCGGCAATGTTCACGATATTTTGCACAATCTCTGTCTCTTCCAAGAACGGCGCCCCTAGCTCCATGGAGCCTACATTACCCACCGCCCACAGGCATCCCTTAACTTTGAGGAGAGCCTCGGGGTCTTCTTCACTGAGATCAAAATCTCGAATGGTACTTGCGAATTCAAGGAAGTGCCCGGATTGCTCTAGTAATTTGCATCCCTCGGATGTTCGCGCTAGTTCGCGGTAGAAATGAGGCGGCACAATGCCGATATCTTGCATTTCAACAATGTCGTCCGGCGCAAAGGAGGTTTGTCGTCGAGGATGATCTACATAGGCACGCGAAAGAGAAGCTTCGACAAGCGCAACATACGCGTCATTCCTGCCTAGGAACCAATCGTCCATTTCTTGTGTGATGTAGTCTAGGCCGTCGAGGTAATGGTAGCCCACAGAAGTGGAGAGAAATCGAAGAAGAAGTGGTGCTCCAATCTCTCCAAGATGATCAAGCGAAGGCCGGCATTTGACAACGTATTCCAGATACTCTCGCTGGTTGCATGCTTCTTCGAGGATCTTCACGGCTACTTCGCATACAGTAATGTCAGGGTCATATAGTTGAGTCACAAGCATGCGGACTACCCAGACAACATTGTTAACAGAGAGATGGTTGCCAACGGCATATTTGCGTAGAAGCTTCGTTGCGAAAAGGCGTATATCTGTTGTGCCTGCAGTAAGAGCTTTGGACAAGAGCACCCGAAGGTGGCTCTCCAAAGTAAAGTCCATGTTTCCAAGAAGCGCCTGGATAAGATCGCTTCTGTCTTTGAGTTCGATAATATGATAGAACATATTGGTCATATGCCATCGTTCCATCATCGATAAGCCCATATTGTCGCTGCTCAGAACGCCAAGTAAGGCAAAGTAGCCACCGCTCAAAGTACTCGCCATTTGCTCTCGAGAGAACAAAGGGGACGCTGAGGTAAGTCCACTCATGCGATCTACTTGAGCGAGACACTCCGCAATCTGGCGAAGCAATTTGTTCTCGGCCAGATACTTCATCCCCTCTGGGCTTTGCATGAGTGTGCGTAGCAAAGCGCAGCCTGTTCGAACATAACGCTGGTTCGGTTTAGAATTGGGTATCATGCAAAACCTATATTTGAACGGTCGATAGAATCCCACCAAGCGCTTCATAAACTTGGAGCCTTTGATGGCTTCCTCGAGTCTTTTGGGGTTCGTAAGGGGCCCTTCAATAATGCGGAGAATTAAATCCCATTTCCATTTAACATAATTGACCGTATTCAAAACCTGAGTATCAAGGATGTGATTTCTAAATTGAGTTTCATCCATGGCCGGATTCAGCCTATTCTTAGCTGGTTCTCCGGATAGAAGTGAGGCAGATATATCTTCGTCGACGACAGCATATCGTCCTGTAGTGCTTGTAAGTGAGCCAGATCGCGCCAGAATACGGTTTATGCTCTCGATCTGGTAGATGGTTGAGGTGGATATTTCGTGGTTATCAGCGTCAAATCGCACAGCAGCGGGTAGCAAAGCTGGCAGAACCTGTAGGTTGAAACTGACGGACTGCGGTAAAGAGTGTTGAGCTAGCTTCAACACTTCGGTGAGAAGGAGAGTAGCTTTACGTTTAAGAGATTGGTTGGTCTCAACTTCGATGAGTCCAGATAGAGCTTTGACAAGATTGGCCTCAAGCAAAGTCGCCAATACCAGTGCGGAGAAGTGTGCAGTCAAATCGAAACGGTTTTTATCATTCTCCTGATAGATGCGTAGCTGTTTGCTGTCAGGTTCTGAGCGGAGGTTGCTTACACGGCCGTATGTTGTTAAACGTCTTCCCGCGAGAAACGATGAAGACCAGGAAGGAGGCTTGATTTGGAGGGCGTCAAAAAGCAGCTCAAGTATCAGGTCTCTTGCTTGAGGATCTGGGTAATTGAGTGATTCGAGAAGAGACTGAAGCGGTTTGGATTTATCACGCGCGAGAACAAGCAACCCAGGCCACGTCTTCAGCATTGCCGAGATCGCTTTTGCCGAGCATTTTAAACGCCCCGAGCGAACCGAGTCTGAAAACGAGTCGGTAAAAGGGGTTAGAACAGCTTCGAGTTCGCGACCTCCTTGAAGGTATTTTCGCCTGTGTGGAGTATCCATGATATGTAAAAAGCTTCCTATCAAGCTCTCGGAGGCGGTAAATGTACCCTCCGCAAGAGCATCGTGAAGAGGACCAATACCTCCGGAGTACGATATCAAACCGGGGTCTTTGATGAGAATCTCTGCCAGGGTCATAATGGAGATATTTCTGAGTCTGTCCTCATAATGCTCGGCGACAGACACTACCGCTCGAACGACAGCACGCGAAATCTCATGGACGCCATCCTTGACGTCTAAAAAAGCCCTAACAAACTTCAAAGCTTGTTCCCTCTCGATGCTCGCTTTGCTCTCCTTTGCTAAGGACAAAGTGACTAGTTCATCTGTGTGGAGACGGCGAATCTTCCTAATTGAAGCCCTATCTGCAATGGCATAACGGGTCAAGCGGTAACCTGCCGCAACGACTTCTCTGCTGTCGCTCAAAAGCATCATCTGAACTCGCTGACCGAAAACCGACCACTCGAGGTCGTACTTCAACGTGGGATGGCGCTTGAATAGCTCTACCAAACTATTTGCCCTCTCAATGTAGTAATCTGGTGCCATACCCTCTATCTCCAACGCCTGTAGAGTCTCTGCTAAGACGTAAGTAGGCGATTCTGTCTCTCCATCCACCTCCTCCATTTCCTCATCGACCGAATCCGTGGCACGCGATGGAGATCGCATGGGACTTCCGCGAAACAATGCCGACAATCGACTTCGTGAAGGTGTGGATGGGGCCTGAGAGCGCAGCAATTCATCTTCCAATTCATGACGAAGCTCCGCCAATCTTCTATTCGATGAGCTCAGCTCCGATTCGACCCTGAGCCTCTGATCTTTTGTTTGTTTTGCATTTTTGGTCAACAGAGCTTCCAGCATATTCTCCGTGCCCATTTTAATCTTCATTTCCTTTGCAATTCTGTCTCGAATGGCGGCCTGGCGGCGTTCGGTCGTGTTTTCGTCGGGCTCTTCTTCTTCCATGGTATTTCCGAGTCGCGGGAATGGCGACATTCCATCGGGACGGGGGGTCACGCTCCGCGATGTTTGCATACTCTTTAGCTCGGAGCTGAAGCTCCCTGGCTGCGCTGACGGGGCGAGCGAGGCTCCTCCTCGCGTGCTCACCGAGCTGCTCCCACCAGAGCCAGAGCGGCCGTTACGGGTTGAGCGCGAGGCAGCATCGCTCCAGCTAGCCGTTATCGCGCCCTCCTCTTGACTTCTGCTAACTGGGGCGCCATCAGTGCCGAACGCTCGATTCTGAGTCGGTGTCGCAGAAGTGCCGGAATGGTACGCAGACGCCATGGGTTCCCTCCATACGATGGCCGCAACGCGCTATCACCTTGCAACGACGGAGCGAGAGATCGACGAAGGTCGCATGGATGGGTTCGTTTGGCAACACGGTGGTTGGAAGCGCTGGCTGAATAGCTCCGGGACATCTATCTAATGAATTCAGCTGAAAGTGTTTCGTGTCCGTTAGTGAAGACCGTAATCTCCTGGCATTGGCACATCCCATTAGTCGAGCGAGTTGAGAGAGTAGATTAGACGGAGGAATCAATTCATCGAGTCAACCATGGCGAAGGATATGGCGGTGACGGTGCTCGAGCGATGTGGTGTGAGATCACAAAAGGGCCCTATCGCTAGCGGTATGTGATGCCTTGTCCTTACTAATAATCCTCCGCGTACATACAAGGACTTGGAGCAAACAATGCCTTACATTGCCTTACTTTCTGATCTAAAACAGTTGATTTTATACAGAATGATCTATTCTTCGACAATTCGAGAAGAACAAAAAGAAATGAGATTAAAAAGCAAGCCGAACAGGAGGGAACTGCCACTGCCTAGATCAAAAAACAATGACCGAAACAGGAATCGAACCTGCGACTACCTGGAAGCCCCTTGATGACGGAAAAAGGCATGTTATCCTTATCCTGTCTGGAATCAGGCACTCTACCACTGAGTTATCCGGCCACTGGCTGTCTGAGTTGACCACAAGCTGTCTCCTTGAGGATATCCTCTAAAAGATGAGCTAGTTGTGTTGATCTCCGATGGTAATAAATTGCCATGCGTGTAGCACAACAAAAGCAGCAATGACAACCTTGAATATATCACGACGTATGATCAGTTTACTGTCAATCACCCACTACATTAACTTCTATATTATTTTGCCTAGTTGAAAATTATATGTCACGTTCAATAAGTAAATAAATACACATTGCTTCATCCAATCTCAACTGCAGCATCCGCAAAGTCAGCAGTAATGCTATTTCGATATAGTTAACCCCATTACTTCTTCAAGAAGTCTTTTCAAGAATCGTCTTCATCATCTCATTGCCGAGCTTAACGGCATCTGGGAACCGCGGCGCAAAGTAGCTTTGAATGCGCTCAAATCGGTCTCGGTATGATTCAAAATCGCCGAAGGATACACAGTCAGACCAAGCCTGTCCAATGCAATGTTCAGTTTAGCACCCCGCAGCAAAAAAGATGAGTGTTTCATAAGATGGAAAGAGAGAATTTCAAGCTTACCCGTGCTGCAAATGTGAATTCAAGGTCATCGGAGCGGAATGTTTGGTCGTCGATAGCTATGTCGAGTACCTCGTCAAGCAAGCTGGGGTTACGGAACAGGTACTCCGTAACGCCTAGCCATAGACGGAAGAGCTGTGCTGTGGGTTAGCAGGCTAACAGAATAAAGACAAGAAGGACAGCCTACCGGTGTCGAGCATATCATATGATCATACGGCACAATTCCAAGCTTAGACCAACAATCCACAATAGCAAGCAGACTGAGATGGTTATTCGGGGGTGCCTCCTCGCGTGACCCTTGAGATAAGGAGAAGCGGTCGAGTACTTCATCCTTCAGCAGCAAATCTTGTGTCTCAGTGTCTGACCTGAAAACAGCTGCACCGGCCTGCTTGACTCTGGTCTTCAACTCCTCTCTCCTCCCTTCGATCATCAGTTTGTACAGTTCCGTCACGGACTCTGCATACTGTCTGATCTGCTGTTTCGCCGCAGGATTCAGGATGGCTAGACCCGCGTAAACGTGCCATTTGTTCGCATATATACGTAATGTGATATTGATCTTGACATTTTCAATTCCGCCCACCCATCGAGCAATCTCCCACGGAAATTGGTTATTGGAATACCATGCCGTGCCCATGCTGAGGAAAGCAGCGTGCGTTACGGCTTGCGTGTCGGCTGTGATGCGATCGTGCATTTCGCCACTGATACGGACATATTCGGACTCAAACGAGGAGAAGACATCTTCCACAAATTTCATGCTCTCATCGGAAGCGCGGTGTTGAATAAGAACCTAGTAGGAAGATCGTTAACTTCTTTATATGCTCCGTCCCACCCCCGATCTGGAGGCAATCAATTTCACGTCGCTGAGCATACCAATGGCTGACCCTTGGGATTCACTTTGGGGCCGTGTAACGAGTGGCAGGAGATAATCTCTACGTCCGGAGGGAGGTGTTTATCAAACGCTGCAAGCTCCGGTGACTTGCAAGACGTTTGGCCACCAACAATGGCGCCGACCTTTGTTGCTGAACACGCGGGGTCAGAACTTCGGTTGATTCGAAGAGTTTTTTCTTTTAAAGAGTCAAGAGGCTTTTGGGCCAAACATACATGGACCATATTCGGCAACTATCTGGTCAATGTAAGCGGCCTCTACGCTGTATATGATGTAGTCGCTGATTCGCGAGACCAAGTGTCCATTCGGTAAAATATTGATGGCTTGCTACGGCTGATAAGTTTTACTGTTGATACACTGATCCGTGAGGAACATACGTCTGGGGCAAATTCTTGCTTCAATGATTCGTATTTATCCCGCCTGTCACAAGCATTTATCCTTGATAGCCACAGTGGTATATCAGCACGTGTTTAGAAGGTTACGGTGCAATATGGATCTGAGTGATGAGATAGTTAGCATCCGTGCTTAAGAACAATAGATTGGTAAAAGCACAAGCAGAATCAAAAGTCTCAACACGTTTCAGACAAAGAAAAAGTTAAGGTAGCGAGATATTTACATCACCGAAGACCTGACTGCGCATGCCCAACCAGAATGGCCGGGCAATGACAAATCAGGCCATGCTCGAGCCAAATGCACTCAAGTCATCATGTAAGAAGAGCGGGAGAAAGGGAAAAAAAGATGTTCTTACCTTAAGAGAAGTAGCGGCACCTCGAAAGCTTCAACGTATGCAATTGCACGGGGTTACACATCATTACCTCCAGCCTGCTTGACTGAGCCGTTGGGCGTACATCCTGCCCATATCACCCATCCCAATGATGCCAATGGAGGCATTCTCTTTGGAAAGAACCATGGTGCAGGGTTATACCATATGCTTCACGTATTGAAAAGCAGTTCCAACGTCTGCAATAGAGCAACGGTATGAATTTAAGAGACGTCGTTCATAAAAGGGGATAGAAAAAAGTATTCGGACACAGCAGTATCATTGCTGGCGCCAGGAAGTAGCAGACTGAGTCAGACGAGGAGGAAGAAAAAAAAGCCGCGACTTTTGAACTGCGCTCGGGCCGACTAAGTGTCCGGTATGCCCCCACTGGCGCAGTCTTGGCGTTCGCTTCCAGCAGCGCCAGCAGCCAGCCAATCACGCGCCGAGGATAGGTTTAGGGCACACCGTCAATTTTCACCCGTCGAAGCTGCCATTTCGAGATCTTTTGTTTCTCTCCATATTCCATCCACACGACAATTGCCGTCACCCCCTCGACTCAAAATGCCTCCAAAGACCAAGAAGACTCCTGCCCAGGAGAACGTCTCTCTCGGCCCTCTGGCCGGAGATGGTACGACTTTCACACTCACAGAGATCGTTGCAAGTCCCCGCTAACAGTCCATCTAGGCAAGCTCGTTTTCGGCGTTGCTCGTATCTTCGCCTCTTTCAACGATACCTTCGTTCACGTCACCGATCTGAGGTGTGTATACCCGACTTTCTTAGTCAAGTTGCAAGGGCCGATATGCCACTCAAACGGCGTCTGCGCCTAATGATAGCGAGAACTGAGAACTGACGCAAAAAATCACAGTGGTCGCGAAACCATCTGCCGTGTCACCGGTGGTATGAAGGTCAAGGCTGACCGTGACGAGTCCTCTCCCTACGCTGCCATGCTTGCAGCTCAGGACGTCGCTGTTCGCTGCAAGGAATTGGGCATCAACGCCCTCCACATCAAGATCCGTGCTACTGGTGGTATGTTTTGCTCCTCTGTCTCTGCGCAATACTGGCATTCATCTAACGTCCTGTTCAGGTAACGGAACCAAGACCCCCGGTCCTGGTGCCCAGTCCGCTCTCCGTGCCTTGGCCCGCTCCGGCATGAAGATCGGCCGTATTGAGGACGTTACTCCTACTCCTTCCGACTCTACTCGTCGCAAGGGTGGTCGCCGTGGTCGTCGTCTGTAAACGCTACGCAGTCGAACTTTCTCCCTCCACTATATTCTTTCCAACCGGGTTTCCTTTGTGTTTGGATATGAGCATAATGGTGTGGGGATATCATTTGTCTGCGAGGCCTTTCTAGGCTAGCAATTGTGGGATGGAATAAACGCGAAGAACGGCATATCAGCCTGGTCTTCACATTTCTCTCTTAAAACATATAGAGGGTATATAACCTTCTAAAAAATGGATTGATTATTACGATCATACTTCACATAAGACCTTGACCACGCGTAGCAATTCTAGAAAATGATCCTCGCAATCGCGAAAAGATCTACAAATGGCCCAAGCTTAGGAATGCTAAGAAATCTATCTAACAATAGTATTTGAAGTATGACAGTTACGCACTTCTCAAAATCCCAGAACCAAGCAGCGTTAGACCAGCCAAAACGTCAGAATACGCGAATTCTTCTTCAGGGGCACTTGCCTAGCCAAATCAATGTATTATCAGTACTCGAATAGCAAGAATTCAAGGGAAGAAAACATACGAGTGCCATAGAAATGGGTATTCGCATCTGGCATCCGATGTATTGGAGTACTCTTCTCATCCAGTCTCGTTGAGCTCCCGTGGTCATATTATGCATGGCGACTGCGCAGTGTAATGACCATGTCAGAGCCAGTGCGTCCATTGTCGTCATTTGCATTTGAATATTGTGTATGTTTTCTCCATCTGGTTGCTGTGCCGCTTCTTCAGAATACAAGGCAAAATCTTTGCGATCAATTGTTCTCAAATGTTTAAATAAGTATGCCACAGACGCACAAATACCGTCGACACCTTCTTTCATAATCCGGGTTAAGGCAGTGGTTTCTCTTGCATTTGGTCGGCTTGTGCCTGTGTATAGGAATTGTCCCGTTCTGAGTAGAAAGTCACTTGTGATCAGGAGCAAAACTCTGTACTCATTCCATTTGGCACATAGAAGATCTGGGTTATAATTGATTAGTATTTGGTACCAATCCAGTCACGTGGGTATTATCCTGAACATCGGCTGGTTCTCTTACTATTTGAATAAGTCTCTTCGAAATAGCCGTAGTAAGTAAGCTGTAGGTCCTTCCCATAGCTGTAATCGGCCTTGGTCACCCTAGCAGGCTGGCAGTCTTTTGGGACCAATTCACGAACTAGAAGCAAATCTCTGTGCATCTGCTTCGCAGAGGCTCTGAGTTTCTCAATATTCAGCTTCTTAAATGGAATACTAGTGCCGCTAAGGGCACGAAACCGGTCCATGGCGGTGATTATCTTTCTCAGCTTCAATTTTGAAATATCGACGAGCAACCAGGCTTTGTCGATATCGGCCATGGGTGGTTGAGACTGCAATAATCTGTGAAAACCTGCCCCATTCTCTGAATCTGCGAATCTCCTTGCTGCAGCTAAATTGATTGTTGTCGTTGTCTCCTCACTTTTGGTCATGTAGTCCTGCTGAAGCATTGCTAGCAAGCCATTGACATGAATTTGCCAGGTTTTGTCATTTGATGCTGTGTTCACAATCATCTATTTATTCTTGTCAGTCACGTACAAACTTTAGTAAACGATCTTAATGAGAACCTACCTCATACAATGCAAAGAGAAATATAGGCGCAATCAGAGTCCTCGAAGTTGAATATAAAGCAATGCTCTCTCTCAGCTTCGCCATAGCCGCACGATATCTAACATGATGTTCCCTGCGTCCTATGATCGTCTGCGCTGGTGCTTCTCGAATCATTAGCAGTCCATGAGCCAGAACGTCGAGCACCTCAGCTACAGTACGACCGGGACCGGTTTCACCAAGAACAATCTCGAACACCTCGATACTACCGCTGCCGCTACTGGCGAGGAGGGAAAGATTGTCAGCCTTGAGAACAAAATTGTTCACGACATGATCAATTGCATGTCGCATCCAGGGATCTTTTCCGTTCCGCCACTGAAAGAAGATTTCCTTGCGACATGCGGAGGCTGGTGATGCTAGCTGCCGGTTCGGAGGCTGTATGCACAATGAGGGTGGGCCTTTTCTTTCATGTGGAAGTTTTCTAGACGAGCCCTCCTCTCGTATTATGCAAATTCGGTCGGACTTGACGCATTTTAAGCATTTAGGGAGGGTCCGGTCGCATCTGATCCGTCTGGACCTGCAAGTGGTACAACCATGGCTGGAAAGCATGGTAGTGTATAGCAGAAGTTGGCCGTCAGGTATTAACCATACCTTGTCTGAACAGTCTTTTGACTTCCATATCGTTAAAATTCTGGGAGAACATGAACTGGGATGGAAATTATCTCGGCATGCATGGTATGCATGAGTGAGTGTTGAAATAGCCTCGAGGCTTGGAACGATCCACGATCCGCGCTAGCAGTTTCGCGGCCTTGACCAAAACCGGAAAGAAGCAGATTCATGTTCTTTTTGACGTGGATTCGCAGGACAGTCGGGATTGAGATTTTGTTTTACATTATTAATCAATTTTAAATTATTAATGTTCATTCCGACCTTCAGTTCTTCCCAAGGGTTCAGGCGTGATTCCGACTTTGTTCTGCGCTAATTCGCAATCTGCTTTTAAAGGCACTTTTACACGCCTGAAGCGTGGAATTATGAATATGTAATGTATGATGGAGACTTTTCTGCCATCTATTTTTACTGGAAAATGTAGCTAGCGTATATTGGGAGACTTAGAAGCAAAATTATATTACAGAAGCTTTACATTAGTGTCGAATTCGATTATATAAAACCCTCGCCCTCATCACCTTTGCCTTTCTCCTCTATCTATCCTTTCCATTGAAAAACATCTAGCGTTCAAAACCCAACCTTAGTACAGCTCGCAAACATGCTTCCCCAAACAATCGAAATCTGGGGCCATTGGGGCGCTCCAAACCCGTGGTATGGAAATACTGGACAACAACGAGGTATTATCTAGAAAAGCGCTTCAGTTTTAGCTGACAATCAAATCAGGAAAGTGTGCATGATTCTTGAAGAGCTAAAGCTTCCTTATAAAGTTCATTACGTGGAATTCTCCGAGGTCAAGAACGAGTCATACGTGAAAATCAATCCCAATGGTCGTCTGCCTACGCTGAAAGATCCTAACACGGGGATCACGCTCTGGGAGGTACGTTCTAATATTCCATAAACCAATCATGGAAGTTGCTAGACTTGGGATGCTAAATAATTCAGTCTGGAGCTATCATTCTATACCTCATTGACGAGTACGACAAGAAGGGCAAAATCTCTTACAAAAGTGCCCCTGAGAAATACCTTTGCCAGCAATGGCTTGCTTTTCAGATATCCGGTAGGTTCAATTCATCACACGACTCTATTTATCTTCGAGACCCTTGTTTAAATTCTCTGCCTAATTCTATACTACCCCCAGGACAAGGTCCCTACTTCGGTCAAGCCACGTGGTTTGCCCGCTTTCACTCCGAGAAAATTCCATCCGCAATCGATCGCTACGTGAACGAGATCTTGAGGGTTACCAGCGTGCTTGAGCGGGCTCTAAGTGAGAATAGTAGTACAACTGGCAGCAGTGGTACGTGGCTGGTAGGCGACAAGTGCTCCTATGCAGATCTCGCGTTTGCCACATGGGCCTCGGTTGGATATGGCTTATTGAAGGAGTTAGGAAAGACGGAGGGATTTGAGGATGATTATCCTACATACAACAAGTGGATCACGGCAATGGAAGAGAGGGGGAGCGTGAAGAAGATCAGAGATCTGATGAATAAAGGCAGAATTGCGCATGGGCTGCCATGAGTTGTTCGACGATAGATTTCCTGTTTCGGAAATTACCTACAAAACCCTAGATCAGCGAGTCAGCAGGTCATTCCGAGGATATACGTTTCCGATTTGTTTTTGGCTTTATATTAGAGAAAAAACACTCAATCAATTGGCAGTCTGAAATACACCATGAATCTATATAAATGAATCCGCAAAAGGCTTGTTGATATGTTGACTGCAATATCGTGCGGACAAGGCGTCCCCACCTAAATTAAAAGTCCCGGGAAGGAAAAAAAAAGTGACATCAGGAGGATGCTACGACAAATCACGGAGCTCTGTCAACCTCCCTACCATTTCTCTCCTTATAAGCTACATACAATCACTGCATATTCAACCGCTACTATTGCGCCTTAAACTCTGGATATTGAATAGACCGTTCATATCATGACAAATATTCGGCCAACGCCCACGATTCTACTACCCCGCCTACCCGCCCGGACTCTCGTCGGACTGGACTTGCTGAGCTTCACATCGACCGAGCAATTCCACGGCATCAGCGACCTGCCACCTGGCTGGCATTTCCTCTACACGGGCACAACAGAAAGTTTCTCGTTACGGTGCGGGGCGTGGTTCTATGTCGGAGATATAACTGCCTATGCTCCGCACGACTCCGGTGCTAGTACCAGCATCGTTAGGTCCAGAGGTCTCGGCCACACTCAGGTCGAAGTGCGAATATGGAAATGGAGCGATGGTACAGAGAATCTGGTACCGCTCAGAGGTGACACAGACAGTAATCGGCTGGAGGTTATGCGGTGGAAGGCCAACCTGGGCGGGTTGAGGCAGATGGGCGGGTTGTTTAGCTATAACACAAAGGCGGCTCCTGAAGTCAAGGAAACAGAGGGTGGAGACGATGGCGACAGTGATACTCACGTTTCTGTGCGCAGCGACTGGGTCAAGCTCACGAATCGACTATCGCCAGATATCCTGACACGAATATTAGGACATCCACAACACGATGATGACGAGCGGCCGAGTTGGAAGATAAACTCCGCGAGTAGTGCGGCTAAGGATGCAGATAACATCCCTGGTATTTCGGCAGAGGAGGCGTCAGAAGCGACAAGTAGCTTTGGTGGCCGCGAAGACACGACCGAGCAAGAGTTGGAGTTCCTCCCTATAGACCTGAAGCGGACATGGCGAGAAGGTGCAATTGGGCGTGAGCGGACGGAGGCTGCTCAAGACCGAACGTGGGCTCTGGGTGATCTTATAGAGAAATATGGCAGCAGTCGCGGCAGCGTTGACACGACCGGCGAGACACAGATTCTGGGAGAACTGCAGTTTTGTTTTGTCATGATTCTGACTCTTATGAACTACTCCTGCCTGGAACAGTGGAAACGACTACTGGCTTTGATTCTCACCTGCCGCAGCGCGATCCGAGAACGCGAACCGTTTTTCAGGGACGTGCTTCAACTTTTACGACTACAACTGCGGCATTGCGACGACGTCGATGGCGGGCTCTTTGAGATGGATGGGGACTATGATGGCAACTTTCTGCGGAAGTTGTTAGTTGAGTTTCGGCAATCTGTCCAGCAGCTACAGTCAGATGAACAATTCGACGGTACGCTCATTCAGTCAGAAATGGATGCTCTAGAGCAATGGGTGCGCGAAGAATATGGATGGGAACTGCGCAAGGACTCAATCATGCGCCGCGGCATGTTGCAGCTTGAGGACGGCGAGCAAATCGAGATGGAAATGAGTGGTGCCGACGAAGACGACGAAACAGGCGAGTACGCGCCTGTGATTGTCGATACGGGGGAGGGAGTTACCCTGGAGGCGGAAGATGACGCCAACACGCCCATGAGTTAGTAGTAAATGTGTTTCATAGATCCTTAGATACCCAGCCCTATCTGCATACAGAATATGGCGTTCAGTGTTTAATTGAATCATGATAATTGTCATTTTCATTTGGTATAGAAATCTGACATATTCGTTGCCCACAAAACCCTGCCTGATAAAACCGCACAAACAAGGGCTTTTAAACAAAAAAGAGAAATATCCCGGAGTTTCTCTCTTCGGCTTTTTCGGTTTCTTCTGAACATAAAAAAAGGATTTTTAAAACACACAGTAGAAGAACGATCGGCCTCTTTTCTCTTCCAGTCCGTAACCCGGGAACTCGATACTCCTAGAGAGAAAAAAGAGTATTAAAAAGCCCATCGTCTTTCTTCCCGTCCTCTATCACATTCATGACCCCATTATCAAGTAGTCTTTAAATCCAACATTCCATGATAATGATATGCTTCTTTCATCCACACAGACGAGACGCCCTCCCAAGAAAACAAACAGACATTAAAGAAAAAAAATACACACAAACAAGTTGTATATTTTCTTTAACGGTAAGATTTCTGGTAACGAGCGCGAGCACCTGGACCACCGAATTTCTTGGGCTCGGCCCGTCGGGAATCGGCGACGAGGAGTGTGCGGTCGTACTGGATGAAGGCCTGCTTGAGCTGGTTCTTGGAGTGCTCGTCAACGAACTTCTGGTAGTAGGCGACAATCGACTTGGCGATGGCCTGGCGGATGGCGTAGATCTGAGAAACATGACCACCTCCGGTGACACGGACACGGATGTCGACACCGGCGAACTTGTCGAGGCCGACGATGAGGAGGGGCTCGTAGACCTGTATTCATTCCCCCATTAGACCTTGCCCTCTTACAATGGATTCTTGTTCCTTCCGAGGTTTTGCGGATTCGTACCTTGAAGCGAAGCTGCTCAGGCTTGACGAGCTGGAGAGGCTGGCCGTTGACCTTGATGAGGCCCTTGCCTTGCTGTATAGATAGAATAATCTCAGTATACGACTTTTCGTTTTCATTTTCTTTTCGCAAATTATGAAATCGACAGATGAATCCCCTCCCCAACTTCCATCTATTCCCTCGCACAATTTTCGATTCACTGGATATCGTCGGAAAGGGTATAATCAATTTCGTACCTTGGTATGGGCGACTGCGGTAGCTATATTGAATCAAATAAATTAGCGATCCCATTCATTTTTCTCCAAACACCATAATTTCTGCAATTAGCCAAACTCACCAGTCTTCTTCTTGCCGAAGCATTGCACACTCTGCGTAGAAGCCATGGTGAATAGAATGGCTTTGCCGGTGTCAAAGCGAGAGTGTCGTCGACGTCTGTTGTGTGGTGGTAGATGTCGTCGCAGCAGAAATGGCCGTCTTCTGCTGTGCGGGTTTTCGCTTAGTGCTGCCGCTAGTTCTCTTTAGGGTTTTTTCCTGCCGGGTGTGTGGGTCGCATCACGTGAGCTAGACCGTGCCAAGAAATTGGGAGAGCCGGAGAAGCTGCGGCGTCAGAATCAGAAAAGAATGCATTCTTGGTACGAGTAGCGCAAGACCACAGCGCCCATTGACAGTCGAGTTAATATCGAGTCCACCCACGGATTCCATACGGCGTTTCTCTCGTGATTAATCTGCCAATTGCGGTCGCTGCAAGTGACACGCCGTCACCATGTCGAGCACCGTCGGAAAGGTGAATAACAAGAATCGCATTGAAGCTGCCAGCCGACCACAGCAACGCTAACTCAAGATATGAACACATACAGACTCGCCTTGCCTACTCCCGAACATGGCACTACGTCGACGTTGGCACCGATGGCCGCTCCCTCGGCCGTCTCGCCTCGTCCATCGCGGTTTTCCTCATGGGCAAACACAAGCCTATCTACGACCCATCGACAGACTGCGGTGACTACGTTGTTGCTGTAGGATGCCACGACTTGCACACAACGGGCAAAAAACGTATCCAGAAGAGATACTACACGCATACGACGCGGCCCGGTAGTTTGAAGAGCATGACCATGGACAAGATGTTTGAGAAATGGGGTGGAGGGGAGGTTTTACGGAGAGCTGTCAGGGGCATGCTGCCGAAGAATCGGCTGAGGGACAAGAGATTGGAGAGGTTGAAGAGTAGGTTTATTTTCTGCAACAGACATGTAACTGTCCGTCATCTATAACTAACGTGGATATCTTACAGCATTCGAAGGCCTCGCCCACCCTTATAAGAAAAACATCGTCAAGATTGGCACCAAAAGCGTTGTTGGCAATTTACCAGAAGTTAAGGCTGCCTTTCAGCAGGCTAAGGCGGAATCCGCGTCAAGCACGGCTTCGCAATAGTTTTTTACATACATCGTGCACTCTTCCTGTTTTAACAACAATCCCCCTCGTGTATTCTTCGTATTTTGGCTGTCATTATTTAAGCGCATGGATGGAGTCTTGGATTTTGCTTTCTGTATTATCTACCGTGGCCTGTACTTCTATTTTCAGGGCTAGGTGCCCGCCACAACCATTGTATATCAGAAGCATTCGCATGATAAATAAAATGAAAATAGTATATTGAGTCTCATTACGGATTGTCGGATATGTACAACATGAGCTACCAGAACACCAAACACCTTTCTAAGCATATATAAAAAAGAGAAAGACACTCGCTCATAGTTTGGACTTGGCAGAACGAGCGACTGTGCATTTGATGAGGCCATTAGGTCCTGACTGAGGAGCAAAGACCTCAGCGTCCTTGCCAGTATTCTTCAGGCCCTTGTGCCATTTCAAATCTGCGTATGACAATGTTAGAAATACGGGTGTTTATATATAGGTTCGACATAGACAGTAAACTCACCAACTTCAAAATAGTGCTTATTCGGCAACGTATAATCCACCGTCTCAACCTCCGGTACAGTGGCCAAAATTGCATCGGCCATCTTGTACATCACCGCTTGGACACTGGCACTATTTTCCTTGGCGAAGAAATCCAGCGTAATCTGGCGTGCAGATCTCCAGGCATGATCGAACCGGGCAGTGTCTGACTTGACGTCGGCGAGAGTGGAAAAAGTCTTCCATTTCCACGTCGCATCTACCTCGGTGCTCAGAATGCGATCCCAGACTTCGGGCAGCGTGGTGTATTCGTCGCGCACAAAGCCCCAGAATTGCGAGCCCGTGCTCTTCAGCACGTGCAGCCCTTGGATGCTCGAGGCGATTTGGATGCCTTTGCCCTCGGTCACATCAACCTGCACATTGCGGGTTTCGGCGCCGTCCCGTAGGAACGAGTGCGGATGCGGCTTGCCGTCGATGGTCATGCGAGTCCAGCGGTGGGTGATGATGTTGACATGGGCGACGTGGATGTGGCTGTATTTCTCAATAAAGTGGGTGCCAATAATCGAGCCGAAAAGCTCGGGCGGTGTCACTGGATGCTGTTTGGCGAGGATGAAGATGGTGTTCTTGATTGAGTCGGTGGCAACAACGACGCTGTTATCAGCCTTGGTGTATCTGTTGATGATTAGTTATGTTGACTCGAGTTTTAAAAGAGTGAGAGAAAAGCATACGATACATCCACCTCGCCCTCAAGGAGACAGCAGACGGTCATTTCGACTACGGTCTGGACACCGGTCTTTTCATCACGGTGCACCTTGTAGACGCGGACATTGTCCTTGCCGTAGCGGGCAGCAGCAAGTCTTGATGACGACATGGCAGTACTACGTGGTTTATAAAGATTGATGGAAATAATCAAGTGTGTCGAATACTAAATTTCAATAGTCAGCACGGCTCTCCAACGCAGCACAGCTGAGATTTGATTCTGAGAATATAGAAGAAGCAAAGCGGAGCTTATCGCATGCGTCCAAGCTCGATGTCCAAGCTCGCTTTCGTGTGCTTACCTTTCATATGATCGTCAACTGCCTTGAAGACTTGTAAGAACGAAAATGTAGAAAGTATATATAAACAAAGGAAAGCCAGAGTCTTTGCAAAGAAGAATAAATAATAAATAATAAATACTCAGCAAACCTGCCGGACCATAGCCATGCTATACCCAGGCCGGCCTATCGCAAGATTCGGCCAGCTCCGACACCCGCCGAGGCCGGCGCCGTCGCTGCCTTTCGCTTGCCTCTTAATCCAGTTATAAGTAGGCAAATCCTATTAAAATAGAGAAAGATTGCATGCGGCGGCGTGCGCCGGCTGATCTAGCTTATATTTATATAATTTAATATAGTATTGCTATTATTAAATATATAGGGATGAGCTGGCAAGACTTGATATCGTATGATCTATCCCTTCAAAATGCCATACAGCGGAGGGAAATCCGAACGCATCCTCAAACCCATCAAAATCTGTATTAACACCGCTTACCAAATATGGAATGTAGGTCTGGATATCAGGTTGGTTATTATTGATAGGGATGTCGTATTTACTCCTGGATGCCGAGTGAACAGGATATAACGCGTGAATAAAGTGGTAATCATTAAATTTATGGAGAAATTAACAGTCCCTATTTCTATTATAACATCCTTGAAAAAAGGGATATGTTAAACAAGGAAGAAGTGTTAGACAAAAAGCAAAAGCAAAAAGAAATAGTACATGAATACTTTCTCTTCTCTTCAAATCACGAAAGAAGAAAGTTAATGCAATGGATGACGCCAAATTACCACACCATACAGCCTGCCCAACGATCTGTATCAATGTATCAATTAACGATTCGATTAATCAACCTTGTCACTTGATCCGCCATTTAACAGTCCTTCTTTACCATCAAGACGGAAGAAGCCACCGCTGCCACCGTATCCAAGAATACCGCCATTATGATTACCTCCGTAGCCAAGGTTTGATCGTCGATATACCCTCCTGCGGTATGAAATAAAAGCGGTGATAAAGAAGGAGACGAAGATTATGATGGATAGAATGGGGTGGCTAGATATAAAGGACTTGGTGTGGAAGAACGTGGCTTCAAAGAAGCCAATTGTCGATCTGGACCTGAGTTTTGGTGGATCGCTGATTACCAATGGAATGGTTTCTAGAATTGAGGTTCTTGATGGCATGATGTTGGCGCCACTGCTGGTGGTGTCCCAGTAGCGTCGGTTCTGTTTTTGGAGTGGAATTGTTAGTCTAGTTTGACTTTTTTTAAAGAAAAGAGATGCCAACAGTAGACAACTTACATCTTCATCATTTATGATAACTCGCTCGCCGTCCTTTACGTCAATTCCGTATGTCGTCCGAAGCCAGCGGTCCCAGAAATCGCCGTCAACCCAAGCAAAGGCGACCTGTTTCTTATCTTCCTCGCGAATGTTGATGTGCATGCTCTTGGCTGATCGCAAAGCTCGCTGATCATCACGATCCTCGGCTTCTTCGATGCGGAGCTGTTTGGCGTCTCGGAGCTCCTGCCTCTCTAGGCGGAACAGCTGGGTTTGCTTATCCATCCATTCCAGAGCAGCGTTTTTCAATTCCGCCTTTCCGAGTCTGAATTCATCGGATCGCTTGTGGCTAAGAATTCCAAGGACAACATATTTGCCTTGCATAATCTCGTTTGCATTGGCGGCGGTCAATTCAGGGACAATTGGAAGCCATACACTTCGCATCCAGTCCAGAACCCTTGGATTGTCCCTCATGTCGTATGGAGCGAGGGCATTGAAGTATGAAGGTCTACCGTCCCTAACAACAAGCAAGCGGGGCCACGTAGAGATCTTGAATCTATCCGCAAGGATCGCACTATCGGTTTTGACGATTCTGGCATGTCCCACGAGTGGTAAAGCCAGGCGTTCCAACGCGGCAAAGTCTTCGGAGGTGGTTGCGTGGTCAAAAAAGTAAAGGAAGACCACCTCGCCGGTTTCCTCTAATTCTTTGAATGCAGCTGCGTCCACATATTGAACTCCAGCACCAGTGTCTACTGCCTTTTGGGCGTAGCTGATCAGATCGCCCAGTCCACGTAGACCGTCATATTCGACCTTTTCTCCTGATTTGAAAAAGAACATGGTTGGGAATGCATGGACACCTGCTTCTTTGCACAATCGCTTTTCAATCTCGCAATTGACCTCGCCGATGTTGAGCTTGCCTTTCATTTCTTTAGACATCGATAGCCAACTAGGGGCCAATGCTTGGCAGTGATGGCACCATGGAGCATAAAATTTGATGAACCAAGGGTCGTGTGTTCTCGTAACAAACTTTTGGAAACTCTCGGCCGTCAGTGGAACAGATGTGCCCTGAGGATTGTATGTAACCGCTGCTTTCACTGGTGTAGTCTTGATGCCGGCAATTGACTTCTCATTATCGCTCAGCTGTGCGATTTTTTCATTGTGAATTTCGCCAGCTTTAGCGCCGCCCTCGGGGTTCTTATCCTTTGCTTGAGGAACCTCAGGCTCCGCAGTGACATCGACACCGTGAGCTCCTGGCTCGGGCATCTTAACACCCGTAGCAGGGCGAGATCCAGGGCGAATCTGTTCCAACTTGCCCTCGATGAACTCGCTCAATGCGTCAATATTCTTCGCACCAGTATACTGTTCGACCAGCTCCCCGTTATGGTAAAGAGAAAATGTAGGGAAGTACTGAATTTTAGCCTCCATACACAAATCCCTAAAAGCCAAGCAGTTCATCTCTGCGAAATGGAAATCATAATAATTGGTGAATGAGTTCAAGGACGATTCTGTGTCTGAGGATTTGGTAGAAGTTGAAAGAGGGTTCGATGTCTGTGGCATGTTAGTCATTGATAGTCCTCAGTAACAAGTGCTAGAGCATCAATTGCTTACATAGTAGTATTCGTATAATGTTTGCCACGCAGGTGCAATCCTCTGACAATGCGGACACGATGGAGAAAAATGCTTCACGAACCTATTCACCAAACGTTAGCGCCACTGAGCTATCGATTGCTAGACTAAGACATACCAGTATCCATCTCCAATCATCGACCTGAAATTGTCTGGAGTCATCTCCGTTTGAGGCGGCACTTCAATTCCATTGAACGTCGTGCTGGGCGTTTCATCTTCGAGGGCGACTTCCTCTCTTTTGAAGACATTTGTGGCTAAGGAGGGTACTATGGCAAGCGAAAAGAGCGACCAGGTCCATAACGAGGACTTCATGATGGAGGTTATAAGAGGCCGAAGCCTAGATTTGATGTGAAGAGCGAGTGGTGCAATAAACGATCGTCGAGCTATTATTATTCAGCGCATCTATCTGTCAAGATCGGCGCATCGATAAGCCTCAGATAGTGGAAGTGAGGGGAATGGAAAGGCGAAATATAATGAGTAAATGTGTAGTGATAATACCTTAGGCTACAGGCTAGAAGCCTTGCCTAGAAAAGCCGGGGAGATGAAATTGCAGGACGAGGCTATAAACCCTCAGTGTGATCGATGTTGGAGAACAGAGACAAACTGATCCTCAGCGCAGCCGGCATCTTGTCCCCTTTTGGCGTGGCGGCTAATAATGCCAGGTTTCTCCGCTCCGAACCACCTGCAACTTCGGGTGGTCGCAGACAGCAAGATACTGCCCAAGCAAAGACGCAAAACTGCTCAATAAACGACAAAATTGGTCTCTTGCGCCTTGGGATCGAGGTCAATTGCACTCGTTCAAGATGCGGTCGACCCTGAGACTACTAGCCAATGTCAAACAAGCCCGGTACTTGGAGCCTCTGGCTCCGACCGGCTTGACCGGGCTAGTCACACATCCCAGCCCTCGCTCGACACTCATCTACCTCTACAGCAGGACGCTTGAAAAGCTGAAGACATTCCCAGAATCATCGGCCTACCGCCAGTCTACAGAGGCCCTCACGCGCCACCGCCTCAAGATCGTCGAGTCCACCACGCCTCCCGGGTACGAAGAATGGCTCCAGCGCGTCAAAAAGGTCATTGCCGAGTCTCCCGAGCTGTTCGAAAAGGCTCGTCTTCCTGACGGTACATTTGCGGGAATCCAACAGGATGATGTGCACGGTGGCGTTCGTGCGCAAGAATGGGACGGACAGGTTGGGCCCATCACCGAGGGACCTATGCGGACCCCGGAGGAAATCGCCCAGTGGGAAGCCATTGTCGAAGACGCTTCTAAGCCCGAGAACAAAGGCGACTTTCATGGAGAGACTATTAACTGGGAAAGCGAACCTGCTCTAGAGGCGGAACAGTACGTTGTCACCATCGATCACCAAGCTAGCGCATCCAGAGAAAACGTGGCTAATATATATCTAGAATTGCGGACATCGAAAACAAAATTGGTGCTGGCCTTATTGAAGAAGTTATCCAAGTGGCCGAAGGCGAGCTAAAACTCGTGGACGAGCTCGCCGAAGCCAAAGTGTGAGTTGTTCGCGATTTGAGCTTCCTTCATCTTGAACAATACTCATTGCTGACTACTCAACAGATGGGAAGAGCTTGCCGAGAAGCCAAAGCCGGGACAATGGACATATTTCGAGCGGAAGTAGCACCCTATAACGGGACGGTAGATGTATTTATAAGTTTGTTACGTGACTAGAGAAGTTCAATGCCATGTCTTTTCCAGTCTCTTACTCCATATTGGATACTTTGCAGCCTGCGAACCCTTTTTTGCGTAGATAAATTGTTGAATGATGACTGTTTATACATCCAAGAAATTACATACAGAGCCAAGCAAGCTTAAACCAATACTCTCGACCAAGAGGGAGTGCTTCACTATCATCGACGGTCGACCAGCTAATGTAGGTGGTGTTGCACTAATCCCATTCGGGACAGCCCACTCCAAACTGGACACATTAGATCTCCGCCATCACAAACAGCCCAGCGCTTACCACAAGAGCTCCGCACCGCCATTTACTTGCAGCGTTAAGAGCACCTTTGAATGGAGATTACCCTTTTTAAAGGTTTCTTCACACCTTGACTGTATATCGCGGCGCTGATTCGCCTTGACCGAGCCCGTTCTCGCGGGCACACACCAAATACACTCTCACCCCTCAGCATACCGACAAATAAGCAACATGCGGCTCGATATTAAGGTGCGTTCTTCCATTGCGGGCGAAATACGTGTTTTTATTTGTACTTGAAGGAGTGATCACGGCCATTTTCGGCCAAAGTCGAGAGCATATGCTAATTCAATTTGTTCGCACAGAGGCAGCTGTTTGCTCGCTCCGAGCGAGTGAAGGGTATTGACTTTCACCCGACAGAGCCATGGGTAAGTTCTGCACGTCGCCTGCTACGAAATCGTGTCTAACATGCCTGCAGATTTTGACTACTTTGTATAGCGGTAAGCTATTGAACAGTGTATAAGCACATATGCTGGGCTTGGTACTGATCGGTTTAGGACACGTCTACATCTGGTCGTATGAAACTCAGGTACGCCGTCACCATCCTAATATCTACTGTTATCAGGTGGGCAAATTATCTAACACAACATGCAGTCTATCATCAAAACGTTCGAATTGACCGATGTCCCCGTTCGTGCCGGCCGCTTCATCGCTCGAAAGAACTGGATCGTGTGCGGTAGCGATGATTTCCAATTGCGCGTTTACAACTACAACACATCAGAAAAGATCACATCATTCGAGGCTCATCCTGATTATATCCGAGCAATCGTCGTTCACCCGACGCAGCCTTTTGTTTTGACGGCCTCAGATGATATGACTATTAGGTTATTCGATTGGGAAAAGGGATGGAAATGCGTGCAGGTCTTTGAGGGTCACAGCCACTATGTCATGGGTCTTTCCATCAACCCCAAGGACACAAATACCTTTGCATCAGCGTGTTTGGATCGCACAGTCAAAATCTGGAATCTTGGCTCGGGCCATGCAAATTTCACTCTCGAAGCTCACGGTACGTTCCCGTGTGGTTCAAAATACGTCAACTTTAGACAAGATGCTAATGAATATACAGAATCGAAAGGTGTTAACAGTGTAGATTATTATGGACAGGCCGACAAACCGTATATTGTGACAACCTCCGACGACAAAACCGTCAAAATATGGGACTACACAACCAAGGCGTTGATCGCAACACTAGAGGGACATACCAGCAACGTATCTTTCGCCTGTTACCACCCAGAGCTTCCCGTTATTATTTCCGGGTCGGAAGATGGAACAATCAAAGTTTGGCACGCCAACACATATAGACTAGAACAATCGTTGAACTATGGACTGGAGCGGGCTTGGTGCGTTAGTTACCAAAGAGGCCGGCAGGGAATTGCCGTTGGTTACGATGACGGCGCTGTTGTGATTAAGATGGGTAGAGAAGAGCCAGCTGTGTCGATGGATGGCTCTGGGAAAATCATCTATTCACGACACAGCGAGGTGGTTTCAACGGTCATCAGAGGCGATGATTTGAAGGACGGTGCGCCTCTTGCTCTGCCTACGAAGGAGCTGGGGTCATGCGAAATTTACCCACAAACACTGGAGCACTCGCCCAACGGTCGTTTCGTTTCTGTCTGCGGTGACGGCGAGTACATTATCTATACAGCACTAGCGTGGCGTAATAAGGCATTTGGCCAAGCCTTGGACTTTGCCTGGGGCTCTAAAGATAATAGCAACGATTATGCTATTCGGGAATCAGCTACAAGCGTGAAGATATTCAAGAATTTTAAAGAGAAGAAAGAAGGGCTGGATGTCGGTTTCCAAGCCGAGGGCCTTTCCGGCGGTGTGCTGCTAGGTGTTAAGGGTCAGGGTGGCATTGGCTTGTTCGACTGGGAAACTGGTAACCTCGTTCGTCGTATCGAGGTGGAGCCCCGCGGAGTAAGTTCTCGTCCTCAAAGTGACTGACAGGGCGACTAATGGGAATAGGTTTACTGGTCTGAATCTGGCGAGCTCGTTGCTCTCGCCTGCGAAGACACTTGCTACATTCTCCGCTTTTCAAGGGAGAACTATGTCAATGGTTTGAATGCTGGTGAAGCTGATGAAGATGGTGTTGAATCGGCGTTCGAAGTAGTTACAGACATTAGCGAAACTGTTCGCACAGGTGAATGGGTCGGCGACTGCTTCATTTACACGAACTCTACGAATCGGTTGAATTATCTGGTTGGTGATCAGACATACACAATTTCCCACTTTGACCAGCCCCTCTACGTCCTCGGATACCTGCCTAGAGACGGACGTATCTACCTCGCCGATAAGGATGTCGAGGTTGTCTCTTTTGCGCTGTCCCTGTCGGTGGTCGAGTACCAGACCTTGGTTCTCCGAGGTGATATGGACTCGGCCGCAGAGCTGCTACCGGACATCCCACGGGATCAAATGAACAAGATTGCTCGATTCCTCGAGGGACAGGGATTCAAAGAACTAGCCCTTGAAGTGTCCCCTGATTCCGAGCACCGCTTCGAACTGGCCCTCACCCTCAGCCGTCTTGACATCGCCCTTGAACTTGCGCGCGAAGCCGACGTCGAGCACAAATGGAAGACCGTCGGTGACGCAGCACTGACGGCCTGGGACCTGAGTCTTGCGCAGGAGTGTTTCTCGCATGCCAAGGACTTCGGCTCGTTACTATTACTCTACACCTCCAGTCGCAACACCGAGGGCCTCCGCTCCCTTTCCGAGCAGGCCTCCATTGCCGGCCTACACAACGTCGCTTTTTCCGCACTATGGACCGTCGGCGATATTGACGGCTGCATCGAGCTACTAGTTCAGACCAACCGTCTTGCCGAGGCAGTGCTCTTTGCGCAAACATACAAACCTTCCAAGGCGCCCAAACTCGTCCTTCAATGGAAAGAATCTCTCGACAAGTCCGGCAAGGCGAAGGTCGCTCGTCTCATCGGAGTCCCTCCGGGCGCCGATGCAGAAGGCGAGAATATTGCCGTCGATGAGGATTTATTCCCTGAATGGGACGAATATCTCCGCCTTGAGAAGGACGGCCCTCCAGAACCGCCATCTTCCGAGTCTCTGATTGAGGTTGGTGGCGAGGGCGAGGAGGCTGAAACTGCAGTCAATGGTGCGGCGGAGATTGAAGCTGAGGCGTAAAAAATGAATCCATTAATCCAGCTGTTTGCCTTCCTTCTCTATATGATTTTCTTTACTTATTGCTCCTTTTTTCTCGTCTAACTTTTTGAAAATGGTTTATGGGATGTATGTATGTCTGATTTGGCCCTAATCGAATAGTATCTTTTTCCTCTACTACATATGATAGAAAGGTGGCAGTCTTCTTATTTGGGGTTCCTGTCTTAGCTAGGCCATGTGTGAGTTTGAAAAAATTCAAGGATGACCCATAGATATAAATAAAGATAGGAGTTGTGTCATTATTGAACCTTAAACCTGAGAAGCTACGTAAGAGAGAAGTTGATTCTCCTAGCAAACCTACATTTCAGGAGTACACGCTCTAGAGACTGCAATGAGCAAGCCTTCGGTGCTGCAGGTGGCAGGCGAACATTCCTGGATAAGGCTGTCTGACAGGTGGGACACAGATCGGGAGATCTGCATCGCGATTGGCTGGCGTGCTGCTCAAGTATGCCCCACACTAGCAATCCGGCCAATCATATATTGCAAATTGCGTGTATACCATAATTGCACCAGGCTGGGATTGCGCGACAAATCGTGCCTTCAAGAAGGGGGTTTTAAGTAGATGGTGAACTTCAAAGAGACACGTACCGTTTGCGGATGGGCCATGGGCTAATATACTGGGGTTGGAGGTGGATAAAATGTTTCTCTCACCCTGTGCCCTGCTCTCATACACATTCATCTACCATATGTCTACGTCGTTGCTCGTGTATTTGACTTGTTTTGATATACAGCCCAATTCAATTTCTTCAGGGTACTTTCCAACTTGACTGGCCGTTTACTCGGCTCATTTGGCTTGGAGATCCAGGCAAGATGATATTCACGCTCAATACGCTGTCCAAGGCTTTTGCTCTGGTGTCTTTTATTCTCAGCACTTTGTGTCTGTTTGCCGGCTCACAGAGATCTCTCCTGCAAAATGCTAGTGTTATGACGGTTAGTAAAAGAGATCACAGTCTGAGGTCATGGGTTGACCATGGGACAACAGCTCGATACCTCAGCCTCCGAACCTACATCCGCAATCCAATCCGCGGCAAACAACCAGACGTCAACGGCCGATATAGGCCTCAAAGACTTCTACGCTATGCACGTCCTAACATATTGCGAAGGAAATTTCCAGCATGATGGCCCCGTGGAAGTGACGAAATGCTCGAAACATCGAGCGCCATTTGCATTTAATCCTGCAGAAGTTTTCTCGACAGAATTCAATGCGGGTTTCAATATATCCGATATTAACTGGCCAGATAGTATCACGGACGACTTTGAGGTTATGGCCATGACTACAAAGGCCATGTCGGTGCTGTATATTCTCGGAATGGGATCCACTGGCGTCGCTTTTCTCATGGAGATTCTGCTATCGCAGACTAGAGGAAAGCCATCAATGTTTGCGCATTTGTTTTTCACTGTGGTATGTTATCCAGATGTCTGCTAAGTATCACGTGCGAGGAGAAAATATTGACTTCTGTGTACAGCTAAGCTTTGTTTGTCTGGGGGTGTCATCGTCAGTCGCGTCTGTCATTGCGGTGCAATTCGTTCACCTCATCAACCGACACGGTGAGGACTACGGGATAGTTGCCAAAGGTGGTTACAGTTTCCTTGGTATGACATGGTCCGCTGTCGTGCTCTCGTTTCTCACTGTTGTTATCAGCGTGATAACCTTGCCCGCCAACAACGGGGGTGGTGCTGCGCCGCTTGAGAAAGAGGTGGAAGAGGTGGAGGATGTGTAGATAGACTAGATTGAGTCGAGAAGTGAATGAGATGAGTTCTCTACAGCTTTTTACCTGTAACATCAAATTCAAACGTAAATCTTTCGGAGACCAGATTCGAATCACAACTACCTCGGCGCTGACGGCCCGATTGGTAATTTAATATCACCCCGACTTCTCAACAATCTTTTTTTGCCCGCCAAGAAGCTTGCCAATGCCATTTAAGAAATGAGGTATTTACTGGCATGTCGAAAAACCGACTATTTCGGGGTTTCAATAGCCAATAGGAGACGTCAGCGGGATTCTGGCCGATTCTCTGGTTCTCTGATGGTTGGATTGGATTTGTTCCGTTTCCATCGCTTTGTCTATGTAACATGAACGTCAGTCAGGGTGCGCGGGAGCCAATCTAGAGGTCGCAAATAGTACTGAGTGACAAATGGACAAACACGGTCGATTGTCACGAATTGATTCAACGTGCTCGGCCCAAGGGCTCAGACCTGCTGTTTGGCAGGGAAGAATCCTTGATATCGATAAGATACCCCCCGCCCCCGCATTTGCCCGACAGTCTGCCTGCTGCGCAGTGACGATAGACTATTCTCTTGTCGTATCGCAGGGTTGGAACCGCAGCCCTTGGGCAGCATTGTGAAACGTTCAGCATGTGACACGGACAGTACGCTCACCGGGCGGACCACTGCGAGGAGAAAGCGCATTGTTAGATTGGTTTGTGTTGAAAAAACGTCGGAATGTCGCACGTCGAGCATCAAAGTAGCGTTAGATAGAGACCATACTGCGTAATGACTGGACACAGGCTAGTTGGATGTAGGTACAATGCAGCTGGAAGAAAGCAATTGCTGGTGGTTGTAGGCTGCTGCTGCTGCTTTTGTTGTTGTCGTCGAGGAACGCTACCAAAAGCTGGCGATGACGGAAGGCCCCGCGATGACATCTTTGGCAGGCGCATCCCAGGCAGCTCCTTCCGGTGTCTTATTTGGGTTGCCCCTCCCTCTTGCCATAAAACAACAACGACGCACCTTCTCCTCTCTCCTCTCTTTCCCACACCTTTTCCTTGCTCTTCTTTCCCTTCCACCACCGTCAGCCCATCAATCCCTATCTCAATTCCCACTCTTGTCTGCTGAGATTTCCCAGTCTCCTTAGAGCTTTCTCTACATACCTGCCTTTGTCCCCGCTCATCTGAGAGGCACCACTGTCCACCATGGGTAAAAAGGCTATCCAGTTCGGCGGCGGCAACATTGGCCGCGGCTTTGTTGCAGAGTTCTTGCATGAGTCTGGCTACGAGGTTGTTTTCGTCGATGTCGTGCCCCAGATTATTGACTCTCTGAGCAACAACAAGTCATACAAGGTGACTGAAATCAGCGAAGAGGGCGAGAAGGCTAAGACTATCACCAACTACCGAGCCATAAGCTCCAAGACAGACGAGCCAGCGGTCGTCAAAGAGATTGCTACTGCTGACGTCGTTACCTGTGCCGTTGGACCAAACATTCTGAAGTTCATTGCCCCTGTCATTGCCAAAGGCATTGACGCCCGCGAAACCGATCACCCCCTCGCAGTCATTGCCTGCGAGAACGCCATCAACGCCACCGACACCCTGCGCGGTCACATTGAAGAGCACCTTGACAAAACCCGCCTCGATACCCTCCCGAAACGCGCTCGATTCGCCAACTCTGCAATCGACCGCATCGTACCCCAACAGCCCGAGAACGCAGGACTCGATGTTCGTATTGAGAAGTTCTACGAGTGGGTTGTTGAACAGAAGCCATTTGGCGAATATGGTCACCCGGATATCTCTGCCATTCACTGGGTAGACCACCTTGAACCTTACATCGAGCGCAAGCTCTTCACTGTCAACACTGGTCACGCGACTGCCGCGTACTACGGCCACAATGCCGGCAAAAAGACTATTCACGATGCTCTGGACGATGAAACGATCCACAAGGCAGTCCACGATGCATTGGATGAGACTGCAGCTTTGATTGTCAAGAAGCATGATATCTCGAAGGAAGAGCAGAAGGAATATGTTGATAAGATCGTCCAGCGCATTTCCAATCCTTACCTCGAGGACGTTGTGGAGCGTGTTGGTCGTGCTCCTCTGCGCAAACTTTCTCGCAAGGAACGCTTCATCGGACCAGCTTCCCAGTTAGCTGAGCTAGGGATGAAGTACGATGCTCTGCTAGGATCGATCGAGAAGGCACTGCTATTCCAAAACGTCGAAGGTGACGATGAGAGCAAGGAGCTCGCGAAGATTCTAAAAGAGAAATCCGCCGCCGAAGCTACTCAGCAGCTCACAGGCCTCGAAACCGACCATCCCCTCTACCCAGATGTTCTGAAGGTGGTTGAAAAAGTCAAGTCTGAATCAAAGTAGGATGCCCATATTTCTGGCGACGGTGCTGAATAATCCTTGCACTCATAATAACACCTTACTATTCTTCCTCTTTTTTCCTTCTCTTCCGAGTGAGCACATTCCTGATATGTAGTGGACAGAACGCAAACACAGGCCCGGATTTGAGAAAAGGGAGCCGTTCGAGGAAAGACGCATAAGCATACACTACTTGCCGTTCTTTATTACCAGAAGACGCAGACAGAAAGGCAGAACACGCCATGAGAGACGTATGATTCGGTGTTCGGTGCTAAATTAATGAGACCATGTTTTTACTACGTAGTGAATGTCTACGAAATGCCAGAATAGAAATAGCCATTGGCCTTCGAAATGAATACTTATTATTATCGCTTTGCGAGTCCAATAACTTCTCCTTGACTAGATTTAACAATGATGCCCAGAGCTCGAAATAGTTTGAATATTAAAGCTGTAATAACTGTTCGTAACTACATAGGTTGGAAATTATAATGCTTTCTTCCCGTTCACTACCCGAATAACCACGAAGTAGATAGATGCTATCACAATGGAAAAAAAGAGGTATTCCCAACAATTCTTTTAAGTAGCCAGTCGCTCAACTCTTGATAATCCATCCACTGTGTACCATGAAATCAAAGATGCGACCTGCTTTTGCGACATCGATCTATATTCATCAGTTAGCAAACAAGTCAGACATAGTGAAAGAGGATGAGGGGTAAGGGACTAACCTTGCAAATACTTCTCGCATCTTTCTTCTTGAGACTACCATTTTGTTTCATGGCCTCTTTCAGGAGCGCTTCTTTGATGACTAGGTACGGCTTTGGCTGCACATGCACTGCATTGCACAATTCGACTTCTTCCTTGGTTAGTAGATGCAGGTCTGCCGCGCCGTCGTTCTCCAGTTTCCAGGGAATGACACCGTTCAGCGGCTGGACCACGTATTTGGTTTTTGTTGGTTGAGGCGGTGTTTTGGTTGGTGTGGCAGTGGTGTCGCCGTTGGCGGCAAAGGCGAGATCGAAGTCGTTGAGTGGCACATTGGGGTCGGGTGCGGCGGCGGCAGCAGTCTTTGCAGATGGCTTTTGGAATCGGAGAGGTAATTCGGGGGTGGTTAAGAGGCTTGCTTGTGACGGTCCCTCGGGGAGCTGGACTTGTTTTGAAGGACGCGATGACGTGGCGAAGCGATCAAATGATCCTTGCGGGATCGCCCGCTGAGCCCGCTGTTGCTTCTCTTGCTCGTACTTCTCCCCGCTCTTGAGATCGGTGATTCCGTACTGCCGCCATTCTTGCAGCTGGGATATCGCTAAGCGCAAGTTGTGTTCGTACTCAATGCCTTTGGAGAACTCTTCAAAGTCTTCATGGTTTAACATGCGAGCAAAAGGCTTGGCCTTGTTGAGCAATTCCTTCTCTTCCTTGGTCCTCTTCTTTTCCTGCGCAATGTTTTTCCGGTATTCAAGTAAGTTGTGCTCGAACAGGATTTTCTTCCGCTCGGTCCGCTGTGTCAAACGCGAGTTGTAGATTTCCATCACTGTCATCTTGAGCTCCATCTCAGGGTCCATTTCCCCGTTAGCGTTGAGGCCATTACCAGGCTCGAACTGCATGTGCTGGACGGCTTCCTCAGCCTCGTTACAGAATTCCGTTTCGAATTCCAGACGGCCAGGCATGTAGCCCTGGACTTCGTGACAAGATGGGACACTCGCAGTGGGCTTCTGTTTCGGTGTCGCCGGTGGTGCCGCCTTGGCCGCTTCCTTGCGTTCCTCAATGCGCCGTTTCTTTCGAGCTTGAAACTCCTCTTTCGAGATCTCTTCTTGCAGCGTCCTGTCTTCTGGATCAGCGCGAGCAGGCAGTGGGAAGTTGGGACTGTCAATATAGGTGTCGATATAATGATCGCGCACTTCCTCTTTCGTACGGAAGCCTCCGATGTGGTCTGCAATGTCGGCCCATGAACCTAGGCCATAGATCTCAATGCCCTCCAACAGAAGCAGCTCTTCATCAGCACCCCAGTCAGCTGTGTAAATGGGCACAGAGTTCTGCTCAATTACGTGAAAAGGGTGAGTTCGGGGGTCGTGGTTTTTGGATGATTCGCCGGCCGCAAAGCAAGGAACGCACAGGTCGTACTCGGGACAGGAGGGATGGGCGCATGATACACGAACCTGGTCAGTGAAGTCAGTACGAAATTCCAAAATAACATATCATGACAGGAATACATACGGTCGATGTGATGTCCACAGAGCAGACATCGCAATGATACTTGGTACCTCCTTCCGTGCCGCGCGTGGCGGTCTTCTTGCGGATTACGCCCATGGATTCGTCCTTTGTCTCATCCTCCGCCTTGTCCGAGTCCGTTTCGGAAATTCCTAAATGCCCTCCAGGATATGGAGGGGGCGATATCAAGCAGATGGGATCGGCTGAAGCGAGTGAAGTATGCGCTGGGTGGTATCGCGCTCAAGTGGAGCCTTGATAAGACAGGGACGGTTGATGACAAGAAAGCGTTCCAGCGGAGTGAGGGCAAAGTGAGATGAGAGGAATGCAGTGGCGTGACTGAGCAGGTAGTTTGACTCGAGTAGTTTTCTGAATGGCTTTGAGATGAGCTGTGCTCGTTGCTGAGTCTAGTCTGGGGCGACGTTGGTGATGCGACTTAAGGCATGCGCGACATCGGGCAAGCGTATTGGCCCGCCGCGGCAGGAGATGAGTCATGTGACTAGCCGAATATGACTGGCTGCGCGGGGATTGGAGAGGGGAGGGCATTATAGCGGAATTTTATTGGACAGCGAGCATACCGCCTCACCGTGGCTGAGCAGCAGCACAGCCTCAGCCTCAGCCTGGTATGCAATCTTACCGTACTGTATTCATTTCCTTTTCATTCGTTGCGTCGTTGATAGGCGAGTCTCCAATTACATGCTCTTACAGTTCCTGGCGGATAGGTTGATACATGTTCGTCTTCTATACACACGCAGACAGCTCTTGATAGACGCTATCGAGTGCAGTAGATACGAGAGCAGATACTAGATAGATACCCCTCATTCGGCCGCCCTCACCGACTCGCCCCGCCTTGTTCCGAGGCCTGATTCTGCAGGCATCCGTGGCGTGAAAGAGTCCAAATACGGTACAGCGCGTCCGTATTCCGTATACCAACGAAGAGAAGCGCCGTAATAATACGTCTTTCCCGCAGTAATTAATCATCTGTCAGCCCCAACCGCTGGCTCTGTTGTGTTGCCGAATCCACCACACCTCCAGTAATTTGCAACAAGAGCCCCTGTAGGTTGTCTGTGTTCCTGTTTTCGTTTGATTTACCTTGTCATCATCGTCCTGTCGGTCTCATCATCACATCCAGAATTATATTACTCGTCCGCCTGACTGTCCTTTGAAATCTGTCGCTTATCGCTGCTGTGTGGAGTGGCCGGTTGACCAACCCATCAACAACTGACCACGCCGTGTTCTGTCCGTCTCCTTTGCATCAAACGCTTCCAGCTTGTCATTATCGCTCCAGGGCGGCCCTCCTTTGTGCCCAACATTGCATCGCAATCGAAGCCGGCGTCATGTCGTGGAAACTCACAAAGAGTATGTATTCGACCCTGGAACGATCTCGTGACACGCCGCTCCAATGGCGCGGGGGTAATCGATTGTCAACACAAAGGAATCGCTTCTAACATCAAACAGAATTGAAGGAAACGCACTTGGCTCCTCTAACCCAGTTTGGTCGATCATCGTCGACGTCGACCATCAAGGCTGAGCCCGTCGCGGAGGAGACTCCGGCACCGTCACAGCGTCCGAGCTTAGTATCACAGAATTCTACCGTTTCTAACGGGATTGGTATGCTTAAATTCATGGCAACGTCAAATGAGGAGATGAAAAAAAAAAATTACGATGTTGCTAATATTAATCGATATATAGCTGACTCCGAGGCTCTGGTCTCCCCGCCGGTGGCTCTGGTGAAACCCGGTATTCTGATTGTGACGCTTCATGAAGGGCGTGGGTTCTCACTGTCTCCCCATTATCAACAAATATTCAATAGCCATTTCCAAAACCCGAACTATGCTGCCCGCCCGAATTCCTCTTCTTCACACTCCGCGCAAACCGCGAGCTCATACACCCCTCCTGCGCGTCCGCAATCTACCAGCAGCGGCATCAATGCCGCACCTACGATTCATGGCCGCTACTTGACAAAATATCTCCCATATGCTCTTCTCGACTTCGATAAGAATCAGGTATTCGTCGATGCCGTGTCAGGGACTCCGGAAAATCCGTTATGGGCTGGTGATAACACCGCTTTCAAATTCGATGTTTCTCGCCAGACCGAGTTGAGCGTGCAAATATACCTTCGCAACCCAGCTGCCCGGCCTGGAGCCGGTCGTAGCGAAGATATATTCCTTGGTGCCACAAAGATGCAGCCGCGTTTGCATGAAAACAAACCTTACGTGGAGGACCCGAAACTTAGCAAAAAGGATAATCAAAAGGCGGCTGCTGAGCAAGAGAAGACTGTGAGCCAGCTCGGACATGAATGGCTAGATTTGCAGTTTGGCACCGGCTCGATCAAGATTGGCGTATCCTTTGTTGAGAACAGGGCTCGCAGCATGAAGATAGAAGACTTTGACCTTCTTAAAGGTGAATAATATCATGATCTTCGCTTTATAGTATCTGATCGCTGACAATATTGTGAACAGTCGTTGGCAAGGTAAAAAGCGATTTAGCATCCTTTAAGTTTGTCCTAACGATTGTCTAACTGTATTTTTAGGGATCATTTGGCAAAGTCATGCAAGTATTGTGAGTCAATTAAATGCTGACATCATACTTGATCGCATATTAATCCAGTCTACAGGAAGAAAGATACCGGGCGTATCTACGCATTGAAGACGATCCGCAAAGCACACATCATATCTAGGTCGGAAGTCACTCATACTCTAGCTGAACGATCAGTACTAGCGCAGATCAACAACCCGTTCATTGTGCCTTTGAAATTTTCGTTCCAGTCGCCAGAAAAGCTTTACCTAGTTCTCGCTTTCGTCAATGGCGGCGAATTGTTTCATCATCTTCAAAGAGAGCAACGTTTTGATATAAATCGCGCTCGTTTCTACACCGCCGAGCTTCTATGCGCGCTTGAATGTCTGCACGGGTTTAAGGTTATTTATCGTGACTTGAAGCCCGAGAACATCCTGCTTGATTACACAGGCCACATCGCATTGTGCGATTTCGGACTCTGCAAACTTGACATGAAAGATGAAGATAGAACAAATAGTAAGTAGTCTTGAATAGCCTATACCGATTAGCATGAGGGTGACGGCTGACCTATGCAGCATTTTGTGGTACGCCCGAATATCTTGCTCCAGAACTGCTTCTAGGCAATGGGTACACAAAGAGTGTGGATTTCTGGACCCTAGGCGTTTTACTTTACGAAATGTGTGTTCCCTACAATTGCGAATCTTATTATGACAGTGCTGACCGTCATATAGGTTGACGGGCTTACCGCCTTTCTATGACGAGAACACCAATGAGATGTACAAAAAGATTGTCCAAGAACCGCTGACGTTCCCAAGCCATGACATCGTTCCTGCCGCAGCTCGCGATCTCTTAACCCGTCTGTTAGACCGAGACCCCCAACGTCGTCTAGGCGCGAACGGGGCTGCAGAGATTAAGGCACATCACTTCTTTTCAAATATCGACTGGCGCAAGCTGCTGCAGAGGAAGTATGAGCCTACATTCAAGCCTAATGTGGTACGTAAATCCCTTTTAATTCACATGTTCCGACTAACACAACATCTATCAGGTTGACGCCCGGGACACGACCAACTTTGACGTAGAGTTCACGGACGAATTGCCTACCGACTCACTGGTAGAGACATCGACTCTCTCTCAAACACAGCAAGAGCAATTCCACGGATGGTCTTATAACCGACCAGTTGCAGGACTTGGAGATGCCGGAGGCAGTGTCAGAGACCCCTCATTCGGCAGCATTGCGGAATAATGCATCCCCGTTTCTCCTTTGCACAAACACAAACAATGAAAACGGTTTAAAATTTTTTTTTTTGCGAGAACCCTTTTTTGCATGAAATGTGTTTTTTTCCTGTGCACAGACATGTTTTTTCTCCTTGATTCAGACTAGATTTTCTCCCATTTCGCACCACCAAGTATGATGGATGAAGATGAAAGCCTTGGAAACAAGGTCTCTGCCTATCTAAGTATAGATGTTTGAATCCTTTTTTCTTCTCTCTTGACTCGTGTTGTCTAGCGGACAAGTGCTTTCTTGTTTCTCATTTTTGTGTGTGTTCTTTTCATTTTCATTTCCTTTGCAAATCCAATGGCGACAGGCAGGACCTTGATACTTTGTCGACAAATACATAAGCATAGCCATTACAATAAATAACGCGTTTGTGTCGTGGTTTTTATCAATCGTTATGTAGATGTCAAGCTGAATTTTGCTCATCTAAGCTAAGGCCGCGGTTGATGCGTCTCCTTTATATGTATAGTCGGGCAGATGACGTCTAGGTAAATCATTTATTCATTGCAGTCTCCTGCTTTGGTCTTGTCTTCTTCTTTTGAGTTTATCGGAACAGTCTTCTTCTGTCGCACGGAAACGAAGACATCTCAGTTTGTCGAGACAGAGAAATTTATCGACTATGGTCACAGGTTTGTGAAGACGCATGCTACTAGCCAGGTAGAAATCCGCATTGAAAATCACAGGGTCGTCTCATACATGTTCGGTGGCCCGAAGGTGATGACACGTTACGAAACACACGAGAAGAATGGGAGGCGGGAGCCTCCTCGTTGTGAAATTGATGCTCAGCTTGACAGACTGACAGTTGGAGAATGGTAGGCAGGAGAATTCTACCGGACGATATCTTCTCGAGATTCGAAAGTTAAATAGACGAAGAATAAAACACGATCAACTCTTCTCAATAAATACTGTGCATAGTCTGTCCAGAAAAAAGATCTCAACAACTCTGTAAACTTCCTCTCTTTCAACAAAAGTTCATCACAATCTCACTCATATTATTTCATAGCGAAACGCAGGATGCCATTTACACAGTTGAGTGTTAGGGATAGTTTCCGATGTTGAGTGCCTGAACATATAACAACCCTAACCCTAAGATTTTTTCAATATCTCAGTCCGCCTCTTCTCTGCGACCAAAGCACATTATACGTGTCGCTTCAAGTTACTGAAATATCATCTTGCAAATAATTTTACTTGACTTTTGTGGCGCACTGACTTTTATATGAGGCTACCTAGGCTCACGGACCCGACGATGATATGGCTATTTTTGCCGATGCAGTTGATTTTTCGAATGTCCTCCTTTTATTAACCGAGGAGCGTCTTCCACCCCAACAAATTTTTAAAAATGAATGTTTTGTTTATCTTTGTCTAACTATCTCCAATCGTTCGCAACTTTTTGCTACCACAACAATGAGGCTGTCAGTCGCTCTTTTGGCATCCATTGTCGCTACCGCGTCCGCTCTTACGATCTCTTCAAGCTCTTCTAGAGTGTCTCTCTCTACTAGCTCTACTTCCACCAGCTCAGCGCCCACTGAAACGGCTAGATGTGCTTACACCACTGGTCCTTGTACAGGCGGATCCTGGGCGGTGAACGGCAAGACGTTTGAGATTGTCTGCGGTCTCGGATTTACATATACGACAGCCACCACCGCGACAGGCAACAGTGTTTGGGCGTGCCTTGATCAGTGTGCTGCTGACGATGACTGTGAAGCGACATATTGGGATATGAGCTCTACCTGCTATTTGATTGAGGGAGAGTATACGACCACTACTGGCTATGATTTCTCGGCCCTTCTTCTCTCAACTGGTGGTGATCCCGACGCCTGCCCTCTCTCTGGAAGTAGCACTTCTACGACATCCTCTACGTCTACGTCTACGTCTACTTCTGCTTCTACTACAACCTCCACTTTATTGTCTACTTCAGCTTCAACGCCAGCTTCAACGCCAGCTTCTACACCAGCTTCTACACCGTCCTCTACACCAGCTTCTACACCGTCCTCTACACCAGCTTCTACACCGTCCTCTACACCATCTTCGTCACCGTCACGCAGACCGTCGTCAAGCATTTCTCGTATTCTCTCTTCCAGCCGCGCTGCCATTCCTTCTTCCATCCGCGCAAGCCATTCCTCGGTCATCTCATCTGCTTCCCCTTCTACGACCGCCACTCTGATGACCACGTCGACAATCCTATCAACCCGCACTGCCACCATTACGACCTGTCCCTCCTCACAGGCCGAGTGTCCCGCCAGATCCCGCTCAACCTATACCACCACCGAAACTGTCTTCGTCTCGACCACCGTGTGTCCTGTGACTGAAGTCAGCAACCCAGCCACCCAGCCAGGCTACACGACCTCGACTGTGCTGACGACCAGCACTGCGACCATCACGGCCTGTCCTTCAAGTGTGATTGATTGTCCTGCTCGATCTCGCTCAACCTATGTCACTACCGAGACATTTTTCGTCTCCACCATCGTCTATCCTGTGACCACGCCAGTACCTACGATTACTACCATCGAGGAACCTGGGGTTCCTACCACCTACTACAGTACGACTGTCGTCACCATCTCCGCTTGCCCAGCGGATTATACCATTTCTTGAAATACTTCATAATTCGACTCTTCTGTCGTACGGACGTAAATAGGGACTACTACAATAATACTACTTTACAGAAACACTCCCCCTAAGCCATACAAAAACCATAGAGCATGCCAAGACAATTTATAAGCATACACTCAGGGGAAAAAAAAAAATTTAAACCGAAACTAGACCTAATATTCAGCGCAATCTTAATCAAACAATGCCATGCCGCAGCAGTGTGTGACAATAATATGCGGTGCGAGCCTGACTGCAAATATAGCAGCGACTCAATTCGTTGATGCACCCCTGTCTTCAATCATTGCAAAAACAGATTTTGTTGTTATTTCATTAATCTAGATCAAGGAGTTTTATTCATCACTGCAAGCGACTTTGCGCAAGGACAAAATGGTGAGACTCTGGTTATTATAGTAGTGCTGCCCTAGCCCTAGCCCTAACCGGCCACCACTATTGTACTTCAGACGAAAGGCATGATCCAGCACCACCACAATTTGGTTCCTGGTCTCAAGAGCTTATTCACACCGGAATAAAGCTTTTTTTTAAAAAAAAATTGATAGCCCTGTCTCCTGTCGCAAAGAAAAGAACCTGATTCACTGGTGGTACTATATAGTCTTTGGATAAAACCAATTCCCTGAAGACTCACCCACGCGAATGTATATCAAACAAGTTCTCGCACATTCTCGAGAACCTCAAACGTCTCTGCTACGTAAACAATGCTGGTCAGTCAAATCCGGCAAGGAAAATGCCGTGGGCATATAAAAGTCTTCTGTCGGCGAGTATCCTTGGCTCTTTGACTTGAACATCTTGGCCAGATGGCAGAAGGCTGCCTTTTGATGAAGTGATTGGTACTATTAGACCTTTTATACTTATTCCCCCTTTAGCGTCTATTTTTAGATGCGATAGTCAGGAACGATGAACCGGCGTCGAGAACGTTGCATCTGTAGCCACGTAATGCTAGATACTATTAGTATCTCCGTATATGCTCACACCAAGTAGTCCATTGGTCAGGTGTTATATCCGGTTGAGTATTTCACAGCAATAATGATTCTGAAAACTGGTGCTGGATGCTGAATTCTCAGAGAGGAAGCAAGGAGAGGAAAAAAAAATCAGAATCACCGGAAACCAGCCTGCCGCTGACCTTGGAAGTGGCAATGCCATACCGATATGAAGATGAAAGTAATTTTTCTTCTTCTAAGGCTGCTACAGAGTATTACACTGTCAGGCTGCGGGTAGTCAGTACAAATGAGACAGCTGACGGCACCAACGGCCCCGGGCGCCGCGCCAGGTTGCAGTCCCAGAACGTAGCAGCCACAGCTCGCTGGATTTGTCACTTGAATGGACGCAAGTTGAAACAGTTGTTTTGTCTGAACTCTGACGCGACAACTAGAAAACTCTGACAGCCAACAATAATTTCATACAGAGTCGAAAGAACGAATAGATCAATGGCACGTGCCTGCATATACTACGTACTCCGTACTTCGTATTTAGTTATATATACTATACCTTACGACAACGGACCAATCAGCAGCCGGGCCCAGACAACGGGCAAGTAAGCGCGGCAGCAAGGGGCACGTGGGTGGGGCCGGCAACTTTAAACCAACCTCACGCATTGCCCGCTGTTGCGGACACGCTCTGCTCAGTACTCCATCTCAACACCAGGGACGTACCGAAGTAGGCGCTGGTATCAACACCGTCGTTGCGTTCCTCGGCTCCGAATCGAACTATTGATTTATTTTCCCACAGTAAATGGATCCAGGCGGTGCGGGCAGTCCGATGCGCACAGAGTTACGGGTACGTAAGTAGTTGGTTATTGTCATGTGGAAGGATGAAGACGTACCAACAACACCGGAGTACTCCGTGCGGCATGCCATGGACTCGCAAAGCATGGTAGGCAGGCAGGCAGGGAAGGAGCATCTGATTATGCCACGCATTGCGCGCAATGCGCGCATGCAGCAAGCAGCAAGCAGTGGCGAGAACTGCTCCGGAATGGAAGGAACGAATGAACGAACGCATGGATCGAGGAATGCACTGCTGCCGGGAGACCGAGCCCGCAATCCAACATCGAATCCTTCTAGAAGGCTGAAAGAAGAACAAAAGAAGCAACGTGAGAATCAGACTTTTTTTCTTGTTCGTGTTTCACGCCACATGGTCAGTCAATCAACGCGCGTCCGACGCGATCAGCCCACGTCGTCTACGATCTTATGCAGGGCCAAAGCACGACAAAAGTACTAGTGCGTACGACGAGCTAGTACAGATACGGAGAACTCCGTACGTATGGTATACTAAGTATTTGAGGCTATCGACTATTGACCATGGAGTGTGGTCTAAGGTACGGTGGCGGCTGCGAAAGGAAGCTATTGAAGCGGGTCTATGCGTCGGGAAGGCGAGCTGCCCAGGTCTGCCTCGTGCTGCTTGCTATTCCGAACCAAAGTTGAAGCCGGAACATGCCGTGCGGTACACGTCGACACGATATCTCGTCGGCAAAGATGTCACGCTGGCCCTGCGATTGGTGGTTGGAGCTGGGCAGGGAAATTGGACAGCCTCAGCCTAGACGCTCATGGCCAGTCACATTGCCGGCATTAGCGTGGACGATGCGAGTAAGTCGGGTAAATGTCCGCCATGCTATTAAGTAACATAGTGATGAAAATATGTAAGAACAAGAAAAAGCAAGCTGCAGCTGCGGCTGCTCGATGTGACTATCGCCCAGCTGCATTGCCGCGCTTTCCGTGAGCATGAACTACGAGTATGGAGTGCAGATACATGCGAAAGCTGAGAACTTCACGTGGCCGGCTACCTCCGAACTCCACACGTCATGCTGTACTCCATTCTGTAGGCAGTCTACCTACGGAGGAGTCTACCAGAAGGACGAAACGCAGGCGGTACTGGAGCGTGGCACGATGAGCGGCCACCATAGGCTGGGACCGCCAGGGTCCTGCCTAATACGCTGTTCCCGGTCAACGTGCGATGTCTGGTCCTATGGTGTGCATGTGGCTGGCGGGGTCGCCCATTGTGGAGGTCTGAAGCTTTCTTGACTGTAGTTTGGCGAGAGCTTGACTCGTTTGGCGGCGGTATTATTCATAGTTATAATATTGGCGCTAGCATCCCACCTAGCTCATGCAGCTCGCGTGTTGCATCGGGATGCTGTATCCGTATTACGATTAATTGGTAATTATCAGCTGCGAATCACAGGGATACTCCGTGTAGCGTGCATCGTCGTCATGAATACCGCGATAAACACTAAAAGCAGCAGCCCCGGCTGGCCAGGAATACAGCCAGCTCTTGAGTTCGATGCTGCATCCATCTTATCCATGGATGTGGTGCCGTGTGATAGTAAGTCTGTGAGTTTATACACGACTTTGTAGTTAAGCAGTACATAATGAATATATTATTGTATTGAGACAGGCAGAGGACAGCGTGATGATGCAGTCATTAGCTGTGCAGCCGAGGAAGGCGCGGGCCCGCAGCAATGAGAGCGGGAGGCAGGCACACGTGTGGGTTTCTGAGGCGCTGATTGGCCCGCAGGCTTCCCCGGGTGCATCGCGGCGCCAAGCCGGCGCTGACAAGGCCCCAGCCAACCAGGCAGCGCCGTTGGCTCAGATCGCAGAGATTTGCGCGACCCACAGTTCGGGCGAGTCTTCGGGCTTGGCCAATCCGGGCTAGCCTGCGGTCGTACGGTACAGGCGGCAGTACCACAGTACATACAGTGTGTCTGTTACCGGGCAAGAGGCGTTCTGGAGCAGCTTCACGCTCGTATCGAGAATGGTATTGCCAGCAGCGTGCGTGTTTCGGGCGTAATGACAGAGTGGGCCCCCGCGGTCCCCTGCTGCTGGACGACATATCAGCGCGCCGCATCCAGAAACGTGCAAGAAAAAGCGGGTAGGCGGGTTCCATCTCGCCCGCTCCACCCTCGCCTTTTTTTTTTTTCTGTCTCTCTGGGCTTCTCTGCAGCGTGCACTGTTCTGGAACAGTGCGCGACGTATATATATCTTAATTCGGCACGTCCCAGCATTCTTCCTTTCTTCTGATTCTTCCTCCCTGTGCAGGTGTTATTCCCCAAGCCTTGAGGCTCTGTTACGTCGGCTTCAGGTTCTCTCTACAGCCAACTTCAGCAACCACCAGTCATGGCTACTCTCGGTCCTATGGCCCCTCACGGGCCCGATATGACCGGAAACCACCCTCAGTACACTCAGTACGAGGACATGAACATCCACGAGAAGGGCGCCTTCGACAAGCTGCTGCGTCCCGACGACGGCTACACCCCCGAGGGCACCTACTGGGCTGACCTCCCCTTCGGCCAGCGATGGAGCTTTGTCAGGAAGAACGAAAATGCCGAGGCCTGGGCTGAGTTGAAGGAGCTCGGCGCCATCTTCAAGGCTGATCCGCTCAAGCCCGTCAGCATGTACTTTTCCAACTTCGTCCTGCCTGGTGCCGGTCTGCTTTTGGAAGGGTTGGTCTCTCCCTCTAGGTCAATGCGTATAGAATTCAGCTGACTCTCCCAGTTATGTCTTGTTCTCTGTGTCTGGTGTCCAGTCTCTCTTGGGTGACGCTTTCCCCTCGTGCTGGAAGAAGTACGAAACTTGTAACGAGAACTGGGTCAACGCCTTGACCTATCTCGAAATTGCCGGTATCATCTGCGGTCAAGTCCTCGTCGGTTTTATCGGTGACTGGTGAGTTGAAAAGCAATACGATAATCTGAATGCAACTAACGGCAACAGGATCGGTCGTCGCTGGGGTCTCATCCAGGATGCCACCATCATGACTCTCGGTCTCGTTATGCTTACTGCTGCCTACGGTGTTACCGAAAACGGCTGGGTAATCTGCTATGCATGGTCGCTCTTCTTCTACAGCATCGGCGTCGGTGGTGAATACCCCATGACTGCCACCATCTCTATCGAGAACGGTGTCGGTTCCGGCCGCGTCTCTTCCCGCACCGATCGTCTGCACCGTGGCCGCAAGGTCGTCAGCGCTTTCTTGATGCAAGGTTGGGGCCAGTTCATCAACCAGGGTATCCTGATCATCTTGCTGTTGATCTTCCACGGCGGTGGTGCGCCTCCATATGGCAAGATCTCCGCCCAGTGGACTTACCGTGTCTCCTTTGCTATCCCCGCTGTCGGAACCCTCTGGCTCACCTACTACCGTACCTACCACATGAAGGCCGCCTCCAAGCAGCTCCAGGCTATCAAGAAGAAGGCTTCCGTCACCGGTTACGATGTCGAGTCCCTCCGCCTTACCTTGAAGTACTTCGGTCCTCGCCTCCTCGCCACCGCCGTCGGCTGGTTCGCCAACGATGTCTTCTTCTACGGCAACAAGCTCTTCCAGTCTGAGTTTATTGCTGTCATCCTCCCTGGCGAGAAATCCATCATGCCTTCCTGGTTGTACAACCTGCTCAACTGTGGTGTCGAGCTCTGCGGTTACTACCTCGCCTCTTTCCTCGTCGACAGCAAGTTTTATGGTCGTAAGAACATGCAGCAGGTCGGTTTCGCCGCTTGCTTCATCCTCTTCATGATCCCTGGCTACAACTACAAGCACTTCACTGAGAAGGCCCACATCAAGTCCTTCCAGGCCATGTACTTCTTGTCATCCTTCTTCAACCAGTTCGGTCCTAACTGTATCACCTTCTTGGTTGCTGCCGAAGTCTTCCCTGCCCCCATCCGTGCAACTGCCCACGGTATCTCCGCTGCCACCGGTAAGCTCGGTGCCTTGATGGCCACCATCATCTCCGTTTATACCACCGTCGAGCTCCGCTTCAAGGTGTGGCCCTACTTCGGTCTCCTTGGAATGCTCGTCACCCTTCTCTTCCTGCCCGATACCACCGGTCTTGACCTCAAGGAGCAAGAGCGCCGCTGGTTCTACATCCGTAACGGCCGTGAGCACGAATACCACGGAGTCGCCATCCACCCACAACACTTGTCTCTGTGGGAGCGCCTCCGCGGTGTCGGCAAGAACTACAACGCCGAACTCGACTACCAGCAGAAACTCGAGGACTACCGCGCCGAGTGGGAGAACGGCATTGCCCGCAAGAACTCCAACGAGGACGGTGAAATTGACGTTGACACTGAGGAGACTTTGTTCGAGGGCCACGTCCACAGCTACTTTGAGCGTACCAGCCCCATGTTCCGTGGCACTGAGAAGAGCGTTCAGCCTTTCTCCAGCTTGCCACCTGCCGCTACTTCGGTTGAGAGTGACTCGACTGAGGTTGCTGGTGCTACCACTGTTACCGAAAAGTAAAACTCCGTGCGAGTCTTGCATGTGTCTGTGAACTTGAAACATTGACTCTACTCTAATACCCTTTTTATTTCTTGCTAAACATTTCCATTCTATGCTCATTATCGGTTCACTTAATTAATTAGAAAAAATCAAAAATCAAACGAACCTTAGCTTTTTCTATTTTCCTTGTCACTCTTTATTTATCACCCTCAAATGCTGATGCTGACGCTGAATCATGGCTTGTATAATCGATTTGACCGATGAAAGATAGACTGTTTTTTTACCCCCTTTGATAATGGGCGATGAACGATTTGTGTTGCATATTTCTTCTTTTTTTTCCCCTTGGATCTTCATTCGCTGTATGCATAATTCTTTTGATACCCTTCGCATTTGACAAGAATCTAGAAGTGTCATTCAATTTTCTTCTCTCTCTTAAAATAAGTAGGACTGTGCTTGATCATCCATCGGGCTTCTTTTCATTCAGACATTGAATTGTAATTAGTAGCGACAATGATCTATGCGACCATATCGAAGGCCGTGAATCCCCGCAGCACGGAAAGTTACTGTTCTGTGGCTTAAGTTCATGAGGGAGATATGCATCTTGAATTTGCTGTTTATTTTATAATTTTAGAATCAGCGTTCCAGGTTATTTTCTATTAAAAAAAAACGTCATTCTCGCGGTAACAAGAAATAGTTGGTCTTATTTTGACTACCTTTGATGACGGATTTCTCAGCGCACAACCTATTATGGGCCTTCAATCTACGCCTTATTTTACCAAAGATAGATTTTAGGCCATCTTCGTCCAGAACGAAAAGCGTTGTGGTAAACACCACCTAGAACATATATGCAGATAAGAAGATCTTATCGATAAGCAAGCCCCACCAGGAGTTTAGGACAGCCTATTTTTGTTATTGGATTTTACCTCTCTACATCTACGGACATACAACCCTCTGCTCTTTTCCCAACAATAGTTTTTTGCCGCCGTTATAGCCAGATTAGAAGAGTAATATGCAAAAAATTTTCGCCCTCGGCTCAAATGGTTCAGGACAACTCGGCATCGGCCATACGGAGGACGTCCAAACACCGACGGAATGTCTGTTCGAGGACGACAGCGGCACTGCTGACAACAGAAGCAGTGAGAGGAACGCAATAAAGGTTAAGCGTATAGTCTGCGGCGGTAACCATACCATCGTCCTATTCGATAATGGCGCGGCGTATGCCGCTGGGTTGAATGACGACGGGCGGTGTGGCGGGGTTTCGCTCTCTAAATCTACGACCCGATTCAAACGTGTCATACTTCGCCGGAGAGATGGGAATCACAAGAATGCAATCATTGATCGCTTCAAGGACGTGTGCGCAACCTGGGCCGCGACGGTTTTCGTTGCGGCCTCTTCTACTGGTAATGCGCGAGACGGTGAAGCGGAAATCGTCATTGCCCTCGGATCGGGCGACAAAGGTGAATTAGGTCTTGGGGCGGGACGGACGACGACTACTGCTGCTGCTTTTGCTTCAGAGACTTATATCGACATCGACACTTGCATAATATCCAATTTTCCTCCGCCAGATACTACAATCAAGTCCATCAGCAGCGGCACAAATCATACAGTCGCCATATTGTCGAACGGCGATGTGTATGGTTGGGGAGCGGCACGGAAAGGGCAGCTAGGCAATGACTCTCAGTTGATTGCGCGGAAAATAGCGTGGGAGCCTGTGAAAGTTGAGCTGTCAAAAGAAAAGGAGAAGTTGTTCATCCCAGAATTGGTCGCTTGTGGGCGAGAGTTTACATTCATTAGTGGATTTTCTACAGAAGGAAGAGATGGTGCGGAGTATAGATATACAATTCTCGGCACGGATGGTAAATGGAACATCATTTCTGGTGCGCCTTCATTGCAGAAAATGAAGAAGAATCATCAATATACCGTGTCTACAAGTTGGCACGGGATCTATTTACATGATGCCGTGGACGATTCTGGTCTGGCATGGGGTCGCAATGATCGCGGTCAGCTTGGCCCGCTTTCCACCACCATCCAGCAGCCGCTCAAAGGGGAACAGCGGCCAACATACTCAACAGCCGTTGGTCAGTTTGTAGCCGGTAGTGAGCATGCTGTTGCTCTCCTACAAGATAACAAAACTGTTTTGGCTTGTGGCTGGGGAGAACATGGCAATTGCGGCCCTTTTACCGACGAGCAAGGAGATGTAAAAGGTGGAAGAGCCAGCCATATTCCACTTCCTGATGATATTTCGCAGATTGACACGGTCAAAGTGGTGCAAGTAGCTGCAGGGTGTGCGACTACGTGGATCGTGACTTCGTCATAAATATTCGGTGTCTTGTGGCATGATCGGTTTCAGTCAAACAGGCCTAGCTTTCGTATCTGCACCATGTTAGATCTCGCGCTGAAAGGCTTGGTTCTGACCTACTTGTGACATGGGCTGAGTTGGTGGGATTCCAGTCTCATCATTGTCGCGGCTTCGTTGCCCGTCAGACCGAATAGACGGATAATCATCCGTCAGTGGTCTGGGACGACCTTCATGATATGCTCCCTAATTATGACAGCAGTGAGCAGTTATTTTGATACCGCAAATGCAGCTGTCGGGATATCAGAATACTAACCGGCTCAATGTGTGAGTCCCAGCCTAGAATATCCTGCGCTTCGTCCTCCTCGTACATCTGTTCATCCCACTGTCTGTCATCATCCGCTGGTACAAAGAGGCTGTCTTTGATATCTGCCAATGCAGCCCGAGATGCAGCACTTGACATTAACTCCGGTTTGCGAGATGATAAAGACTGGGATACTAAAGGACGGCTTGATGGCGGTGGGGGCATAGAAGCCTTTGCTGCCGCAGAAATAGTCACCGATCGGGTGGCAGCCGGTTCTGACGTAGCCGCGACACGTTGCGCAGCTGGTCTAGCAGAAAGCTGTGAGGCCGCTCTCGAAGTCCCGTCGTCATCGTTGTCATTTTCATCAACCTCGCCACGCGTCATGAGGGTGAATTCAGACTCGATTCCGTCGTCTGAGGTATAGACCAGTTGCAATGGCCGACGAGCACGAGTGTAGCGTGCTGTAATAGCCGTCTTCATGCTATCTGCATGAATGACAGCAGCTTTGAAGTCTTTGACATTGATCGCAACGTGCAGTCCCTCCCTGACAATAAATTCGTCAAAGTCTTTTTTGTCAATGGCTACAGAAGTGTGTACCGGTTGTTTCAGGATCTCTAAAATACAAGATGATATGTCAGACTATGTCATTTCAACAGAGGTGGAGAAAATTGGAAGAATAGATACCCTTCCCATCGCTGATTTTATTAGTAAAACTTGTAAAAATTGCCTTTTCTGTGTCGGGGTAGATATCCAATTGCTCCGCAGATGGGCTGAAATGATCAATGATTTCGCGCAGAATCTTCGATTCAATCTTCCATTGATTTTGGACTCGTGATTGATCAAACAATGCGTGCTGCACGGTGACCGGTTCGTATGTAAGTTTATAAGATTTTACGACGCCTGCATACCGTTAGACATTACGTCAGGCGTGATGAATCACTAAACCAGCATACCTTGACCGCATATCATTTGTACAAGTAACCTGCATTCCGCCTGGTCAGCAGCATCGTGCAGCTCGACTTCACAGCGCTCAACTGCGGCTTGCTTATCGCGTGACTCTCCAGTGCGGCCTTTGAAGACCGAAAGCAATGCCTTTTCACATTCTTTAGTAACCGCACACAAAATAGAGAGCCCAAAATGAATTTGACCTCCGGGAGTGCTACCTTCAGATATATCTGACAAGCAAATCGATCGCTAAGCTGTCCCGAATTTTGCTGCCCCCTGCGTAGACTGAAAGAATACTTGGAAAAGAACTTTTCAGAATCCAACGAAAATGAAGCATACGCTGTTTTTGCAGTATTTAAAGCGCTTAGACGGAGCTGCGATAACCAACATCAGCAATATGCTATAGACGGCCTGACTGCATTGTTAACTACCAGATCGTATTCCGCTTCGAAGGAGACGTTCTCGCTGAACTTGCTGAGGCACACAAGCGCGTCATGCAGTTGCAGCAGCGCAGGCGGCTTCAGAGAAAAGGCGAGCGTCGGCATGCTGGTGGCTTTTCTCAGCTTGGACCTGCTAAATAAGGCGAATAACGACTAAAGTGGGAAGTCGTCTCTGATATGCCTCACACCGCCCTATCCGCCAATAAGACGCGCCAATCGGGGACCCTTCCCGAAACGTCCAGGCATTCAGTACCAGGCTGACTGCATCAGCTCTCGTATCCTCTCCAAATACTGATAATCCCCAGCTTATTCTCCTTTCCGACCTATGCAATTGGCCAATTTCAGAGTGAATTGCACCTCGAACAACTCTAAGTCGATAAGGTTAACCCCTCGAAGCGCTTTCACAGGGAAATTCCTGGGCATGCACCTATGGCAATGCTAAGCGGCGATGTCCTCCTCATGATATTGGACTGCCTAAAGGGCGATGGTGCCAACCATCACACCTTATTTCAGTGTGCACTTGTCTGTAAATGGCTTGCAGAACCTGCGCTAAGCCTTCTTTACCAGTAAGCAGAGCGGGGATACGACCCTTGACAGGCAAACAGCTCATGTAAGCATAGGACATACAACATTTCACCAGTATTTGGAGGCGGAACAGAAGATGAGCAATTCAAGCGCATACCAGAGTTTTCGAGAACACCATCACACTCGGTAAAGGCCTCTGCCAAATTGGCAACCGCTTTTTCCAAATGGATTCACATGTGGAGGTCTATTATTCTGTCCACCTCTGAGGGCATGACCTATCTTCCCTACTGTCAATACATGAGATACCTGGACTTGGATGATCTCAGGGAACTTCTGACCCATACAAGGTTTACGGGTCCTGTGCGAGAGTATGTTAGTTACCGAGAAAGTAGGGACCCTCTATCCTAACTTCATATACAGTAACTTCTACTCCAGCGGGATCGGCGATCTCATCTACCGGGATTATGAAAGCAAGGGCTTCAAGAGACTTCGCTCGTCGAAAGACCTAGGCAACGCATCCTGGGTCATTGAAAGCGTCGGCACCTGTAAGCTGATCCCCAGTTTGGAGAAAGGCACCGCCTCTTTTTAACGTCTAGCGACAGTGATAACGGAGAAGACGCAAAATATCAAAGAGCTTAGAGGCAACAGTAAGATTAACAACATCCTGTGAGACATATCAATACGTGCATTCTACTGTACTGATTTCCTGTTAGTATCTGGTAGAGCCCTCAAACAATGGGTCGCTCGTATGCCCAAGCTTACGACGCTTGATCTCTGGACCGGTAACTCATTTAGTGAACACGCCGATGAAGTTATTCGAGAAAATTGCCCGGAATTCCAAAATCTCTCAATTTTCAGGTGGTAAGTCATCCACATGGGGCAATCTGAAGCAATCTGTATGCCAGCAAAAATGGCTTACTCTATTCACAGGATAGATAGCACTGAGAGCATCACAGACACGGAAGCTGCGCGTGTGTTAAGAAGTCTGCGACCTGATTCTTTAAAGATATTTGAGACTCTGAGTTTTTCATCTCTGGGTACACGCACTGTTCTGTCTTTGGGCTGCCATCTGAATTCACTTATGAAATTAACGATGACGCATTTGTCTTATGAAGCTATCATCCAATTCGCCAGCCTTGACATCCCCAAGGCTTTGAGGACACTAAGCCTGACAGATTCTGCCCGTGGTAGTACTCTATCGGGTGATGAGGTAATTTCTGCTTTCGCTACTTGGATCTGTCAGTGTGAAACTCTGCGTCATCTGGAGCTTCAAGATTTTGTGTACGGGGAAGATGAAGCCCTTCTCTCTCGAGTTTTTTTAGATGACCGAACTCGCCTTAAAAGTCTCCAACTCAAATGTTGCGGATCGGATAATTTCGACACTTTTTGTAATGCGCTATCTTCTCAGGCAGTTTCTTTGCGAGCACTATCTCTCAAAGGGGAAACGACTCGACCCTTGGAAGTATCGGCAGGGTTTATACAACAGATAAGTAAATTGACCCAGCTTCGCGAGCTGGAATTGAAAAGCATTTACAATCTCCCGCCCGATGGATTCGAGCTCCTTACACGGAGTTTGACGAAATTGGAGCGCTTGACAATTAATACGATATTGACATTTGTCGACCTTTGGCTCTGGTTCCTACGCTTAAAAAACCTTCGTTTCCTTTCTATTCATGGACATTTCTGCAGAGCAGAAGACATTCTTGATTTCGTCTCGAAGCTCGGTACGACGAACAAGGGCTTTCATCTATCCATAACCGCCATAGACTCTAATGACCCTATCTCGTTTGATGCGGAAAATCTCATTCGGGAAGTCCTGCAGGAGAATGTAGGTGGTACTTTTGAGTACGTACCTTTCATTGGTAGGGCTGCCTCTCATCTCTGTCTTGTGAATATTCAATGTGCTAACTCTTTCACAGAGGAAGATTCGGATTCTGACGACAGCTTTGTATCGGAGTGACAATAATGAATTAGACGACTAAGGGTACAAGCGATAGCGAAATTTGCATGCCCTCGAGAAGTTTTGGTACTGGTGCGATTTTCGGTGTTTATCTCTTGTTTGTTATTCTTCATCATGATGCCAGCGTATAGTAGTTATTAGATGCCTAAGGCAGAAATGAATTAATATGGGCTGTCTTAATTACGGGTTAGCGTGTGTCACGTCGCGTCGTCCCGCGCGTCCGCATTCCGTGGCGTGTCTACTTGGTACTCCGCCGCCCTTGACTGAACTTCCCAAGTCCACCCTAATTGCACAATCCAATGGCTTTTGTTTGTTTTTGTGTTTTTGCATATGAGATCTCAACAGCACTTTCTATCTAATTCATCATGTCTGCCGCTCGCGCAAAACGCCTTGCGGAATTGAAGGCACTTCGTGCTTCCGGCAAGAAACGCTTGTCCACCTACGAAGTCGAAGAGGAAGGGTCTATATACGATGAAGTCGATGAAGAAGGATATAAGAATGTTGTCCGCAAACGACTCGATGAGGATGATTTCGTCGTTGACGACAATGGCGAAGGATACGCCGACGATGGCCGTGAAGTCTGGAACGAGGACCGAATAGAATACAGTGACAGCGACGACGATGACAATCTTCCTGCACGAGGCAAAGCAGCCAAAAGGAAACGTGAAGAAGAGAAACAGCGGAAGGAGAAAATGAACAATGGTATCTCGAAATACTTTAATAATAGCACTGCGTTTGCTGCGCCGAAGCCAAAGGTATTGTACCCGAATGAACGTACCTTTTGTCCGAGAAGCAGGAACTATATGCTAATAGTCTAATGAACACAGCCAGTTGCAACTGCCGAAGATGAGGCCTTTATGGCGGACCTGCTTGGAGACGTTGATACAAATATTCTTCCCTCACGGGTTCCAATCAAGAACATCCTGAAATCAGACACTCGCCGCAAAGTGCGTATCCTGTCACCGCCGCTGTCAGAAAAATCACAAAACTCAAAGCCGCGCTTGCGGGGCAAAGGCGAGGATACCCCTATTCCACCAAAGCAGGAGGTCGACAGTGATTTCGACGACGACGGCACTCTCCCTCTAGGGGGAGATGATGACACAGTTATGATGAGTGATGCCGCTCTACCGTCCTCGCCAATCACAAAGGCAGTCGAGAGAAAATCTTTCAAGACCGAAGAGGCAGTTATTAAGGAAGAGCCGGAGGATGAGGACGAAGACATGATGGATGTGGCCCAAGCCACGGGAAATCTTGATAGCAAATCCACCAGCGTCAATATGGCAGGAAGCAAGCCACCACCAAAGATCAAAAAAATGCCATACCCTTCTCCAACGAGTTCATCTCCTCCGCGAGCCCCTGCGGACGTGGAGGCAACGTGGGATAACGTGACCAGCAAACTCAACATTCTTAGCTCCCCGGCTACAGAGAATGTGTCATTTGGAAAAGTGCGAGCACAGGACATCATAGAAGAGGATGGTGGATTTCAGTTTTTCTGGATTGATTATACTGAAATTAATGGCAGTCTTTGCCTCTTTGGAAAGGTCAAGAACAAGAAGACCGGCTCATATGTCAGTGCTTTCGTCAAGGTTGACAACATCCTACGCAAACTCTTCTTCCTACCGCGCGAATATCGCACCAAAAATGGACAGGTCACGGACGAGGAAGTTGATATGGAGGATGTTTATAAAGAAGTCGATGGGATGATGTCCAGGCTCAAGGTGGGTATGCACAAGATCAAACCATGTACCCGCAAATATGCTTTTGAGCTGCCAAATGTTCCGAAAGAGGGGGACTATTTGAAACTTCTTTATCCATACGACAAACCAGTCTTACCCATGGATACCACAGGCGAGACATTCTCGCACGTCTTTGGCACTAATACGGCACTTTTCGAACAATTCGTCTTGTGGAAACGCATAATGGGCCCTTGTTGGCTCAATATCGCGGAAGCAGATTACACAGCAGCGAGCAATGCCTCCTGGTGCAAGTTCGAATGCCAAGTTTCCAAGCCGAATGCAATCACTACAATGCCGGACTCAGACCTAGAGACTCCTCCTTTGACACTTATGAGTCTGTCTTTCAGGACCCAACTGAATGTCAAAGAGAACAAACAGGAGATCCTTGTCGCTAGTGCACGTATCTATGAGAATGTCTCTCTACCAGAAACCACACCTCCAGAAAAGATGCCTTGCAAGACGTTCACAGTGATGCGGCCCTCGGGAACCTCTTATCCCATCGGTATTGAAGCGGAAGTCAAAAAACAACGGGGTGTTTATATGTTGGAGAAGAACGAACAGTTTCTTCTCAGCAAATTCTTGGCACTCTTCGAACGAATGGATCCAGACATCGTCATGGGTCATCAGCTACAAGAAGTTGATCTGGGAATTCTCCTAAATCGAATGAAGGAAAAGAAAACTCCGGGCTGGTCTCGAGTAGGCCGGTTGAAGCGTTCTGAGTGGCCGAAGAACTTTAATCGAGGAGGTGGTTTCTTTGCTGATAGACATCTCATTGCTGGTCGAATGATGTGTGATTTGGCTAATGACATGGGCAAGGTATGCATGTCTCCAAATGTTTCTAGATGGACTAACATTAACAAATCCAATCTAGTCTCTAATGCTTAAATGTCAATCGTGGACCTTGACCGAAATGTGCCAGCTTTACTTGAGTGATGATCACATACGAAGTGAACTTGATAATGAAGCCGCATTGAAGACGTGGGCTACGTCAAAGGAAGGCCTCATGAAATATGTCACTCATTGCGAAGCCGATACCTATTTCATTGCTGCCCTGGTATTGCGCTTGCAGATGCTTTCTCTTACGAAAGTCCTGACAAACTTAGCCGGTAACTCATGGGCAAGAACCCTGACTGGAACTCGTGCTGAGCGTAACGAGTACATCTTGCTTCATGAATTTCATCGCAACAAGTACATATGCCCAGACAAGTATTCGATGAAGCAGCAGAAGGCTATGGAAGAAAAGATGGAGGATGATGAGGACTCAACCGACAAGAAGAAAAAAGAGAAGTACAAGGGTGGCCTCGTCTTTGAGCCTGAGAAGGGCCTTTATGAACGCTTTGTCCTTGTAATGGACTTCAACAGTCTTTATCCAAGTATTATACAAGAGTTTAACATTTGTTTCACAACAGTGGATCGGACTTCAACTGTATGTCACATCTGACCAAAGCCTTATTGTGGAAGACCCATTACTGATTTTTGTTTAGGCCCAGAACGAGAACGAAGAAAAAGTTCCAGAGGTCCCTTCATCTGACCAGGAACAAGGAATTTTGCCTCGTCTCATTGCAACTTTAGTTGGCCGCCGACGAGAAGTTAAGAAACTCATGAAAGACAAGAGAGCAACACCCGAACAACTAGCATTGTGGGACACCAAGCAGCTAGCCTTGAAGCTGACGGCCAACTCCATGTACGGTTGTTTGGGTTACACACAATCTCGGTTTTATGCGCGCCCCTTGGCCATGCTCACAACATTCAAAGGCCGTGAGATTCTTCGTAGCACTAAAGACCTCGCAGAGTCCAAACAGCTACGCGTCATTTATGGTGACACTGACTCTGTCATGATCAACACGAACATGGATACTATCAGCGATGCTTTGAAGGTTGGAGAAGAGTTTAAGGCATCAGTCAATGAACGCTACAAGTTGCTTGAAATTGACATTGACAATATATTCCGTCGCCTGCTGCTCCATGCAAAGAAGAAATATGCTGCTATCAACATGACTGAAGTGGATGGTAAATACGTGGACAAGCTAGAGGTCAAAGGTCTCGATATGAAACGACGTGAATATTGTGCTCTGTCTAAAGAAGTTTCGAAGAAACTACTTGACGAGATTCTCTCAGGAGAAGACTCGGAGGTAGTACTCAATAAAGTCCACGACTACCTTCGAGACATCACTGCCCAAATGAAGGAATACAAAATCCCTGTTCAGAAATACGTCATCTATACGGTATGTCAAGTTGCCTGTACATGCAAAAAATTAAGCTAATAATCTTTTAGAAACTATCCAAAAAACCCGAAGAATATCCGAATAAAGAGAGCATGCCTCCAGTCCAGGTTGCCATGAGAGAAATTGCTCGAGGAAAGACGATTCGACCTAACGAAGTCATTGCATATATCGTTACAAATGGCGACTCCGAAACGGCCAGTCTACCACCGCCAAAGCGATCTTACACCCTCCAAGACGTCTTGAAGCCGGGCTCTGAACTCAAACCTGATATTGAACATTATCTACTCAAGCAAATTTTCCCACCTATAGAACGTCTCTGTGCGCCAATTCCAGGTACAGACCCTGTTCGCATCGCAGAGTGCCTTGGGCTAGACGCCCGAAAATATCAGATCAACACTTCCCGCTCTAGCGCACATCAGCACACGGAGATTTATCCCTTGGAATCTCAAATCCCAGACTCGGTGCGCTTCGAAAATGCTGCCCGTCTGCGTCTCCGGTGCCGACACTGCGGCGAATCGTCAGTCTTCGAAGGATTGAACTCATCACTCAAAATGTGCACACCAAACGGCTTGGTATGTCCGAACGAGGCCTGCGCGAATGTTTTCTCTACGGTTTCTATCGTCGCGCAGGTGGAGAGTCAGATTCGTGCTCAAACAGCGAAATATTACGAAGGCTGGCTTATCTGCGACGACTCGTCCTGTGGCAACCGCACGAGGCAGATGAGTGTGTATGGCCACCGCTGTCTAGGACCTCGGGGGCGTGCAGAAGGCTGTCTGGGCCGTATGAATTACGAGTTCACCGAGAAAGAAATGTACAATCAGCTACTGTACTTTGCCGGTCTCTGGGACGTTGATAAGGCCAAGTCGATTGCTGAGAAAGAAGTCGGTGACTCTAAGGACAATATCCATGCTTTGGCCGAGTATAACAGGACCAGATTCGGTACTGTAAAGGGTATTGTAGATGCGTATCTGAGAAAATGTGGACGGCAATGGGTGGAAATGGATTCTTTGTTCAAATTTATGGTTGCTTGAGTTTGCTGTTTGGTTTTGGCATTCCGGGCTTGTTTGGCGTTGATAACCTCTTTCCTATAATGACCCTCTCTGTTCATGCCTAGATGATAGGTAATTCTGACTTGAATCAATGCTATTGTATATACCTAGTCTCGGTACTAAAGTATACTTCGAAGTCTAATACAGCTTGCCGACTATCAATATTTACATTCTATGTTCAAAAACACTGGTGTTCGCTGATCCTATCTAAATCGATTTAAATTCCAAGTTCCCAATTAATTGACTTCTGAATGTCATGGTGGAAGACCCAAGCGGGTATTTACCCCAAATCCACAGACCATTTCAGGACCCGCAAGCCTTGAAGAATTCATATTCCGACATCGCCGAGTAGAAACCACCTCATCAACGATTAACTTAACAATCTAATTAACCACAAACACTTTAACTGGTATTGACGAGCGAGGAAGAGGAAATAAACAGCTTTGTCAGAGATGCTTCCTAGGGTCCTCGTCATCGCGGGATCTGATAGTTCCGGTGGAGCGTACGTTAATCGCAATTATCCCTGTTATATCATCCAACGACTATCATACTTGATATCAAAGAGACTAAAACAGTGATTAGTGGTCTCGAAGCAGACCAAAGAGTTTTGACAGCTCATGGCGTCTACTCGCTTACAGCCACTACAGGCTTGACAGCGCAAAACACGCTTGGCGTGCAAGACATCCATATTGTCCCCGCCGGGTTTGTTAAGAAACAAATCAGTGCTGCCCTGGAAGATGTTGGAGCAGATGTTATAAAACTAGGTATTCTATCCTTTATTTTCTCCTGTTCTGCTATTATGCCATGGTTAAAATCTCTGACTGCAAGGGGTTAGGAATGCTCTCGTCAAGAGAGACCGTGGATGTGATTGCAGAAGAGTTGACGAGACATGTCGTCAAGACCATCGTTCTTGATCCGGTATGTTTGGAGACGCCTTTTTTGACCTTTCCCCTATCTTGTCAGTATATTTTCTGACACGTCAATAAAAAGGTGATGGTGTCGACTTCCGGCTCTCGTCTTCTTCCCTTGGACGCAATCGAGCATGTACGCACCAGACTGCTTCCTCTCACCACAATCCTGACCCCCAATATACCCGAAGCCAAACTGCTTCTCGAAAATGCGGGTATTGCGGTAAGTGAGCCACAAAATCTAGACGACATGGTCAACCTTGCCAAGCAAGTATTAAGTCTGGGGTCCAAAGCGGTTTTACTAAAAGGAGGACATTTACCATTCACCCTTGATCGGAGACGAGCAGAAGCATCCGGCGATGCCAAAATAGTGATTGACGTTTTTTGTTCAGCTGACGAGGAGGTGATGCTAACGGAGACCGAATTTCTGAGGTCGAAAAATACTCATGGCACAGGATGTTCTCTTGCTTCGGCCATTGCAGCGAATATAGCCCAAGGCAACGATTTGAAAACATCTGTTCGTTCTGCCATCAAATATGTTGAGGCAGGTATCAAATTCAGTGTTGATATGGGTCAAGGTAGTGGGCCAATCAACCACTTCCACTCGCTATACAATCTACCTTTCGCATCGTATGGTTTTCGCCCCTCTCCTATTTTTCGCTCAACTTTATGAATGTGGATGGTTTGCTACATTACTTCTCTTCTGACGGCTTGCCAGTGGCCAATTCGTGGACTACGTTCTCAACAGGCCAGATATGCGACCCATATGGCAAAGATTTACCCATCACCCATTTGTAGCAGGACTCGGAGACGGAACGCTCCCTGTGCAAAAGTTCAAGGACTACCTAGTCCAGGATTACCTATACTTGGTCGGTACTTTATTCTCATTTCCACAAGGCAAGACTAACTTCCAAAATTCAGGTCCAATTTGCAAGAAGCAATGCTTTAGCTTCTTATAAGGCTCGCTCGATGGAGTCTATTGCCGCAGTATGTAGACCTTTTCTCTTCCTCCTACTGGATCAATCGATATACACAGCGTATCAAGGCTAAGCAAATTCACAGTCTGCAAGAATTGTGCTCCATATTAAAACCGAAATGGCTCTTCACATCGACTACTGCGCCAGTTTTGGCCTCGCCCGGGAAGAAATGGAAGCAACTCCCGAGAAACAAGGTATTCCCATCATAACCATCATAAGTGAACTTATTTATCTACATTCGTGATTCTAATTGAAGAACTATTAGCCTGCGTCGCATATAGTCGGTACATCCTCGACGTAGGACAATCCGACGATTGGCTCGCTCTTCAAATGGCCCTTGCACCATGCTTGATTGGCTATGGCGCCATTGCACGACGTCTCTTCGACGATACCGAACACACCGTTCAAGGCGAGCAGAATAACAAGTTCTGGAAGTGGATTGAGAATTATGTTGCAGAGGATTATGTGACGGCTGTTAAGACAGGGTCCGGTGAGTTTGTACCCAATCTTCTCGTTTTTGTGTCAAGAGTAAATGAATTAACAAATGCTACCCCCGGGGGAACTAGCTTTGCTCGAGGAACATATGTCAAAAGTTTCACCAAGCAGATTGGAAGAGTTGGTTACTATCTTCAAGAGAGCGACGGAATTGGAGATTGGCTTTTGGGACATGGCACTGGGCGTGTAGGTACTTGGAATAATATCGTAATTATATCAGATCTAGCTACTACTCAGTGTTGTCTGTCATAATGATAAAACAGATATCAGTATATACATCTTTTCTTAAAGAAAGTTATGCGGAAGGAAAGATCTTCCGTAAAAACACTCTAAGTATTAGAAACTTGACTGTGCAGTGCAATTAAATAATGACAGCTCCAAATTCTAGAGAGAAGTCTTCAGATCGAAGCGAAGGAGAAGTGATAATGATGATATCTTCCACAAAGAAAGTTTAACCGAAGAATAGCTAGTCAAATATTGTCATCCCCTTTTATTTATTCTTCTTTCGTTTTATTTGTTCTCTTTCTCGGTCCGTTCACAACTGTTTCTGCAAATCGATTATAACATGGTATAACTCCTTTGCCGAGTCTGCATTGCCGACCTACAATATTTGAAAGAGAACGTTGAGTTAGACGAAGTGCAATTAGCGGGAATAAAAGGGTGGGAGAGGCTTACCCTTAGTAGTAAAGGTATAGTTTTACCATCTTCGACACTGGCCAGATTCAATTGTTTTCCCTTGGGCTCATCTCCCGATACATCCCCAACTGGCATGCCCTTAAAGATAGGCGAATTGAGCATTACGCGCAAAACTCCATCAGCACGCATTATCATACGCGCGGATTTCTTCTTGTTTTTCTCGTTATCCGCATCCTCCTTACCGTCACTCGGAGGTTCCTTAACATTGACCTTGAACGTGCCCACGCCTCGTTCTTTCCATTCTTTATCAGTGAAGTGGAAGAGTTTTGCCTTGCAGGAGAAATAAGTGTGCTCCTCCTCTTCACCGGTCTCGACTATACATCACATTAGCGTTTTGTTTCTGATAAGGTAAGAAAGAAATTCACGTAAACATACTCTGCTGCTCGAAAAATCTTTCATCTTCCTTCTCCTTCTCAAAGCCGGCCGTAACTACATTGCTCTCTTCCTCTTCCTCATCTTCATCAGCATCTGGTTCCGTACCAAACGGCTTTGCCGTGGAACCACCAAATCCCGACCCAGTGGCAGAAGCAAAGCTCGTAAGCTTTCCTCCAGCACCTCCGAACCCGCTTCCAAATCCAGAACCCAGTGTTGCGAATCCAGAAGCGCCTGTGTTTCCAAACGGGGAAGAGCCAAATGAGGAACCAGTGGGTTTCTTCTCTTCCATTGTTGTAGCTGGCTTACTGATAAAAGGTGATTGGGTGTTCGTTGGTTTTCCCAATGCTCCAAAGGGGGATTGTTCCTGGCCTGCAAAGGAAGCCAAACCAGACGCAGCAAATGCGGAGGTAGATGTGGTCTTCGCCTTGGACTCCTCGCCTTCGGGTGACTTGGATCCTAGCGATGCAAACGGGGAAACGGAAGAGGTATTCAAAAAGGCGTTCGGTAAAGGCTATAGAATAGTTAACGTGCATAGTCAGTTATTGTTGCGCGTTTCAAAAATCCCAGGACGTTCTCTTACCTTCGTTATTCCAGTCTCGCTCGTCGCTTGTCTATCCTTGGAAGCATCGCGATGTCTCTTTGTCTCACGCTCTCCTGCACTCTCTGGTTCCTCCAATCTTGGCTTTGCTTCACTAATAATGCCTCTGCCTTGTTCCTGTAACTGGTCTAGGCTTCTCTTTTTCTTTGGACTGAGTATGTGCGCTGATCCGTCATCCTTGTGTGCACTCGGCTCTGGTGTCGACTGTCGCTCATCATCGTCATCTTTGGTGTCACGCGACCTCTTCCTGCGATGTCCCGTCTCTGACTGTTGGTCAGTCACGTTCTCCTCTGTTTGCAGGTCATCGTGGGACCTCTTCTTCAAACGGCCCCGGTCATCGTCTGATAGCTTCTCAGCTGTATCGTCCGGCTCAGAAGGGTTGCCGTGTGACGTGATTCGTGTCTCTTGAAGCTTCCTGCGTACCGGACGCTCAGGTTCCGCGGCATCATTATCGGAAGCCGTCTTCAGTTCCTCTTCCTTCGCAAGTTCTGCTTCAGTGCGAGCAGTTGCGGTGGGGAAATCGCTCTCTCCCGCGGCAGGCATGGCAGCGTTGTGACTATGGGAACTACACTGAAGGCGATTCGAGGCGAGAGGAAACTTAGAACTCCGATAATTCGCAGAACTGCAGCTTATTTGAAGTCCATGTCAGAGAGTGAGGTAGAATAGAATAGGGGTGGACAACGCAAGGGATTTGCTCTAACCAGGTTCTATTTGAGAGTTCTCGATTACGGCAACTCCGTTATTTGTATAGTCCGATGACACGGATAAACTCTCGCATGAGATGGAATCGAGAGGAGAAAGATGGTCCAAAAAGTAAGATGGGGAGAGCGAAATGTCAGCGGTAAGGCTTTCTTTCCAGAAGTTCTAATCAAGACGGTTGATCAGCAAAATGACGAGTGTTTATCGGTGCGATGAAGGAAAACTCGAAGTGAGGAAAGAATTTGTCGCTAGGTAGAGAGATACCATACGAGTGTATCCAAGTAATCGAATTTCCGTCGATTTCTCTTTGCAATAAAAGCGGGCACGCAGGGTCTTCGTATTGCGTACTCGGTTTCAATAGCGATTCGTGCGTGATACCTGAAATGCCCCTCGCTGGGCGCAAACGCAGAGCCGACCGAGCGAATGAAGCTTTATGATTTGTTGATGACCAGACACTTCCTCGGTGAGAAATTGACGGAGGATGCCGTTTCCGGGCAATGGATGTAATGACAGCGGTGTAATTTGCGGAGAATGCGTGCCGGCAGCTGAGGAGGCGGTTGTGTTGGATGGTCTGCCGAGAGTGAGGCTAAAGATGTTGATGTCTGTTGCTTTGCTGGTTACGCTACTAACCGCGACGGGCATACTAATTAATGATGCCCCACGCAGCACAAGGACAACAACAAATCGGGTTTTTTCGTTTGTTTTTTGTATTTAATCTTGTTCGTGCTTGAACGATCAGGCTGGTCACAGATCCTAGATCAAGTTGTTTCTCGATTCGAACTACCGCTAGACGAATATAATGTCCGGAAGGAATAGTGTACAAATAAGTAACTATCAAAGGTAGGTCGTAGATGACAGAAACAGAGATAAGGGGGTCGTAGACTATAAGAGCCCATCGTATAAGGCGATGACTGGGAATGCTCTAATCTAAGAGCTTATATGTAGAGAATACATGATTAAACACCGTATACGAACGGGAAAAAGAAGCCGGCAGCAGTTCAACTGATGAAACAGAGACAACCAATCGACACATAAAAGACGAGCAACGGGTAGACGGCAATTCCAACACGGTTGCGAACGACGCCTGAGCCACCCAGGATACTCACTCCAGCTGCCAGAGACCAAGCGATCAGAACGATGTAGACAGGGATTCGCACAATCATGGGCAGACCCAATGCACTAAGAAGAGCGGCGATGACCAGCGGGAAGAGGGTGTACCCGATAATGCAAACGGATTGGAAGAAAGAGCTATGTTCAGGTTAGCTTTGTTTTCGTTTTACACGTAAGCGATTTGGATTTGCACAAGGGAAACGTACATGTTGCCTCCGAGCAGCTTGATTTGGAGGGTGACAATAGCTTCGCCAATCCACACAATAGAGAAGACTCCAGAAAAGACAAGAGATGATTGTTCCTCATGAGCACGCATTGAGAGGAACATGCTGAGAAGTAGGCAGAAAATTAAAGGACCCCTGCAGGAGATAATAATTAGTCATTGCGCCTTAACAAAAAAACAAAGAGAGGATTCAAAATTGTACCATAAATCCCAGTCCCGCAAGCCCTCACTCATACCGCTCTGCAGCACAACATCGGCATCAGGCCATCTACCCACCAGGCCGCGCAAACCGCGGCCGAACCCTGTGCCTGCCTCTCCGCGTTCCGCAGCGCCAATGCCACCACCGCTATGACCCAAGATCCCACCTAGCAGGTACTTGGGATACAAGACCTGTCTCATCTTTTCCCATACGGCCAGGAGATCGCGCGACAGGGTTTGCCATACTGTTTCGTCGATGGTGTTCTGCGGCGCGCGACGGTCCTCACCGGGTATTGAGGAAGTTAAATAGCTTGATGTGAACCCGCCTCCCATCCCTCCCCCTCCTCGCGAGGACGAGGAGCCTGCATTTGTATCAGATCGGATATTCCCCCGTAGAGGCGTCGTGTCAGATGTGCTCAAAGGGTCATCGGCCTCGATAGCAGCTGTATTTACATGTTGGCGCGCACGTCGTCAGCATGAACTATTCCATCGCGTGCGGAAGGAGAATATAGAAAGAAAGAAAAAAAGACGTCGAAACTAACCGTCATCAGCTTCGGTGTCTATAAGGTCATTATCGAGGATATCCTCATCGTCAAGGTCAAGATGTGAGGCCATTTTCTGTATTCACTTCCAGAGTGGGCAGACGACACTGCAAGGCAGCCAGCTAATCTTAGATTCTATATCGTCGTCCTTCTCAATTCGATTATACCGTAGCTTGCAAGTAAGCCAATGAAGTAGCGGGAAATTATTCGGCTGCTTTCGGATTTATAGAATGGGTGCAAATGAATAGCGCTTGGCCACGACGAGGAGGAACAGGAGAAGCTACAGTGGCATTTCTGGGCGGTTCCGCTCTAGCAGCCGCGCGCTTACTAGCCGCCTACCTTGTTCTTTGGCAATCTACTTAGCATCAACGATAAGAATGGAACGGGTGTGTTTAATGTACATAAATATCTATATATTCTATAATTATAATACAGGCCTCCAAATATTTGCTCAGTGCTGTGAAGAAAGACCCAACGCCGGGTCAGGCATGCATGATGCGGTACAACTATATGGTGGAAATGCGTATAATACAGCAATCGAAGAGTTGCAGAGAATAAGAAATTGCATCGCCGTTTATTTCGAGGAGTAGTGATGCGTCAATGGACGCAGTTGTGCTTTCGAAAGCTTCTTAGCAACCTCTGGGTTCGAAAACTTTCTCAACTTAAGCGCTAATGGCGAGATCCAGTCCCGATCGGATTTCATGATAATATCCTCGTATCTGGGACCAAGCAGCTTGTCCAGCATTTCACGGGTTTTGATCATGAATTCAAGAGCGAAGAAACCGGACACCGTGTTCGAAGATATCTTCGACGGGGAGTTCGCGTCCAGTTCTAATTCATTTTCCATTGATTCATAGAGTCGCTCAATATGTGGCTCTAGGCTTTCGACGACGGTCTTGTGTAGGGCCCACCTCAGATTGCGGCCCAGGATTGTGAGATTTGTCGTGCTTTGATCAATGTCTTCTAATCCTTTCAGGCCAAGGAGCCATTGGGGATTTTCAGCCAGAACATTACAAAGATCAACAAAGCTTTTCAGTGGTCTGGGATCGGGCAAAACGAGAGTATCTTTCATGAGCATTAAAAGGCTTTGTGCGTTGATCAGTACGTTGGGATTCGTTCGATCTCGGAGACAGCAACTCATGGCGATATGGAATGTCCTTCCTTCTGCCAACCCCCTGGGAATCATTTGCTGGCTTATCAAGTCGACGACGGTGTGACTGGATCGAGATATTCGGAGAAGGCGCAAATACTCGTGGCAGCTTCCCAAGTCAGGCTCGACTTTGTATGCCCCCTCTTTTGATGTCAATAAGTCCCAGTATTCTTTCCCTGTGCGGGTACCTTTTGTCAAAATTCGGCATACTGTCAAAATATTATGTAGTGCCATATTATCCGGCACCAGGAGAGGTACATCTTTTTCTTCCACGGGATCAAAGACGCCTTCCAAATCTTCTACCCATTCGTCTGCATCCACAGGACCATATTCCGCGGGTAACTCTTCGACAAGGGCCGATTCCGAATCTAATGGCCGCCATGGCGTATAATTAGGTCGGTCTTTGCTGCTACGTACAGCAGCTTCCCAGTTTCCTTGCGCGGATCCCTTCATTGTCTTGCCCTTAGGTTTTGAGATAAGAATAGGGATGCCCATGGTTTGATGGATCAGGGCGAGAACATTATATGAATTAAGCTCATCCAAAGGATCCGACAGGACACTAACCATGGCACTAAGCAACTGGTTGTCGACATCAAGCTCGCGCTTCCGCCACAAGTTGATAACATCTGCCCATATCCGCTTCGCATCGAGAACCAGACTTTTACGTTTCTCTTTCCTCAGCTCCATTTTATCCTCGGGTATGGAATCCATGTCGTTGTCGAACGAGTTTCGTAGCGCTAGGAGAATCACGGTGTACGTTTGTGCGTTTGGTTTATTAATACCCGTCGCAGGTAGCTCTCCGATGACTTTCCACAAAGTATCCATGTCGTGATATGTGCCGCAGACTTCGAGCATTGAGTGGTGGTGGTAAAGAGAAGGTTTAACACCTGAGTTCTTCGAAAGCAGTTGCTGGTAGATTTTCTGGGCAAGCTCGACAGGCTTCACTCCAGATTGTCTAGACCGTAAACACAAGCCTCGCAACATGATAGTATACGTACGTTCAGTCGGATTGCGACCTCTTTTTTTCATCTATGAAGAGTCAGATCATTCCAAGAAGAAAAGCAATATAGTAATTTCGTGAAGGGGATAATCTTTACGTCGTTAAAAAACTTGAAAGCCGCCAAAGGCGCACCTTGTTTGAAACAATAACTCATCAGTCTGTTCCATGCCGCCGAACATTCTATTCTCGTGGATTGTGCATTTCGAAGCATAGCAACAGCTAACGGAGCTTGCCCCGCATTAAGAAGATGTGCGATTCGAATTGCAAGCTCCTTGGGGTCGTCCTTTACCCACTGCAACTCTTTTGAAACAGCCGATGAAGTAATTCCAGGTGGGAGGCTCCTAGATTTGGAGAGCTCCATGAGCAATTCGGTCTCTGCACTATCGCCATGAACAACTCTCCTGGTCCTTTTCCTTTGATTCCGGCGAAAATTTTCGCCTTCCGATAGACGTGCGTTGCGAGATAGTTCATCGGACTTAATACGAGTTATCTTGAAACGAGGTTGCTCTTCTTGTTTACCTTGCTTTTCTGGCAGTTGATCGGGGTAATCCTTATAGGCATCCAGTAGAGACGACTCAGCAGCTGAAGATGAATCTCTCCTGAATGGACGGCATCTAGAGTGTGGCAGAGCACTGGTCTTTAGCAATGTGTCGCTGGGGAATCGTCCCACAAAACGGGTGCCAGTGCCCAGATACCGGAGGCACGCATTGCTGCAGCGGAGCATTGCACCAGGCACAGACAAAAGTATTTGGGGTTTTGTGTATCTTTCTTTCACTTCTTCTTCTCTCTTCTTCGGAATGCGTCGATATGATCCACGAGGCTTGCGAAAGTCGTTCCGCGAGAAATCCGTCGATCAATGTCGAGCGTGTGTAACGGAAGCAGTCCCTCAGAAACGGGGCGATACTGTGAGATTCAAGCTCAAACTGAAATAGGTAGTCACAACGCAGTTGGAATCGCCGAACGTTGGGACGCAAGAGTTGAGGACGGCGGAGAAAATAATCGCAGATCGGCAAATGGAGAAGTGGCGCGATGGAGAGGTTTTTTTCTTTCTTTTTCAAAACGAATGAAAATAAAGATAACAGCCAAACGAACTTTAATTGGCGACCGCAAGCATCGCAAAGTAATTGCGATGGTGGAAGTGATGAATGAAAGAAAAGCTAAGGCAACGCTTGAAGCTCGGAAACAAAAGTTCTCGAAAGAGCAAGAAACTCCGACCAGGTCCCGATGTTCCGCGCTAATCTGATCTACGTAAATCTATATCGCTATATACAGAGTGCAACCGCCTATGAGCTTAATTTATTATTCTATTATTTCCTTGGAGAGCGGTGGATCTACGCTATGATGCCTCGTCCATAAATACAATTAAGCAACCCCGCGCTGCTGTCGCCTATAAAACTGTGCCGCGAGATCCCAGCGCTTCGCAGCGTACGCAATCACCAGAGTCAGCAAAATCTCCACGGCAAAGAACATGGCCGCCAGCTTGTATCCCACGGGAAAGTGAGGGGCATCCGCAGTATTGTATGCCAATAGTGGCACCCAGGCATAGAATGTGAACGAAATTGTTTCCACGAAGCCGATGATGATCAAACGATGCTCCGCGGAATACGAACAAATCTCATTGATCCATGCAATGAACAACGCGCCAGCCCCCGTCTCCAGGAACGTCAAATACCATCCTACCATCATTGCAGGGGTGTTGTCTGCGGGCCAAACAGCGAGGATGATTGTTCCTATCAACGCGATGGAAGCCGCGACCACTATGACTGGCCATCGCATTTTCAGTGCGTCACTCGCCCATGCGTACGACAAGGTGAAGAAGATCTGCGCTCCATATCCTGCAGTGGGAAGCAAGTTGACCTGCTCAACGCTCCATTGACCTGTGGATTTGAGCCATACGTTGAAGTATGAGTAGATTCTTATACCAAGGACATGTGCAATGAAAACCGCGGGGAACAGCCACGTAGCCCAATTGCGTGCCAGATCGATAAAGGTTCTGACAGTCAATTTTCGCGGCGGTGCGCGGCCAACATTCTCCATCCTCGCAATAGCCATTTCTTTTTGGGCTGGCTGCATCCACTTACTACGGCAGTCGGTTGGCGAGTCGGGAATGGCCCAATAGCCATACAGCGCAATTGGGATTCCGATGATGCCGTCAAAGACGAACAACCATTGCCATGCAGATAGACCCGCACGACCATCCATGCCCTTATACAGTGCCGCTTGAAGATATCCAGAGAACATCTGGGCGGCGCTTGAAGAAGCCTGGAAGATACAACTGCGCTTTCCCAACTCCTGTGGCGTATACCAGGCACCCAAGAGAGACATGATACCTGGATATGCGGATGCTTCCACCAGGCCAATGAAGAATCGCAGAACATAGACGGTGGTCACATTCTTGGCCCCAGCCAGGCCGATGACCAGAACGCTCCATATGATTTCGAGGGTTGGTAGCCAAATAGAAGGTCGGATTTTGGTGAGGACTATTTGTGATGGGAGATTGCCGAGGATGTATCCGATCGTCCAATACGTAGTCAAGTAATTAAGATCGTTGCCGCTCAGGTTCAAATCCTCTTTCATCCCAGACACGTAGGCGTTGGAGACCTATTCGACAAATTGGTAGCGGTCAGCATTCTGCTTTTGATATAGTTGTTGTCGGACAGATTGATGTGTGGCATACTTGGATGAAAATCACTTACATTTGTTTGGTCCAGGTATTTGATGAAATAAGCAATACAAACATACGACAGAATCCACCAGTCTAGTTTCGCCACAAACTTGCGCTCCTCTGGCGACTTGTCGAGCGAGTCCCAGACAGTCGCCAAGATCCGTTTCGAAAGAGGTTTCCGGCGTGTCTCCGAGGAGGAATTTTCGGACTCAGTATTTGTGACAACCTCCTTGAATGATTTGCCGTTGTTTTCTGGCAAAGCCATCTTGCTCAAGGGTGCAGGCAAAGTACCTGACTTAGCGATAACAAATCGATATTTGGAAAAAGGTTTAATAAGTCAATAGTATTGGCTCCTGTTCGTACTTTCTACTGCTACGGAGCCCATGGCTTTTATAAAAACCTGCCCGCTATAAACATTTCATGATAAAGATCGATTGCGACATCGACCTGTCTGATTAGATCAACAGCAGTATCGCGATATGTTTGGTTGGTGTTGAGAATTCGGTCACCAAAGCCGAATTTGACACCAGCGTACCATATCTACAGATCGGACATCCTCCGCTGTAAGAATTTCCTCTTTTGGTGGTAGAGCGATCCGTACCTGACAAATGCTCCACGCATTTGGTAACAATCGAGTCGGAGGTGCCGCTGCTTTCGAAGGATCAAACTGAGTTTTGATAAGAAATTTTATCAGTTTGCATGTGGGGAGAAATCAAAGACGTGGTTGCGAAAGCTGTTGATTTGAAGACATTCTAACTGGAACGAGTCGCATTGCTCGTGTGATGCGAATAAGATGGGAGGGCTTTATGATGACAATAAACCACGACTTTCTCAATCAAGACTCAATTTTTTTTTCAAGTTATATTAATCTAGTAATCATGCGTGTTGCTGTTGTCGGCGCTGGACCTGGTGGTCTGGCAGCCGCAAAGTAAGTCTCGTCCGCATCATCGGTTTGAATTCGCTAATTCAAACCACGACGCAGATACTTGAAAGCAGAGAAAGCGTTTGAGGAAATAGTGATATTCGAGCAACGGGACGATGTGGGCGGTGTCTGGTACTACACACCCAACAACGCGACAACAGACGATAATTTCGAAATTCCGCATACGACCCCTAGAACAACACCAGACAAACCCTCACCTAACAACGAGTTTCTCTCTCCGGCGTACGATCTACTGGAAACGAATATCCCACACAGTTTGATGAATTATTCAGATCGCAAGTTTCCGTTGGGTACTTCGTTGTTTCCGTCGCATAGTATAGTTCGGGATTATATAACTGGATATGCTGAAGATATACGAGACTTGATGTCGTTTCAGACAGTAGTCCTTGACATCTGTCCATCAGACTCAGGGTTGGGAAACAGCAGGAAAAATAGATGGGCGATTACTACTAGAGATCTCCGGACAAACAGTGAATCAATACAAGTGTTTGACGCTGTGGTTATAGCCAACGGTCATTACAGTGACCCGTATATCCCAGATATCCCAGGAATCCAAAAATGGAATAAATTACACCCTGGAGCCATAAGCCATGCAAAGTTCTACAGACGCCCAGGAGAGTTCAAAAACAAGGTATGTGCGATTTGATGTGAATTATTGAAAAACGACTGACCACGCTTTCCTGTGTTAATGCAGAAAATCATCGTTGTCGGAAACTCGGCCTCAGGCATCGACCTCAGCTCCCAAATCGCGGAACTATCCCAGCAACCTTTACTCATCTCGGAGAGAGAAAAGCAAAGCTCATCGACAGCAAGCACGGCAATAGCAGTGCTCAATCCCAAGACGAAGCTTGTTCCAGAGATTACAGAGTTCCTCTTGGATGATCATCACCATGCCGCAGTTCGATTTGCGGATGGCCAGGTAGAGACAGACATTGACCACATCATTTTTTGCACTGGGTATCTCTATTCATACCCATTCCTGTCCAAGTCTATTGATCCACCTGTTGAAAGCCACGAAGGAAGTCGTCCTCGCAATCTATTTCAGCATATCTTCTACCGCCCTCGGCCCACGTTATCCTTTATAGGAACACCGCAGCGTATAGTTCCTATGCCCGTATCCGAGGCACAATCGGCGTTGATTGCGCGTGTATACTCTGGACGACTTCGGCTCCCTTCTCAGGAGGAAATGAGGGATTGGGAGATCGATTGGATTGCTAACCATGGGTCCGGAAGAAGCTTTAACAGCATGCCATACCCTCTTGATGCTGAGTATATCAACTTCTTGTACGAGTACAGCCTACGGGCAGACCCGAAAAAGGGTCTGGAGAACAACGGGAAAGGCAAAATACCTCCATATTGGAGTGCCAAAGAGAAATGGGTACGTAGTATGTTCCCGAAAATCAAGGCTGCGACAAGATTGTTGGGAGCCGCGAAGCAAAACATCACGACTTTGGAGGAGCTAGGTTTTGATTTCGAGGCTACAAAAGAGTTGGATGATTGAGAGCGAGACACACGTAGCTTCGCATATCGACCAGTTTGTTCTTTGTCAGAAAAGCTATATCTTCTTGAACACTCCAAGCAGCGTTCTTATCATCGCTATCAACACATGTGATATTGTTGTTAGAAAATACCAAGACCAAATTCATCTATCATATGCAGCCATGAATTGTTCATCCCAATCCCATCGTCACTTCCAGTGATATCGGCTTGTGGGGAAAGCTGATCCGCGATAGATGTGTTTCTTTGCGTATCGTGATGAAACATATTCAGTCCCAGCGTGCCTTGCAACAAATCATGGGGTGAAAATTCTTCTGATACAGCGTGGACATATAAACTAGTTTCCCCAAGGGTAGTTTGGATCAATTCTTTGAACTGACTACGAATAAGATTCAGACTCAAAGATTGCCCGTCAAATATGAGGGTGCCCGAAGGGGAGTTTCCTACTTGCTGCGGTTGCTCTAGATCGCCTTGGTCAGAGGCAGCATTGATATGCTGCGTTCTGAATCCCGGTACCGAGACGCCTTCTGCAGCTAATGATGGTCCAGATCCCGCATTACGTCTGCGAATCGTGGATTGTTCCGCGGATGTTATGTAACTCGAAAACTGTTGTAGAATACCGGTAGCCCGTTTAGCAGCTCGCCACGTTTCTGGGAACAAATCCAGAATCTGTGCACAGAGGTTCACCGCTGTAGCGATACGGAAATGGGCGTCTTCTTCGTTGGGCTGTGATACAGTGGACGATAGTTGGGATCCCAGACGACGAATTCGGCAGGTATAGCAGTGAAAAAACAATGCTCCCAGAGTCAGAAATCGACACAGAGTGATCCAGTTAAGTGGTAAATACTTTTGCTGAAATAGAATCATGCTGGACTGGACGTACTTCTGCGCAGCAGCCTCTAATTCTACCGCACGGCTCACAGAACGTTGAAAGTTGAGTTTTGACGGACTATATAGCAACAGTATGAGGTTTTGATAGCGGACATTATGCCACGTAATTGTGTTGTGAAATGGGATATGGTCGTTGTCGACTATGGCAGAGCTCGATAAAAGACATCCCTGTGTGTACCAATCCTCAATTTGCCGACGAATGCTGTCAATATGACCAGGCATTCCCATATTTTGATGGAGCAGGTTCGCCTGGTGTGCTGATGCTAAATGCAATGTTTGGAGAATTCTCCATTCAAGCTTCCGCAGTGCTACAACATGGCGGTTGACTTGTAGCGTCATGGCATAATAATATCGATCGGATGATGCGTATTCTTCAACTGCGATACTTGGTAGAGGAACATTGATTTCCTCGTCGTTGATGGTTGCCGGGAGCCCGTAAGACACACTGATCATGCGATCCAGTACATACACGGACCAGAAAAGACGCCGTCGACGCTCCGTTTCGACTTGAGAGATAGCGATTGAGGAACCGATATCCTTCGTAAGACCCATCGAAATAACTTTTCGTGCAAGGATTCCCGTGATTGCTCCAGGAGGGATGCTCTCTGCTTCAAAGAGAGAATGCAATGCAAGGAGCGTCAGGATCTCTACCGATTCAAGGTCATTCTTGCAAAGACATTCGTGCACTATCTCCTTCTCTGGTATGTTGAATTGGGTGAGTGACGCTTCGCCGAATTCTCTGGCTCGCTGTAGAGTCGTGCGCCCAATCGCCATGATAACAGCTAAACGAGTAGGTATTTTGCAAACATCAACTTCAACCGAACTTTCTCCATTTTCATTGAAGCTTTGGTCAAGATCTCGAAGGATTTGGGCTCGATCTAGAAACGGATACGCGCGATGAACGTGGCGAAAATACGCATCGACCAGGCGAAGCCCAGTGGTTCTGTCCAGAAGTGACAACGATGGGTCTGTGAGATACGATGCCTCGTCTGTGAGATCCGGGGCATCGTATCTCACAAATGCATCATCAGCCTCGCTGACGCTGTCCAGTCCCAGCGTCCCTTCAAACGAGCGATCGCTTCTGACCGCAGATTCTCTGTGAGTAGTGAATACTGGCCGAGGGGCCACAGGAAGCTGTTTCCCGGTTTCCACCAACTCAACTGGCACGGCGTCCGGTGGTAATGCTCTGTTAATCTGCCGTGAAAGCCACGAGATGCGTTCTTGTAGCTCCTTCTCACGCTCTTGCGAGTCCTGAACCGCTTTGGGGAAGGAGCATGGCAGCACAGCAACCAGACAAAGACGACAGGCGCCCTGCCGGGTAGGGGTGCATTTCTTCTTTAACCGTCGACATCGCTGGCAGGCGGACTGCGTCAACGTCCGGGAAGGCGTATTGGAAACATTTGCTTTAGACGAGGGTTGTCGCTGTGCTGCTGCTCTGCGTCGTCTCGGGGCAGGTGGGCCGGCGAGGCGAAACCGCTGGAAGGCGCCTTGCATTTTCACGTCACATTTTCATCCGCCAATACGTCGAAGCTCATTTTGTGCTGATTCAGTGCATGTCCAAATGGCATCGGCATAAAGTCCGGCGAACTAAAAAAAGGAAGAGTATTGCGCCATCGCCTTATCACCTATCTTATCTTAGCTCATCACTACTTTCCAAGATAGGCAAATGTTTCGTTGTCGGAGGCTCCGCTTCCTAGAGAACTTCCACAAACAGAGAGAAAGAAGGTTTGAATGATGGATCTATGGATTGACAAAATGACAGTCGGATGGTGAGATTGATGGAGTCTTGTAGATGCCAAGACGTCCAAATATATTCGTGCGAGAGCTTTCTCCTTGACTATTCTGTTCCTTCACTTCCATGTCGAGTTGATTCACATTGACAGAAAGCAACACAATCTCACAAGCCACAATGGTCTCGGAATCGGAAGCCAGAGATATTTACCGGTCTGCGATCCACTTCGATGGACTGAATATCGCGAATTGGTCCAGGGAGATCTTCGAAGCATGGCACAAAGGCGGCATCACTGGTGTATCCTGCACTTGCGGACTATGGGAAGGGTTCCGCCAGTCTATAGCCAACGTAGTGCAGTGGAAGAAGTGGTTTGAAGAACATTCGGATTTGATTGTTCAGGCGCACACCGTCGCAGATATACGGGAAGCAAAGCGCAATGGCAAGACGGCTGTCTTGCTCTCATGGCAGAACACAGCCGGAATCGAAGACCAGCTCGACTATCTCCGGGTGTTCCGCGATCTCGGCGTTCGTAAAATGCAACTTACATACAATACTCAGAACTACTCCGGTGCGGGCTATACAGAGCTGAACGACTCCGGTTTGACGGGGTTTGGGCGCGAGGTGGTGGATGAAATGGCGAAGCTGGGCATGGTCGTTGACTTGAGCCACGTTGGTCCCAAGACGTCCGAGGATGTCATCAACTATGCCAGCAAGCCTCCGTGCTTTTCTCATGTACTTCCTGGAGGACTGAAAGACCACCCGCGTAATAAGTCCGATTATTTGATCAAACTCATCGGATCTAAAGGAGGGTTTGTTGGTCTTTCCCAGTTTGGACCACATATGGAAAAGGGAAATGATAGTACGATTGACGACTACGTTGCTGCTTTAGACTATGTCATTAGCCTGATTGGAGAAGACTTGGTTGGGATTGGTTCTGATTCAAGCGAGGGACACGGCCGACCCAGTGAGTTCATGGCTTGGTGTAATAAAGACAAGGGCTATGCCAGGCGCTTGACGCCTTGGGGCAGTCAGAAAGTTGTTAAACCTCTTGGGCCATTGGCAGAGCGCGAGAAGTTGGCTGAAGCTATGGCTCGAGCAGGTTGGTCAGAAACAAAGATGATCAAAGTTCTTGGTGAGAACTGGTTATCTTATCTGGAACGCGTGATTGGCGAATGAAATTTACTTTCGGTCTTGAATATTATTGAATAAATAGGTTTATTATATTCATCCAGTATTATCAGGAATAGAGCATAAATTTCTGGTATTGCCACACATATCGGACTAGAAACAACCTTAGTATATGTCGATAAGCAATGTGACCATGTATAAAACCAGTCGGACCATTGCTGTCTATACTTATTAAAATACACTTGATGTCTAGAACCCAGAGCACGTGTTTGATAGGCCAGATGCAAGGTCGGCCCCCTCCCGACTCTGTCGTTAGTTTGATTGGTTAGAATTTCTATACAGCTTTTTTGTTGAACCCAAGAGACTGCCATCACGTATCCTTTTCTATTTGTAAGCGGACGAAAAGCTTTACTCGGTAATCAATGAAGTGAGGATAATGGTTGCGGGTTATTATGCTCTGGGTATAAATAGCTTGCTAAAGTCTGCTTAGAGGAGGAAGAACATGGAAGAAGAACACTCAGAGTCCATTTTACTATACTACGAGTGAAATCAATCGACATGTCTGTATCTGTTTCTGATCGCAAAACGGTAAGTCAATTTTCATATCTCTTAAGCTGCTATGCTAACATTGCCTTTTGTTGATGCCGTAGAAATGGAATATCTTGTCTGAAATACCGAGTCTTCATGGCAAGGTAGCCATTGTAACTGGCGCAAAGTAATGCTACCCTAGATGCTTTAATTTGAATTCAACTAATGAATTGGCAGCTCCCCCACTGGCATGGGGTATAACGTCGCCCAACAGCTTGCCCTCAAGGGTGCCAAGGTCTATGTGTCAGCAAGATCTTTGGAAAAGGCTGACAACGCAATCAAGCAGATGAAAGTGGGTAACCCCTCACTTTCTCGCGATGACTTGCTTCGTCCTCTTGCTCTTGAGCTGGGCGACCTTCAGAACATTAATGCCGTGGCAGCAAAGTTCGCAACTGAGGAGAGAAGACTAGACATCTTAGTGAACAACGCTGCACTGCTAGCCAGGCCACTAGATCTAGATAAGAATGGCATATCGGTATCCTTTGCCACCAAGTAAGTATATCAACAATTCACAAGCCTCAGTCGAACTAATCCGAGAGACAGTCACCTCGCCCCCTTTCGTTTGACAACCGCTCTTCTTCCACTTCTCAAAAAGACGGCAGCGGAGTATGCTGACGTTCGCGTTGTGAATGTCGGCTCTGATGTGCATCTCAAGCTCCCATCGGGCATCCAGCTCAACAAGATTGCTGATTTCAACCAATCTTTTGGAAACAACGATAGTCCCGAGAGCAACTTACTTCGCTACGGGCTATCCAAATTAGCAAACCATCTCTTCACGGCTGAGCTCCAGCGCCGACTAGATGCAGAGAAAGTCCCTATCGTCACCGTCGGTTTGCATCCTGGTTATGTTTTGACAGGTATGTAGAAATATTGATACTCAATTATCTCACAAAACATTTGTGCGAGAAATCTGACGACATTCCAGACGGTGCAAACAGGCATATCGACAAGTATCACGCGGATATCCGTGAGAGCATCGAAGCAAGGTCACTTTCACCGCTAGATGGTGCGCTGACAATCATATTTGCCGCAGCCCACCCGGAAGTATGGGAAAAGAGGGATGCTTATGGGGGTGCCTACGTTGAGCCATACGGACGTATAGAGCAACCAAGCGAAGACGCGAATGATCCTCTTCTAGCGGCGAGTCTGTGGGATTCTAGTGAAGCCGTTTTGCGTAGTATTAATGCTTAAGGGCAGAGATTAATGTGTAGGAAGACATGGAATAAGCAGTGTACTTATTTCTAGTATTCAAATATAAACAAATATCTAATTTAAAATAAACCACACCGAAACTAACCATGATTGAACAACCAGACAATGTGATCGGCTCCCTTCAGAAACTCATCTACTTCTTGCGGCACCATCACGGCGCAGAAGGGACACATGCGTGCAACAAACCAGGCTCGTTGTGATATCGAACTTCCTGCAGCGGCGCCAGTCATAAGAACCCACCGAAAGACCTCAGGGCCGCACCTATACCAAACAGATTCGTCGCAGTTGGTGATTTCGTCTTTCAAACTGACAACATACTTTTGTATTTCTGGGTCGCTACTCAAATCTGTCCGGCTCTTTACATTTACCAACGCCCTCAAATAAATCATCCCAGCCAAGAGGCAGCATTTTTCAACTTGATTTATTTTGGAGTCCCTGGTAAGATAATGCTGATAAGCCGGGCTGGTAAGGAAATCAGACCACGCAGAGGTTGAAGCTATCGCGCTCGCTGTGGAATACTTGGCAAATTCGCGAATGAGCTCCAAAGCTGATTCCGGAAGTCGAAGTCTGGGTGGTCGTTCCATTTGTTTTTTGGCGGCGTTCGAAAGTAAAGAAACAGGATTTTCAATGGGATGGTTGGAGCGAGAGCAAGGAATGGTGAACACTGTTTTAGACCGAAGAACAAGAGCGTTCCATACTTGTTGTCTGGGCCATGTTAGCTGCTGCCGAAACATATCTATCTAGAGGAAATCCTTTAAGAATAGGACTTGCATTATAAGAAAATATCCAATGAGATTATCAGGCCGTGGCGCTCCCATCCCTTTGTGTCGTAAAAGTGCCTCAATTCCGGACTCATGGGACGTTCCTTCGTTGAAATCCCCGTTCAACTTCTATGTTTCCATTTTCAGGTATCTGTCGATACGGTTTGCATTAGCACATGACTTACTGCAAAGTACAACAGATGTAGCGTCGCTGCGACAATGCTGGTTGGAAGACTGTTCTGGTCACTCTTTGCAATAGCCTCCCTTATCAACCGCAGGGTCTCAGTCTTGTGATACACCGTCACAGGATTTTCCGGTGAGCCAAAGGTTATGTCCATGTATGCCGAAGTTGAATAAAGCGTTGCATGGAATAAGCAAGGGTCCGACATTGCCTCTTGCATCCATGTAGTCTGCAACATGGAGGCAATGGAATTGGGATACTGATGTGCAAGAGGGCGTAGGACGGCGTCTCCTATAGCGCAAATGTTACCATATCCCCGAGTTTGTCCAGATGATTAGGAAAGAAGTGACTAACTGTGTGATAGTAGATTTTGAAAATACCATTGTCTTGGGATCGGATATTCGGCTGCAGATGTCGAAAAAACAATCTTTCGGAGGACGGCAGATTCTAGCTGGTCGATTCTTTGATATAAAGAGGTGACTAGAGCCTCGTCCATATGACACCCCGCCACCGGATAATAGCATTTGCGAGCTTTCCTACAGACTAAATGAGTATCTTGTTCTATAGTGATCCCGGATGGGGGAACATACTTTACACATGATCCGCATACAGGCAATGCTCGGTCGCATCGTTTCTTCTGCTGACTGCACGTCTTGCAGGCTTGAAGAGAAGTTTCAGGGGTCTGTCTCATTGTCGCCGTGTTAATATCAACTGCCATTACATTGGCGGGGAGATGGATCATTAAGTTGTTCGATCTGTCAATGTTGTGGATGCCAGCCTCTGCCAATCTAGTCGTTTCGTTTTGACGAATCATTGCACGGCTGTTTCGTCAGAAGGTCGGAGATCTGTCGATATCTTATTTTCTTTCACTTCGTCCTAGGTAATTCATCAGCTTTCGAGTGATCGGGCACTGCAAAGGAAGCATGGTGAGAAGCTAGACTGCGCCACCGCTGGGCTTTTGGCCACCGATTATATCTGATTATGTGATCTGAATATTTCCATATATACATGCCTTGAGGAACATGAGTTGGTTTATTTGATGGAATTCTTATATAATATTGTGAATTTTATTGAAAGGCATCACACTTTTCATAAAAAGGTATGATCGTAGATTATTGATCGAGGGATGTATCGTAGGTTGATCGGCTAAGGAATTGGTCTCGCATCCCGGATATTTATCAAATGTTCGACCATAAAAAACAACTTTCCCAGAGATTATGTTGTCACGGTCGCTATGCTGTATTTGTTGTTTTAGGTGAAAGTGAACACCTGATTGCACTATTCATATGCTACGACTGCCGTTATATATACTATATAAAACAAAAGTCTCATGATTCGCAGACCAGGGTCATATAGGCATTGCTAATTCGGGAAATACCTCATCCAAATAACGCGCAGAGAATCCAGAGATATGAAAGCGACCGAGCCCAGAAAAAAATATAATGGCGAGTTTTTAATCGAGCGAAAAATGTACCTCTACCAACTTACAATCCGTCTCATCACATTAGTCCTGCACCCAGGCACTGCGATATGTATTCGTACTAGAAGCAGAACAAAACAGTACAATGAACTAGCTACGTGCCCTCCAACATGGTTCATCATATCCAATGCATGGCCTAGTGCGTCTCCGCACTCCGTAGTTAGTATGTATTATAGTAGAAATTAAGCTCATCAAGCTAGCACAGCTAAGCACAGCACCTAAGCACTAAACAGCCCTAAGCTCCAAGGTTAATTCTATCCTAACGGCAGATCGTAAACACTACGTACTTAGTATAACAAGACTAAAGCAACCCGTCAACCGGGTTATTAGATCCTGAAATAATAGTGTATGTACCTAGTCAACAGCTCGGTGGTGCAGCTAGGCCGTCAAGCTAGGCGCCATATATCGTATTAGTGGCCAGCGGTAGGTCCTAGGTACAGGAGTCGGACAGGCCTGCCCTGTCTACTTAGTAATTTGCTTTAGTTGCTAAGTTAAGTTATTTACTAGCAGCTTGCTGAACACAAAAGGTATAGGGATAGAACGCACGACGAACGTTCCACGCATGGAAGGCGAAGACTGGAACCGAGAAAGAAACAAAGACCTGATGGATGCAGCACTAGGGCGTCTACCTAGAGGCATGGCATGTATGTGCGTAGTACGGAGTAGTTACTCCGTACACGGCTTGGTAATTGGGCTGGATAGCATGCATGTGCATGTCTAGTTGTGTACCGTGCGACAGTCTATTTCCTGAGCATACTGGGCAGAGGTTGAACAAACACAGGGGATAATTGCAAGGCAGGCGGCGTAGTGTAACGATGGACTGTTTACCTACTACGTAGTATACATAATTCGGTCGGTCGAGCCACCAAGTGACCCCAGCGCAATGGAAAGATGTCTGCTGTCTGTTAAAGAGTGTACATTAATATCGTGGCCGTTTAATGTTATAATTCATGATGTATGAGGTGCAAAGAAGACATTGAGCAATGAGACATCGTGTCTCTCCCGTCGCCAAAACAGTCCGGCCTGCGACGGACTACCCGCCGTCTCCATCTTTTCTTACTTTAGCCTTGACTCCTTAGAGCGCCCGGTAGGCCACTGCTTAGTGTATAGAGTGCAGCAGTTTTACCACTTGCTTCAAACCGACAAACAAACAAACAAACCAAAGACGAAAACACATGGGCGATAACCATATCACTGTTCCAAGGTTCAGTCAAGACATCTGACAACTCATTCTCAAATTCCAAAATCCGAGCGCGAAAATGATACCATATCGAGCCAATTGCAATGAGCCAACATTTCACCCCTCCTCCTATGGGCCATTAGTAGTAGGTGCGAGCACGGAGCACTGATAGAGACTCCGTATCTTTTTCTATATTAAGCCTGAACCCGTAAATCGCGTACTACGGAGTACTACGACAGGCCTAAACGATAGTAATTAGCGGAACATCCCGTCCCTACTTCATTTAGTTTTTATTTTTTTATTTCCAAGGTTTCTGGCTGTCCATGGCCCAAGGATCTTCTCCCTAGTACGAGGGGTTCCCCATCGGTACCCACTTCTGAAAGTTTAGCTGGTTGTTTGTAGTCATTGCTCCGTTTGCCGTATTGTATGTATCCCCCCCCGCGGTACAGGGTACAAATGAACGGAGCGCGAATGGAGCACGAATGCCTGCCATGGATGATGGGAGAAGTGCAGAGATTAGGATTGACACGATGCATGCATTATCCACGATAGTCGCATCTACAGACCAGGAGAGGAGCCTAGGATGGTGACCTTGGGGACTATAGCGCGCTTCGGTACATCGGCAACGGATCCTCTGGCTCCGATACGGCTTTGTTACGATCCTCGTACGGATACTGCTCACTGCGTAAGGCCCGGAGTACACGCTTCGTACATAGCCAACTGAGTTAACTAGTTAAGTTATCATGATATGGTATTATTAATCGCCAGACTCTGATTGAGTTTGGTAGTCTCTTCGTTATCAATCTATTAATCTATCCATGCTCCAGCCGACCAAAAAGGGCAGCTGAATTGCCAAATGTCATCAAAATCCCACCGGATGGTACCATGGCGCGTAGTATGCACAATGTACGCACGGAGTTAACCCGGTACGGAGCTTACCCAGGCAGGCTACTGTCGATGTCAAAATATCTCCAGGAACGTACCACGGACTACTGCAGCTGCCACGTATTTAGGCTTTCAAGAAAGTAGGCCGAACGGCGAAATGCACTACTCTACTAGTTTACTAGTACTACGATTTGATGTACTTCCGGAGTATGTACTTCGGACTTCTTCCCAGCGGGAGCGACTCAGCAGTACTATGTAGTACTCTAGGTACAGCACCAGCAGCAACAGGATTCGCCGGAGAAAGCGATCGCGCATTTGCCCCAAGTTCGTACTGCAACGCGCATTGCCACACATTTGCCTCGTTATACCAGAAAGCACATGCTCTTGTCGTCATATGAAAGCATCGCTCACATAATAGTAGTGAAAGACCTGCCAATCGGATCGACCTACGCTCGGGGAGATTACAGGCTGCACGAAGCCCAAAAGGGACGTGGCTGCTACAGGGTGCGTGCGATATCCGCGCTGATTGGCTGTGGCTTCGTAAAGACGGAAACGCGTGAGAGTATTATATTATTAATATTACCGTTCGCCGATATCACAGATCATATACTATGTGTACGGTAGGGCGCGGGCAGATGAAGAAATACTCTGGTAAACTGATGCGCCAGGTGCATCCGTTGGGTATCGACTAAACAACCCTGGTACCGACATGGACCCAACCCGCCGAATGCTACCTTGTCCTCCCCGTACCGAGGTGCAGGTAGCCAATCTGTGCCGCAAGCCAGGACTGCAATACAGCCGCCGTACGGTACTATACCGATGACGCGCCACGATTGGCCCGGCGGCCAAAGGCGGGTCTCGAAATAATAAGATAAATAAGATAACTGTGCCACGCAGGCCAATCAGCACGGGCTTCGATTCCAAATCGACAACTTCGGTATCGAAAGTTGAGCACATGACCTGCGCGGCCCCACTTGGTATTGACAATACGGCAGTAATACCCCGTACCAGGCATGTATAGTACATTCATTGCCTGATAGACACGTAAGTGCGGTATTATGTAGTAGCATCTCGATCCTTTTCAAGAAAGCAATTAGGCTATCTACTAACTTAATAGTTATCTATCGCTAAGCTCGTCTGCGGAAGAGTCTCGTGTGTCTCCGGACGAGCTGAGGACGGGCCCTATCAGCGCGCCGAGTATGGGTACTTCATCTCGAATGACGGCGGCTACTATGTACCTCCTGGGGCCAGAAGGATCAGCTGTTGGTCTTGTTCCCTGTTCCCTGTTCCCTGCCAGTCTGCTCGGCATCAGACTCGCTGCTTGTCAGAGCCACTCCGCAGACAGTCTGGATCGAAGAAGATTGTTTATTCATATGGCAGATGGCAGAGCACTTTGAAAAAGATATGCAAATAATAGTTGTCATGTCATGTCATGCCCGCCGGATATACGCCGTACACGTACCGTTCGTGTCGCAATATCAGAGCCGCTGGATCCGCTGTCGGTAGTGACAGTACTCCGTCCCAGCACAGCATGCAATCGGTAGAACCTGGGCTGGCCCTGATATTCATGCACCCGTGATTTCGAGTCGTGCTCGAGTCAGGCTGGTGCATCACTAGCGAGCCTCCAGTCTGCTCCTGCATGTATTTTATTCCCCCACCATGCGCTTGGCGACATGTGCAGCTGCAGCCGTCCATTTCCAGGGTACTATGTACGTGTGTATAACGTGACTAGGAATGACATGTGCAGAAGAACTTAGTCCTAAACTATAAACAATAATATTTATCCATTGTCAGGATGAGTTACGCCGGCGCTGATCTCCGCGCCAGATTGTGGCTTCCCCACTGGCGTACACCGTCACACTACTATCCAGGATCCAGGATCCGACTACGATTTCTGAAGCAGGGGTCAGGTGGTAATATAGCGGGCAAAAGCTAACGAGACAATGTCGGCAATTGCTCGGCTGGAACGGTGAGCATTGAAATTGCATCCAGGCGTATGGATAGCAGTAAATAATAATGTCGTTATCCGGGTGGTATTTCTCCGTGGTAGCATTTATCGCAATGGACGGAATTCCTTGGAAAAACGCCCATAAAACAAACCGGTACGAGTCAGGCAGGCAGACCCACCAGAGATACGCGCCTGCTGATTGGCCCAGAGTGCTTGCCCGAGCAGCAAATTCCGTGGACAATCAACAGCACGCTGCGGTTAAAGAAACCATCATCACCGTAACAAGCCATATTAACCGCAGAGGGCTTGCATAAGCTGAATATGTGCGTCGCAGACTATGAACATCCCGACATCCATGGGAGCACGATCCCCGCGCAGCCCGTTGGCCCGTTCCTGACTTGTGCTGGCCCTATGCCTGTTTGGAAGTCTCTAGCCGGCTGCTAGTGAGGATTGAATTTCTGGTAGATGAGATCTGGGGCCTAGTCGGCACTTAGTGCTTAGTGCGTATATCCGGAGTACATAGTATAGGTAATAAACGAGGTACGCGGGCTGTATTATGTATGTATGCTATACATACCAGCTGGGCGTGGTTTTGCAGCAGCACGGGTGTACTCTGTACCGAGCACCCCGTACACGATACATACTGCGTATTACCCGGCCAGCACAATCTGGAGCGTGAAGGCAGCGATACACGCGTATGGGGACTGTATCGATACGACGCGTGTCTCTTTCCGGGTTAAACTTTCCTGACTAAGCTGGCGACCAGCCACTCACAGGCCGCGCAGAGCACCCCGGGCTGCCTTCTCGCCCTTGTCGCGCTGACTGAAGCTGCCTGAGCCCGTTTCTCCCTCTCTCGCTCTGTGCTCGCTCGTTCACTCTCTGCCACCCACCCTCATCATCATCCTCATCAGCAGCATCCTCCTCCTCATCATTGCCCTAATCTCCCGTCCCTCTCGCCGCCGGGCTCACGACCGACTACATCTGCCCCTCTGTCATCTGTTGGCGTCGCAGCTACACTAGCGTCGCTGTATCTCAAACCGCGTACGCGCCGCCACCGCTTCCCCGACCTGCGCTACGCCCCCTTCATCGCTAGGGCCACGTCTAACCGTTCTCAGCAACCGCCTAGCCTTCCTTGGTCCAGCGTTCCTCGCTAAACCTGTTACTGCTACTGTTCCCTGCTGCGACGCTGTCATCTCGCCGCCGCTCAGCCAGCTACCCTCCCACGACTAGCTGCTAGTTCCTGCCCACGCTAGCCCGCTCCATCTCGGCACCAACGCGGGAGGTCCGTTTACACTAACCGCCTCGCCAGCCATTTTGACTCGCTCGCTCGACTCTCTCTACGCTACGTGCGGATACTGACTAGCTAACCGAATCGCGGGTGTCGGGAGCTATTATCGCCCTGAGTCCACCCAGAGCCAGACAAGAGAGAAGCCAGCAACCACCAACGGCATCAGAAAACAAAAAAAGAAAGAAGGGAAAAAGAAAGGGAAGAGCGTCAAGGTCTTTGTTATCGGCCCTCCACTCCTATTGCAGCGGTCCACACCCACTTTTTTTTTTTCCCTCTCTTTCGCTCTCGCATTGACGTATCGCCTCCCCTCATTATTCGGCTTTGCCACTTGTGGTTGGAACGCTGCACGCTGACTGGCTGCATCTCCTCGATCCTTCTGCCGTAATCGGGCAAAGTGCCGTTCGATTATTGTTAGAGATTAACTAGAAAAGACCCTTTTCTAACATCACCAACGCAAAAAGTCTTTGCCAAGCCTCCAGCACGCGCGTACAGTGAAGAAAGGCATTGTCCCCGATTGACTGGCCCGGCGAGTGCTCGGTGTATGCCTACCTGTGTGCTGTCAGACAGAAAGACAGAACGACCAGTGCGCTCCTCTCATATCATTTCATCACTGTGGGTCTTTGCATAGTTGTTGGTCCAACCCGCTACGCTTGACGCCGCAAAGAGATATTACTGCTCCGCTTCCAACATCAGCCAGCAAGAGCACAGAAGAAAAGGAAGATACCTACTAATATAATATCCCGGATCGCCTTCCAGTAAGAAAGCGCCCCTTCTGCAACATTACGGGGCCCAATCAATACGCCGTATCAATCGTCGAGTAGGCGAAATATTACCGGCTCCACGCGCCAAAAAAATTCTCCACCGTACCCACGGATCCCACGAGGACCGAAGTTGCATTTTTTTTTTCTCCTTTCCGAACGGGCGAACAGCCAGTCCGTACAAGAGCTCGCACAATCTTCCGCCTTTTTTTTTTCTTACCCAGGAGAGGGCCAACAAACCCACATCGCTTCGTCGCTTTCCCCCTTTCCCTCAAGTGTATCCGTCAACCTGGCCACACCATCTCGCTCTTTTTACAGTCCATCTATACCTTTCGGCTCTTAGGGCGAAAATAAAATACATACAATAAGAGCAAGACCAACAGCCAAAATATACCCCCCCCCCTCTCAAGTTTGAAGTTGCCAATCCACCAAACCCAATTCCAACCATTTATCTTTCCTCGTTTTTCGCGCTACTGCTTCCCGTGGAGTTTGGACAAGAAAAAAGTCCCAAATCCAGTTACTTCATTCGACCACTTGCCTAGACTGGCTCAGTCTCATTCGGTTCTGCGAACTTTGCGCGCGTCATCCCACTCGGTCAAGCCCGATTTTTCTTTTCCGCTGGGTACCTCGTGCTGGAGTTTGGTAGTAGCAAGTAGTAGCATTATTTTACTACCGGACTACGCCGTACTAGTACAAGTACAAGAGTGCAAACCACCATCGCCCACCCGCCGCCGCAAACTGCACAGCATTTCTGTCCGGTCACCCTAAAAAAGGCGACTAAGTCGATTAAGCCTCGCTGCTCCCCCAGAGGACCCGAAAGGCTCACATATCATAACAAATCGCTTGTCGTCCGTGCCTTTTTTAGACCGTCGACCGCGTCAACCACCAGAGCTTGTCTAAATTTCACCAGACAGTTCGTCTTGGTTTCTGACCGTTGTTTTGCCACACCGCGTCTGTTCTTAGTAGCTTTTCGCGTCTACTCCAAAACACCAGAACCAACCTTTTTGTTTTTGGGTGATCTCCCTATCTACCTAGCTCCAAATAGAGCGCGATTGGGAAGGCTCGACGAGAAGAAAGGCAATCGCTTATCATTCTTCGTTACCACTTTGAACAGGTACGCGCCGCAGTTCCTTGCCTAGCAGGGTTTCTTCTCGTGACCTTATGGTTACAAATTACCAGAGAATATCACAAAACAAAAATCAACCCATTCTATGGAAAAGACCTGCATCTGATTACGCGCAGTCAGGTTTGCCATTCTTGTTCACGCACTCTTTAGCCGTCGCATTATTCTGAACCTCGCAACTGCGGACCAGTCTGCTACTGTCGCGTCAATACACGTCTCACTCAGGGCACGCCGCAACTCGGAGTGAGAGTCACCGCAACTCGATCACAACGCACGTCTCGCGAACTTTTCCTTCCGACTTCGTCGCTCGTCAGCTTCAGTAACATCACCCGCCACCGCATCCACTAGCCAGCGGTGCGCCAGCAGCCATGGCTCAAGCAACGAGTTCGTCCACCACCCTGAACGATGGAAAGAATGATGACCATCGCAATCAGTCGAACTTAAAGTCTGACGCGGACCTGCCTATAGATCCCTCAATTGCGGCCTCAAGCCCAACTTACCCCCCACCTTATTCGCCCTATAATCCCCAGGGCCACGACATGTCTCAATACCAGGGACACCCCCCACCACAGATGTATGCGCGTCCAGAGTGGTCGCATGGATATCCCCATCAGCAGCATGCCATGCAGGGTCCTTATAGCTCTCCTGCCCCTCCTACGGTTGGTTCTGCCTCCCCTGCTACATCCGCAGGGCCGCGCCCAGGTCAGGTACGTTCGTTTGGTTTTGGCGCACGATCTCTTTTCTTTTTATTGTCAAAGAATGGAATGGGAAAAAATGGGATTTTCTGAATCAAAATAAAATGGATCGTGCATGTCATTTCCTGGGACGGCCCTTGCCGAAATCATCTTCATCTACGTCGCGTCAGAACTACGTGAACTATCGTGTGAACTGGAGGCTGATCTGTTGACTCATTACCTCCTTTCTGAGGGGGTAATTGTCTTTCTTTTTGCGCTTTAGGTCTACTCGTTCGTTCCTATTCCCGGTGCTCAACAGCACAAACGCCCTCGTCGTCGTTACGAAGAGATTGAGCGAATGTACAAATGTGGTTGGAATGGCTGTGAGAAGGCATACGGTACATTGAACCATCTCAATGCGCACGTCACTATGCAATCGCATGGTTCAAAGCGGACACCAGAAGGTATGTCATGACTATCCCTTTTTTCCGCCTCTCCCTCCTTACCCCTTTAATTCCCGCCGCCATGGTGCTGGGGTGTCCGACGATGCTTGTTCCTACTTCGCATCGCTCCGTAGTTCCATTAGTTGGCATGGGTGTGTCCGGTTGTGCGTTAGACCGACGTATGTGTGGTAGTTTGGCTTGGCCTTAAGGAGGCTAGTGACGCCCGCATCTTTTAGTCGCGTTACACAACACACCATGCTAGGGCACGCGGCTATCGCAGTAGCGTTGGCACCGGCGGCAACGTTAATTCTAGTCTCGCACAACATCAAATATATTGCTATATATTATTATGCTTGTGCATGCACTAGGGCGATGCCTCGCTGCCGAGCCCTCCTACACCATTCCCCTACCACACCACATGTCCACGTATTCCATTGTTATTGTCCATCCTTGTGCACTTCATGAACTCGACTGACCGTTGTTTTTTTCTGTCTTCCCCGTCATAGAATTCAAGGAAATTCGCAAGGAATGGAAGGCCCGCAAGAAGGAGGAAGAAAACCAGCGCAAAGCTGTCGAAGAGCGTGAACGCCAGGCTGCCGCCCAGGCGCAAGCTCAGGCCGGTCAAGTGGAGGGAGGTCCTCCAGCAGATCCATCGCAAGCCGGCCAACCACCTAGCTACGCCGGCGGTGTCCGGCCTCAACTGCCCCCAATCGGCTACCAAGCCGCCGAGAACCAAGTCCCTGGCCAATACGCTCCTGGTGGTGCCGGCGGGATGGTCTATCCTCAGGGCAACGGCCAGATGTACGGCAACTATCCTCACTCGCCTTACGCCCAGAACAACCAGGTGTACCAGCAACGTAAGTAGCTGTCGCCAATTCGTTTTTCTCTTGTCTCGCGCCTTGGATCCATACAAGAGCATCGCATGGACACGGATATAAAATTGCAATATCGTCTCGCATTGTGGTGCTGACGGCTGATTCTCTAGCCCCAGACAATCAATCTGGAAACTACCAGTAGACGGAAAGACGGCTCGCTATTGTATGATGACACATCTCTCCCATCACATCATCCCCCCCTCGGTCAATATGTTTCTACCAATATACTTCTTGTCCTTTTTCTTGTTCTTCCTCTTTTTTTTTTGACTCCTTTTTACTTCCCGAGCATTAATATCCGGTCCGACATTTATTTTCCCCTCCATTTTCTCTCTTTCTTTTTTTGATCTTTGAAAGATGTGAAGGAATGGTTACAAAAATGGGGCCCAATGATGATACCTTTGAATACGGTGGATTGAATTAGGAGGAGTCGAATGCGCACGGGAAGGCTGGATGGATATCAAAAGGGGAATAACGAGGAGAAAGAAGAAAGGACGGCAAATGACTTTCCTCTCCATCAATCAATTCTTCCCCGCGTCTCTTAACTTTTTTAAAGTTGCTTGTGAATATTGGCGTTGTTTTGTCTGTCTATTCTTGTCTTTGTATCGTGTCGGTTTCTTATTTTTGCTTTTCTTCTTTATTTTCCCTCACCTCCATAGGCTTGTCTGTCTAATCATGGCGTGGTTAGGCCGTGTCTTTTCTTCCGAATCAAACCTTTGAATCTTTACTCTTATCTTTCCTTCTCTTCTCTTTTAGTAACCCCGTTGGCTTATTGCCGCTTCCATCTCTGTCTCCATCCTGCCAGTCTGGTATTGATATATTCGTGCTGTCAGTTTTATTCTCATGTTTCCCATGTTTCTCACGCTATTCACGGGTCGACTCATTGTTTACACCATACTATACGACCACTACTTTCTACCTAGTGAATCCGAGTACAATTACAACAAAACTATCCTATACCATTGACGAAGACAGCTGAAATACATAAGTCTCTACTCGTAGGTAGGACTTTTCTAGAAGAGGAAAGAAACTGATAAATATAGAATATAAATTTTGTATTAACTCTTGCCACGGCACCTAGAAATCAATATCAGTACTCGTATCGAAGGCCAGTTGTCTCCAAAGGACCCCTTCGATCGATCGTTCGATGTCGACGAAAATGGTGACACCACAACGTGGCACACAAAAATGCAAATAGATCTAGAAAGAAAAAGCAAAATAAAACTAAACACAGGAAAAGTGAAAAAGTACCATCGGTTCCGTCTTGAGATCTTGGTACTGTGAACGGACAGAAAAGGGAAAAAATGTCAGTCTATAAGGACACAGAAATAACCCCTGTCAAACGCCGATTGTTTTTCCGATAAAGATGAAATAAAACGTTAGGGCCTCCCCAATCGAAAGGTTGAGTTTCAAAACCAAAGAGTTTCTTTTTACGTCGGTCGGGCCATATGACAAATACGTATCAAGGAAAGCGTCACGATTTTCGTCTACCAGCGTCGGTTGTTGCCGAGAGGAGCCGTATTGGAGGCAGTGTAGCCACCTCCACGGTGGTAACCGCCATGGCCGCGGCCACGGCCACCTCCCCATCCTCGACCACCGCCGCCGCCACCGCTGTAGCGGACCATTTCATGTAGGCGAGGGTCAATTTGCTGTTTGGCCTCACTGAGAATGGTGACGAGATCACGAGCCTGCTTAGAATCTGTAGAAAATTGATAGTTAATATAGCGCCCCGCGTCATCAAAGTATAGAGAATTAACTCACTGTCAGTAGTAAAGAACGTAATGGCCGTTCCCTTAGCACCGGCACGGCCAGTACGACCGATACGGTGAACATAGTCTTCCGAGTTGTTGGGATAGTCATAGTTCAACACATGGGTAATGTCACGGACGTCTTAAAAAATTACAGGTTAGCAAACAAAGCAATTACTTCAAGCTGCGTGACCCTTTGGACCCCGGTCAGCCGCGCGAGACTTGATGCACTCCTCTCTTGGATCGTCACCCAAGATATTTCAGTAAGCCCATGTGCTGGCATGTTCGCGGTTCTAGAGCGACCTTGGATGATATGCAGCTTAGAACCGAAGTTCAAATGAGTCTTCCCACAGCTCTAAAAATAACCAAAAAAATGATTTAGAGCCTGAGAAGCAAATATGTAAATCTGCTAAAACTGCACTGTAAGTCCAAGGTCCTCCTGGCATGGAGCCAGTAAGAAAGACCCGAGAAAGCCTGGACAACTCATGTATACCAACATGTCTGAAGAGAGGTAGGGCATCGTGCCATATGTCACACGACGTCACTACGGGTTAGGTCTCGACGGTTGTCGAGTACATGTGATTTGCAAAGGTAAAACTCAGCAGGGGGAGGGGGATAGGGGAGGGGTTCCAATTGTAATCATACCAATACCACGCGAAGCCACATCAGTAGCAACCATAATTGGGCTCTTTCCGGTTTTGAATTCATTCAGAACCCAGTCACGTTCGTTTTGTTGTTTGTCACCGTGGATGGCTATGAAAATGTTAGCAAGAGTATTTTTGGAAGAAAGGGTCGAGTCATTCTTACATAATGCTGGCCATCCATCCTGGCGCAGGAAACGAGTGATTTCATCGGCAACTCGTTTTGTGCCGGTGAAAATCAGGCACTTGTTAGCGCGGTCATCCATAATCTTCTCGAGATGCTTGATCATCCGGTCGCGCTTTTCGAATTCGGAGACGACCTCGACAATCTGGGTGATTCGGTGATTTGCAGAAAGGTCCATAGATCCGATGTTGACTTGAATGAAATCGTTCAAGAAATCACTGGCGAGCTGGCGAACTTCCTTGGGCCAAGTAGCAGACCACATGCAGGTCTGTCGGTCGGGGCGAATCTGGCCGATGATCTTGCGAATCTGAGGCTCAAAACCCATGTCAAGCATACGATCGGCCTCGTCCAAAACGAGGTAGGTGACACGACGGAGGTTAGTCTTGCCAGCTTCGAGCATGTCAATCAGACGACCGGGAGTAGCAATGCAAACTTCCACACCACGGCTTAGATCACGGATTTGTGGGCCCTTGGGGACACCACCATAAACGCAAGTGTTTCGGATGCGAGAGGAGCGACCGAACTTGCTGATTTCGACTTGAATCTGGACAGCCAGTTCACGGGTAGGAGCCAGAATAAGAACAATAGGTCCGTCACCAGGCGAAAGGAGAGGCTGTGCGTTGATGTGGACGATGGCAGGAAGACAGTATGTCAGCGTCTTTCCAGAACCAGTCTCGGCGATACCGACGACGTCGCGACCGGAGAGCGCCATAGGCCAGCCCTGAGACTGGATGGCAGTCGGTTTTTCGAATCCCTGGGCCTTGACCTCGGACAGAACATAGTTGGGGAAACCAGCCTCGTCGAAGCTTTCGACTGGACGAGGAACATTTCGGCCGCTGACGGTCATCTGATGCTCCTTGCGGAAGTTTTCGACATCTTTTGGAGAACGGCTTGTGACCGCTTCGTTCTCTTGATAGAAAGATTTCTCGAATTTCGGGAGGGCAGAAAGATCTAATCATGCGATAGTTAGTGAATCTGTATTTCTTTTACTGATAAAGATAAAATTTGGATAAAAACTCACCCCAATCCTGGTTTTTCAAATTAGCACCCAGAGCTGACATGCGGTCACCACCGCCGCCATAACTGCCGCCGCCACCTCCATAGTTGTTGCTGTAACCGTTTGAGCCGCCGTGGCCATTAGACTGGCCGCCGCCTCGTCCTCTGGAAGAGGTCAGTATTATTCATCACATACTCAAGCAACAAACATGCATCTCCGATCAGAAAGTAAAAGAAACGTACCTATAACCACCACCACTGCCACCTCCGTAAGATTCACGGGAGCCGTAGCCACCACCGCCGCCGCGATAAGACATTTTTCAGGAGTTACCGGTCGATCGATTTGTGAAACAACGAAGAAACAAGATGAGACGACAACAAAAGATCAGAAGCGAGTCTGTAGTGTCTCAGGGACTGCAAGAATGAGAGTGAGAGTGAAGAGAACAGCGAAAGATGGGAGAAGATGGGGAGGATGAGAGAGAAAATAGGTAGTGTTGAGAGGCAAGAAAAATTTCCCAGATGCTCCACGCTGAAGGGGAAGAAGGAAAGGCGAAAAGGCAACGGCAGGCACGGGGCGGCAAAAAAAAAAAAACTAGCAGGTGGTACGCCTGTCCCGAACGGCACTAGCGGGGCTGGCCTCTGGGCCAATCAAAAACGCGGCCAAAAAACGGTAGGGAACAGGCACAGCCCTACCACGCAGCCTTGCAGTGGGTGTCGTCTTGGGGGCTTTGACGAGGACTTCAGTCTCTACTGTATTTTCGTTGTTTGTAGATGCCTCAGAGAGAGCGAAAACCGTTTGTCGACAAGATTTAACTGCCACGCCTCATGATTGGCTGCCTGCCCGGAGGCAAATTGTAGCCCGCGTCTTTTGATTGGCTGAGCGTAGTCGATTATTAGATCACGTGAGCACGCGCGCTCTACCGCGATTCCCTCCTCAAGTCGATCCAAGAAATTCGTCGATGTGTTTGTGAGACCTTTAGCCATGGCCATGGCCATATTCCGCCATCATGAACGGTGCCTCTGCAGTCTCATCGGAGGATGGCATCGCGTCCAGCCCGCTTAAGGCCGGGAACAGCGACCAGAGTGTTTCTTGCTCCGATGACCTAATCGATCCTATGCTGAGGGCATCGTCTACTCTCCTTACAACCGCACCGGCCTCGACCATTGCCGCAGCAAATAGTCCTGCTAGTCCATTTGGTGAGACGCAGAAATGCAAGAACCCAAAGGGACGCCGCAAGCGTGCCGCGGAACCTAAGCCTTCACGCAAGTTCTCGGGCCCCTGGCCGGATGAACTAAAGCGCTTATCACAAATCCACAGGGCTCTGAACTTGGTATATACATTTTGCTGCACGAGGAAACACCTTGCCACTACTTTTGAAACAATCAAAGCATCCGTGCAGGCTCAAATGGGAGGCCGGGACTTGACAATCGAAGACGTGTCAAGGATCAAGGTGCTTATTCCACGTGCGGTCAAATTTGAATATGTGGATGAAGGAGCGTTGGAAGTCATGGGCGCCGGGGAAGGTGGAAGAGATGATTACAAATGGATGAATAAGAAGAGTGCTAATCTGGGCGGCGGCTTTATTCCCAGCGACGATGCACGCGACACCAATACCACAGATGTCCATGAAATAGACGATCCACAAGAAACCTCTGACGTGTTGCTTTTTGAATTTACTGATGAGGATTTGAGACGACAAGTGCAGCATAGCAAGACGGGCGAACCAACCCGACCCACGAAAAGGCTGAGAAACGACGAGCTGAAAATGCCAGTTTACAGCCAGAAACAGATGCTAAATTTGATCGAGAAGAGGAACAAGAAGTTCTCAGACGCTATCGACGCCTTTCTGGTGAAATGTGAAGATGAGGGTGCAGATCCAGTGGAGCGACTAGAATCTGAGAAAGTGGTACCAACACCGCCCAAGAAAGAGACCGACAGCCCTGTTATTACCAGTGTACCACGTGAAATACCGAAAGAGCGCAAATCAATCGCCGAGATAATTGCAGAAATCAAGGAAATGGAATGGTATACAGCTCAAATAGTCCCAGACGGCCACAGAGTCTTTGACCCGCAGCCCGCGACGTATGGAGATCTCAATTTTCCACTGTCACAGAGTCTTGTCAACGCTCTTTACAACACCAAGGGGATTACTCAATTATATTCACACCAAGCGGAGGCAATCAATAATCTATATGATGGACACCATGTGATTGTATCGACATCGACTAACTCCGGGAAATCTTTAATCTATCAGATTCCGATGCTTTTTGAGCTTGAGAAGGATCCAAATAGTAGGGGAATATACATCTTCCCAACCAAGGCTCTCGCGCAAGATCAGCGGCGTAGCATGAAGGAGCTTCTCAGTTACATGGAAGGCCTGCAAGAGGTTATGGTTGATACCTTTGACGGAGACACGCCGATGAATGAACGCAATTCTATTCGTGACGAAGGCCGAATCATTTTCACAAACCCCGACATGCTTCATATCACCATTCTTCCGCAGGAAGGCTCCTGGAGGACATTTCTACAAAATCTCAAATTTGTCGTCGTTGATGAACTCCACGCGTATAATGGTCTCTTTGGATCCCATGTTGCCTTTGTCATGCGACGGCTGCGAAGAATATGCGCCGCAGTCGGGAATCGCCATGTGAAGTTCATTTCGTGTTCAGCAACTGTTGCCAACCCGGAGGAACATATGAAGACCATTTTTGGAGTTGATGACATCCGATTGACCGATACTGACGGTTCACCTGCAGGTCGAAAGGAGTTTATTTGTTGGAACACGCCATATAAAGATCCACATGATCCTACGTCTGGTAGAGGTGACAGTATAGCAGAAGCTGCACGACTCTTTTGTCAGTTGATATTACGTGGAGTTAGGGTGATCATTTTCTGCAGGATAAGGAAACAATGTGAAATCGTACTGGCGGCAGTCAAGAATGAATTCCAAGCTCTAGAAAGACCAGAGGTTGCGAACTTGGTTATGGGCTATCGTGGTGGCTACAGCCCCCAGGATAGACGCCAAATCGAAAAGGAGATGTTTGAAGGGAAATTGATGGGTATTGTTGCAACCAACGCGCTCGAACTCGGAGTCGATATTGGTTCGCTAGATGCTGTCATAACTCATGGGTTCCCCTTCTCCATATCGAACCTTCGGCAGCAGAGTGGAAGAGCTGGTCGGCGGAATAAGGATTCTTTGTCTGTCTTGATTGGAGATGGGTTTCCAACCGATCAGCACTACATGAGCAATCCGGATGAAATATTTACCAAGCCGAATTGTGAGTTACAGGTGGATTTGACAAACGAACTTGTGTTAGAAGGACATGTACAGTGTGCGGCATTCGAGATGCCGCTCAAGCCGGAAGAAGACAAGATCTACTTTGGCGAACAACTTGAAGAATTTGCCTCTACCCGCCTTGTGAAGGATTCTCTTGGATACTACCACTGTAATGAACGATTTCGGCCCAAACCATCGGATTATGTATCACTACGAGACATGGAAGACAGCTCCTTTGCAGTCATTGATATCACGCACAATAGGAACATTGTGCTCGAGGAAGTGGAGGTTTCGCGAGCCTTTTTCACCATCTACGAAGGCGGCATCTTCATGCATCAAGGGCAGACTTACGTAGTAAGAGAGCTCAACACGGAGAAGCGGCTCGCAAGAGTTGTGCGGGTGCAGGTTGACTGGAATACGCAACAACGTGATTATACTGATATTGATCCTATTGAAACAGAAGCCATCCGGCATATTTCCCTAGGAACGCGGGCGTTTTACGGGGTGATTCAAATCCATTCCGTCGTGTACGGATTTTTCAAGATCGACAAGCGCGGCAGAGTGCTTGATGCGGTGCAAGTAGACAATCCGCCGATTGACACTTTCACCAAGGGCATGTGGCTTGACGTGCCTAAGCGCGCGTTTGAAATCCTCGAGTCAAGACGCCTCAATATCGCAGCAGCGATCCATGCCGCGGAGCATGCTGTACTATCTCTTTTCCCGACTTTTGTCATCTCGCTCCCAGGCGATGTCCGCACCGAGTGCAAAGTGGCGAAGAAAGAACTCGGCAAGAATCTGAAACGTGCCAACGAAGGCGCGGCCGGCAATGGTGAACTGGTAGGACGCAAAATCAAGAGAATTCAGACCTCATCCACGCGCTCAGTGACAACGCCAATTAATTCGTTTAATAATAATAACAACAATAATAACAATCCAGACCTAGAACCGCCCTATCGCCAACGACCGGCACGCCTCACATTCTACGACGCCAAAGGCGGTACCTCAGGATCTGGCATTGCCCTGAAAGCCTTCGAATTCATCGACACCTTACTGCATCGCGCAGTGAAACGCATCGAAGCATGCACCTGCATCACGCCGCAAGGATGCGTCGAATGTGTGTGCGACGAGCGCTGCAAAGAACGGAATGTAGTCATGAGCAAAGCTGGGGCTGGGGTAGTCCTGAAATGTCTGTTGGGATTGGAGAAAGAGATTGATATTGATGCGTTGCCGTGGGGGGAGGAAGACGATGAACTGTACTCGTCTGCTGCCGGTGCTAGTGTTGTCGAGAGGGAAATTGTGGGTGGGTATGAGACGGTCGTTTTAGCCAAAGAAATCAGGGCAAGGAACTGTTGCGACGTGAGAATATACCCCTGACCATAGCCGTGAGTAGCATTAAATGGAAACCCATCACGATGAATAATCAAGCAATCAATGGTGTGTGTATATCGGGTGTATTTGCACCTTGATTTTATAAAGATAGACGGATATAGCATACATGCATATAGAGCACGCAATGAAAACAGCACATCTAATGTATGCAATCCCGAAAATGGAACCTCAAATTCTTCGTTTTTCGTCAATGAAATAGCACAAAGTCCACCCATATAATACCTGATTGCGTTAAGTAAACTTTTTAAAAACAAGCATGAAAATATCAAACGATAATCAACATAGAAAAGTTTCATGTCTGAGTCAGCAAGTGCCAGCCTTTCCTTGTAATTAGTATTACGATTACTTTGTACTACTTTAACATCGTATTCAACATAGTCGTAGTCGTTCTGTACCACATGAATTTATCGGCTTACCTATGTGCCACCAGACTCAGGAGAGGTATGATCGTCGAGGCGCATATTTGAGAACAGCGATTTCAAATCTCTAACATTTTCGCGGAAATTGTCGCGCGGACTCGTCGTTCGTTCTTCCGTCAATGATCGGATCTCTTTTATCAGGCTCCGACAGCCCTGTTCGTCGTTTGGGTCCCACCAATCTTCAACCCTCGGGTCGTTAAAGACTTCAGCCATGGCTCTGCGGACACGCGGGGCGTAGATGTATCTGGTTTAGTTAGATTAGGCCTCCGTTTACCATGATCTAGACAAAAGAGATTGCACGTACCCATTTGATTCAACGCGCGCAAACATGCGGCGAGACCACATCATATGCTTGGGATCCTTCGGCAAAAACAGTGTCATCAAAATCATCCAGTTGTGAAATCCAACCATTGACCCAACTTCAACCTCGGGCCATCTATAAATACTCTCGGCGTGATGGCAAATCTGCAAGGCAATGCTTTGCAATTCCGCGCCGTCAGGCCGTCCTAGTAGCAGATGCGACTGGTACTTGTACATGAGCTCTGTGCTTAACACATCACACCAGAGGAAGTTCATCCACCATTTCGAGTCTCTATAAAAACGACATGTCATGTCTGTGTCCAGTACATCTTCGGGTCCCTGCAAAGGCACAGCAGGCCTAGGCATTGTAACCTCATCACTATAATCATACTGTTCAAGGATACGATGGAGATCATCGATGGTCCTGTCGAATAGATTGAGCTGAACCTCTAGTTCCTCCGGCCTAATCACGCCGCGAGCCAATCGGGCAAACAGAGATGCATAATCCATGGCAAACAGCCGCCCTCGCGATATGAGCAGTTTGAGTTGCTTTATCGGATCATCCGGATTTGCAGCTGCCTGAGCGGTGTCATGTTGCTCAAGCGCACTGTACCATTCTCGGCCTAGTATAGCCTCATTGTTCGCAATAAGGCAAGCCACTAGATCCATTCGAGAATGCCAAATGAACAAATATCGATGAGTTTCTCTCTCTGTGATGCTCTGCGGGGTGAGTAGTTCGTGTATCAATTCATCAGCGGCTTGATGGTGATCCACGAGATTCACGAAATCACCAATGCTCTCCTAATAATGTTGTTAGATTCTATTATATATCTAGTATCGCGCAGAAAGAACAGTCAAGGCGATAAAAAGACTTGCTATACTAACCTCGAATGTTGACAGCTGAAGAATAGTAGCCAGCATTGCTTCGTTATGCTTACTGCCTGACGCGAGACTCTTCCGAAGCAACTGAAGCGATCGATCGTAGTATTTGAGAAAGTCGTACAGTTTCCCGTGGGGGTCTGCCAAAGCATGATGATATGCAGCAAAGCCCACTAGTGCATACAGAAGTGGCTCGTACTCGAGGGCCAAGTCTAACAGCGTGCCACGAAAGAACATGTCCGTTTCATAGTTTAAGAAATAGTGGTGGTGCTTTATATTCTCTTGGTGATATTTTAGAAAATATCGAACATCATCCTTGAGACGTTTATGCTTGAAGATTTCCGGCAGGTCTCTCGCCGGTCGCTGCGCTAGGTGATTTCTGTAGTAAGAGTTCGAGGAAGAGTTCGATGATAGCGACGACATCCAGTCTGAGACTGGCGACAAAGATTTGGATTTGTTCATGGAAGATGCTTCGGAGGCTTTTCTCGAGCGATGGCTACTTGAAGACTGTGTGCTTGTCTTTTTTGACAGCACTGAAGAGTCATCGGATGTCTTCGAATGCAGGCTACCAGGCAGCGCTGCGGTCTCATCTTCATCTGGGATAACATCTAGGCCACCGTTGGTCTCAGCATTGTCTTCATCTGATGATACACTGCCTTGGGATGGCTTTTTCCGAGATTTACCACGACTGGTCGATTTGGCGTTTGGATAAGCGTATTCGCAAGGCCGGTTCCCCTTCCGGCATCCTGTGCAGACATCTCGTGTTAGCCATATGCAAAGCTAGATACGATTCTCAACCCAAGCCAACTCACTCTCGCACACCGGTCGACCTTCATCGCACTAGATTGAGTGTGATTAGCTTCGCGCGACCATGTTTTATTGGGTCTCCCTCCTGGCACTCGAGGATTCACCTTGATTCGACGCCCACGACAAGTCAAACATCCACTCCGTGTCCGTTTGTGTTTACGTTGTTCTGTTGAAAGCTGTTGTTGCTGCTGTTGCGGTTGGGGTTGCTGGTTCTGAGGTGGCTGTTGCTGTTGCTGTTGCTGTTGTAGTTGCAAGGAGAATGGTGGACGGCCGATGGCAGGGTTTTGCGGCAATGAATCCTGGCTTTTGTTCCAATAAAGTAGGTTGTCCGGTACATGTCCTGAGCCTAGCAGTAGGGGGAACGCAGGGTACGAGTTGGGCTGACTATATTGAGCAGCCATATAAGGGTCTGGAAAGCCGCCGGAAGACGGGCCACGCGAGGAGAAGTACGGCTGAGCCATATGGAGACCGAGAGTGCAGATAATTCCGCGGTCGAAATTCGTTCTTTTATATGCCGATTCCTTGATTCATGTCAGAAATGCTTGTGTAAGTAGCTGGCCGGCTCGAATGCGCAACTCGGGCTGTCTGCGCTAGGGTCTGGACGTCATCAGTCTGACTGAGTAAGCGCAAGAGACGATCAGTGTTTCAGGGTATTTTCCGTTCGGCGTCTTCGACATCGGCGAGCTGAAAGTGATTCTGAAACGGCTTCGGAGAACAATTGCGCGACAACAGGCGCGTCTTTGTGTCTCTCCCACGGTCACCCCAGCTCGACGTCAATGGGGTTGTGGTCTGCGGCGAGCAAGGAGCATGTGGCGACTTGGTGGCAGCACATATGATGGGCGTCCAACGCGCGGAGAGAGGGGCAATCCACAGTATTAATCAATTCGTCGTGGCATTGATTATGGTTATCCAGCGTATGCCTGCATTGAGTGACTGGCTGGCTGGTTGTACGTCGGTGGTTGTATGACGGGCGGAGATAGAGGCAATGTCCGTGGCCGGCGGCGCCTTGGGCTAGTTAAGGGCTCGACGGTTCATTCACAGAGCCTCGAGCTAGAATGCAAACAGGCAAGCCTGGGCTGGCCCTTGAAGTTCAATCCAACGCTGCGAGGCTGCTAGTGAGCATGCTAGCCTAGTGACTGGGGACTGGGACGGGGCTGGAGGCCGGAGACTGGTGGTGGCTGCAGCTTGGCCCTCGGATGTTGGGTTACCAAAGGGACACGACACTTTGGGGATGGTCCAGGATCAGGCAGGATCGGTGGATAATCTCATTGAAGGCTCCAAATTATTAATAAGTGAAATGAAAATAATAGTCCCACTGCGATATTATCTCTCGAATTAAGAAAGGGTCCTTAAACCAAACAGCGGCGATCAGACAGCAGCTGTTATTGAATGGATTCCATATTGAGCATTAATACGCCGTGTTATTAATAAATGCAAGCGCGCATTTATTTATTTCTTTTTTTGTTCTCACTTGATTTACAACTGCATGCATCCATATGCATGTGTGTACGTACGTGAAGGTCTAGGGCTTACATTCATTCCTATGGCTTTTGTTTGATTCCGAACCAGCTCTGTGGTTCGCGCTGGCGTGGCCACTGACTGGCAAGGAATGCAAGCACCTAGTAGTCTACTGTCTATATTGGGATTGGTTAGATGGCACATACGCAGTTAGCTAGTTAGTGTATGATAATGAACAATAGTCAAGGTAGCATGGTATAGTTTCCACCCCGGCCGAATGTCAGTCCGGACTACCGACGAGAAGTTGCATTGGATAAATTGCATTTGCGGCGCAGTTACTGTAAGGCCATCACCGCTCTTTTTGTTTGCCATTTAGTGTTCTGTTGACTTTTTGACGCTGCTCACGCCATCTCTAGACCATTTAAACCTACATGGCTTGTGTTGTTTTCTGTGTCATTTTACCGTAAGGGTTAGGGTTGGCACAGAAAAGCCTTTGCAGGTACGAGCTTACTGCTCTCTGCGAGTCCGCTTAGTTGGAACATCCCAATAATTCAACGATGAACTATGACCATACGGAATTCAAATATGTCTTGATTGTCAGACAGAGCCCATCTTGCATCTCTTTGACTGAATTACTCCCACAGACCAAGGGGATGGCTAGACCACCCGAAGATCCGACGATCGATCGACAAGTGTAGCTCATTATTCATTCAACGATAACCCATAAACCTTTTTAAGTAACCTTACTGCTGCGGCACTCCCTGTAAATGGCATATACTGGGTGGCACTGGTATATTACTTGGTACGAGGTGGTCTTTGTAGTGCCCTGTCTGGTGGCCAGCGATCTTTCAGGCAAAAATCCGCGCTCCAATCGGAAGCTTCTTGCCTTCTTCTTTTTAGTGTGTGTACTATGCACAGATGCAGGAAGATAAAATGCAAGACGCCGCACTTACTAATTTGACTAGAAGACTTGGTCGAAGAGACTAATGTAAGCCCTAGTCATGTCGACTCATGGCACAATCAATTATCCATGATAATTGGCTCGGAGTGTAGTCCAAAAGAACACAACAGAGTGCTAATAATAGACATTAGTGTATTTGAATTAATCTCTGAGCAGCTAGCTAATGTCTAATGGGCCATAGTAATGCTATCTAGACATGTACACCAATTCGAAGGATGGATGCAGGGATGCCAACTGCGAAATCAATTGAGCATGTGACCAGCTCTATACGATTTAACATCATGCATCAGCCTGTTGTCTGTACTACCGGGGTGCATGACGAAGCGTCCTTGCTTGCCAAGTCATGCTGCATGTTGTCTTCCATCTTCTGATGTTGTGTTACAGTCGAGTTGTCGTATGTCGACATCTCGTATTTTTTTGCTCAGGTAAGTAGACCAATTCCCGGATGTTCGTACACTATTTTTTCCAGGCCTTTTCACCGATGAAAAATCCTACTGACAGCTTTAATCTGTATAGACTGTGCGGAATAGACGGAAGCACACATGTGATCTCCCACACCATCCTATCGGGGGGCGAGAGCCTGGGTAGATAGACTATACTCGGGAATTGGAGCTTTGAAACCTAGATTTCACCTAGTGATCTTCGGTACATGCATGAGCAGTACGTGCCTCTAGCTACCTATGGGTTCCAGTGAAAGCGTCAACTATGCTGATCTGCTGCACCAGCACTTAGTTATTGTCGATCATCATTTGCTTTCTTTCTTCTCTGTTTTATTGTCTATTTAGTGTACTTTGTGACTTTGCGAGGCAGTCACTTCTCATCTGAGCTGATATAGTAAATGCATGAATTTCTTTGACGGAGTTCACCGTACCCATGGTTTCAAAAGCCAGGTGACACATGCCAATATCAATGCCCGGAGAAAAAAAAGTCGTTTCTTTGTGCAACCTACTGATTAAAAATAATGACGAATGCCGGTTTTAACCCGACGATGATTCTTTGTTTGCATGTTTAGTCGGGCTTTCCATTGGATGCTGATATTGCAGACCGTTAGTATCGAAATTCAACTATTAATCAAAGCCCGGAGCATATCTTTGTTTAGATTATTTGGTGCATTACCAATCGCCTATTCGTCGAAAATGAACGCCGTTTGGTACTTCATGTACGCATATCACCCGGCATTTTCCAGACACCGAGGGACAAGCAAGCAAGTGATTTGCAATCTTCATTTACTCACTGTACACAATCCATACTACAAAAAAGTATGTACTACGTATGCACACAGGGATCGAGTTTACTAGATGTTTATTAATTCTTGCATACACAACTGCAAATTTCCACCCGCGATGGACGGTAGGGAATAAACCCATTTCATTTAGCCCCGTGGCACTTCCTCTTTCGGACAGCTTAACCCTAAGAATGGCCTACCATCCGCGCGATGCAGGACTGACATATCGTATGTTTTCAATACCTCGGTTTGGTGTGCGACTTGATATTGAGCAGGGACTTCTATTCACTCGCGCCTCCCTAGCACGTAGCTCAAGCCTTGTGCTTGAGCGTAGTACCTATCTATATTTGACATCAACCCTATGCAATCTTGAATCCTTGAAAGGTTCGGAGCTACCGTCATTGCAAGGCCTTAGATCGTGGGTATGTTCTTAATATCGTTCCTTCCTAAGCAGAACATGCCCGTGCCATTTCCGATGGACTCCTAATTCCCCCAAAAACGAAAGAGAAAAAAGAAGAATGAGGTGGACTGGTCACTGCTAGGTGTACATGTATTTTGTTCAGTCGCACGGGAAATTAAAGAGCGAGACTGAGATTTTTTGCAACGTTTAGAACCAGTATTAGACATGCTAAAGGAACTTGAATAGGCGACCTAGAATAGCATGCGCCTATGATACAGGCGTATATGAAAACCTACATATATACATGCTGTGGCTTTTCTTTGAGTAAGTCCCTGCATAGTTGTGTCTGCATCTTGCACTGGTAGAGCTTGTCTCGCATTGCGTTACCTGAGAAGGTCATGCCTGACAGGTTGGGAATGAGAATGGCTTCTTTCAAGAGACCTTAATCTCTCGGGTTTACGTGACCATGGGTTCGCACACACCCAAATCGAGAGACTCATCAGGTCTGACCTGATCGAGGACTGACATATTGACCCTGGTTTCTCGAGGGCATAATCACAGTGTTGCTTTTGTATTGCTCATCTAACCACATCCCTCAAACTGCTGCCCTCGCAGAAGAGGCACGTTTCTCTTTAATCTCGTCAATCGCAAGTCGCAGCCCTTCAATCACCGCGCCCCATTCGACTGCATGAACCTTCTTCTGAAATGCATCTAAATCTTCGTCAACGCCCTCCACAAAGGGAATCTCTTTGACGAGGATTGGCTCTCCCATATCAACCTCCGAAATCACGTTATGAATCATCACGCCGGTTTTCGTAATCTTCCCTTCTCGCCAGGCTGCGTGAGCGCGCTCGATTGCGTCCTATGTAGTAAAAGAAAAAGAATCAGCTCATGGACCACATTGACAAGAACGACCGGAAAATAGAGAGGAAAAGAAGAAAAAGAAGACTCACAACCCCATTAAACGCCCCTGGCAACGCAGGATGCAGATTCACAATCTTAATACCCCCATCACCCTCAAGCTCAAGCGGTCTCAAAAAACTCGTCGACAACACATGCATAAACCCCAGACACGCAATCAAATCCGGCTTATCAGCAATCACCAATCGCGCCAATTCTGCATCGTACTCTTCTCTTGACGCCTGGATCCCTTCGGGTGTTGATGGGTGCGCCTTTTTGTATTTAAGGAGATTGTGGTATGTTGTTGGGATGCCGGCGTTGGTAGCTCGTTCGAGGCCATAGGCGGTTTTGCGGTTGGAGAGGACGCGCACGATTTGCGTGTTAGGGAGTTGCTGGTTATTGATGGCGTCAATGACGGCTTGAAGGTTGCTACCATTGCCGGATATAAGGACTGTGAGCCGGATAGGAGTGTCCATCATTTATTTCGCACTCTCTGTCACCTTTTTTTTTTTCACCTTCTGACTCCGGGCCGAGCGCAGGAGTAGGTATGCCGTGGATGAGAAACACACTTGCGCCTCGCTGATTTTGCTATAAGTAATTCGGAGAACCTAAGAATTAAGGTAAGAAGAAGCAAGAAGAGAATGCAAGCGAATTGATAGCTAATTGTTCGAAGGTTGCTGTAGGAGGGTGGGTTAAGTTTTGGACGAAGATTAGAAAAAAAGTAAATTGCGGGGTCCGAATGAACCAGGTCGATCCCGCCCATTCTGAAGGAGCGAGCAAATGTATTAGCAGCCCGACTCACGAAAACCATATGGAAATATGCTAAATACTTTTGGGAGGTACCAACGTCCTCGAATCATGCAACAAAATTGTTGATTGCGTTCCTCTCTAAGTGATAAAGTTCTACAAATTAATTAACTGTACACGGACATAATTTTTAGAGCTTGCTATGCTCTACCTCTTAAGGGCTTGTTAACTATGTATGCTATGATCCATTATCATGACTTGAACAATGCTGCTAAAAACAAATGGTAAACTGAGCTCAAAAACACCGATCGCTGATGTGTCACATCCAGTGTATGCCAGCAGATTCAGTGGTATCATAGGGCAAAAAGAGAAATAGAAAAGAGAGAAAAAAAATGAGAAAAGGAGAGGCAGAAAAAAGAAATACAAAATCCGAACGACGGGAGGTATGACTACAAACCCGACCAAATATGTCTGTCATCAAAAGTATCTCAGGTGTGATCATGATGCAATCAATCATTTCAAACCCAACCATCTCTTCTGAAATATGCCAGTAATCCCCAAATAACACGAAAAGTAAGACGCTCCTAGGAACAAAACGCCTCCGAATGATGAAATAATAAAGTCGTACAGCACGTAAGAAGAACGGGAGATAAGCTATGCCATAACCTCTGCGAAACCAATGTTAAAAAGAAGGAACGCAGCCTATGCAGACGCATCCTGAGCATGCGCAGGATTTGAACTATGTGAAGACTCAGCAACTCCTTGGCCTCGGCACAGAGGACAAGAATTTCGTCCGGTAGTCAACCACTTAAAAAAGCCGTTAATAAGATTCAAGGAGGAATAAAGTGAGGAATTTCATACCTGGTCAATGCATTCTTTATGGTAAATATGCTTGCAACTGGAGAGCTGCCGAACTTCCTCCGCAGCCTCGTAGTCACTTAGACAAATCAAGCACCGTTCAGTTTCGCCAATGCTGATTGTCTGATCGCCCTCCAATGCTTCAGCAACTAGAGATCCTGCGTACTCAACAAGTCGGAATATTCCGCCTGCTGAAGTGACATCTGCCTGTGTGGCCACGGGAGGCTTCGCTGGCCCTAATAGGGACGAGAGAAGTATCATATCTTCGTATGTAGGGTTCTACAATAATATGTTAGCTAATATTTCAACATAAATAGACTGGATATCACAACATACGTCAGTGAAGAGACTAGGAGTTGCAAAAGCCGGGTGGTTTTCCGATAGATTGGTTCCAACGACATAAATAACCCAAGTGCGACCTGCGGGCGGCGATGGCTGGTCTGGTTCCACGACCCCATGGCGTCTAGCTGCTCCTGAGCCGAGATGACGATGGCGAGCGTACTCTGAATCGCTTCGGCGTCGCTGTCGTGCACCATTTTCAGTAATCGAAGGGTGAATTCCTGACCCAAGTGTAGATTCTAGATCGGGCTCTTCATGAACTTGAGGAAGGATGTTCGGAGACATGGCTGATGCGGAGGAGGGCCTTCGACTGGGACTAGAGTTTCCTGACGATAGGTTGGAGATTGGGATCTCAGCTGGTGTCGATGGCGGAGGATATGGCCCTGGGGGGCTGTCTGATAAAACAGCTGGTAGAGCCGGAGATGTAGGTTCTAAAGGGTTGCGGTATATGCCTGGCGTGCCACGAGGATGAAGAGTGTTCATATTTTCAGGCTGAGAGCTCGCACTCCCGTTCATAAGACGTGAGGTTGGTGCTCTGAATGAACCATTTGGGTTTCGCATGGTACTGCCCGTTTCTTGGATCGGGTTGCCAGTCATGGAAGGAATGTTTGGCAGACCAAGAAGGGCATCTAAACCAATGCCATTGCCGTTCGGTGGATTGCCAAGGGTCCCATTAGATGGCACTGACCGTACTCCCACAACGACCAAGGTGACGGTACGGCCTTCTAATCCCTCGTCACCACCATCCTCGACATCCATCTGATCCGCTGTTTGTGAAAGAGGGCGTCCTTGAACTCCAGTTCCAGGTCGACTTCCTGAGCCGTCGGAGTTGGCAAAGCGAAAAACACGAAGGAAGTTGAGAGGAGGTGCATTACTCGTAGGAGAGTTGTTTTGATTGTCTGAAGAACCAGATTGGTTGTCTTGTGCGGATGTGGCTTGCTGTAGACTCTGGAAAAGGCTTTCTAGCGATGCATCAAGTCCTTCGTTACCAAGTGACTGAATATTGGGTAGTGTAGGAACAGTGCCTCCAGAGATCTGAGCTGCTATTGCGGCGGCAGCAACTTGCAGGACTCGGGACAAAGGAGTTGCCTCGTCTCGCCGTGGAAGCCGTGAGGACCGCGTTCGTAAAATTCCAGGAAGGCGTCTGATGGGGCCGGGTCCTAAGCCTTGCGAGGTCCTTGTATGAGATAGAGGGGGAAGAGTTTGCGAATCGTTGACAGACTGCTGAGCCAAATCGGGCTGAGCAGCGTCATCAAAGTCCATGTGTATGTCCATTGGGTCTAGAGGTGGCAATAGTTGGTCGATGCCGTCGACGATGTTTGAACGTAGAGGTCGTTGCGGTGGAATTCTCATCTCTTCAGAATCTGGTATAGTAGGAGCAGCGCCAAAAATGTGAGAAATGGGTGTAGTCAGCGAATTTCGCACTCGGTTTAGGCGAGGACTGCGTCGCCACCCTCTGTCTGAAGACGAGGCCGTGTCGATGGCCGGGTTGACGTAAGTTGGGTTGGGCGGCGAATCTGGAATAAGCGCTGCATCACCACGTGGGAGAGGATAGGGCCCGCGTATCGAGCGACGCCGATTTATCCCCCGAGATCCCAGGGAGTTAAAGGGGGAGAACCGACTAGAACTATGAAGAACCTCAGTCCTAGGAATAGGCCTCAGTATGCGTCCATTTCGATGTGCATGGCCCTCCGCCGGTGTCTCTTCTTCGCTGCTGAGTAGCCCTCGTATGACAGAATTTGGTAAAATCCGGGTGCCTAAACGAGACATCGTAGATTGTCTTCTCGATATGAGACGAGATGCTGAAGCACTGCGCGCGTCTTGTTGTTGTTGCATTGGTCGTAGGTCGTGTGTGAAGTCGTGGGTGTTGTTGGACATAGTCACATCACGAAACGCTGGGTTGGACGGATCCGAGGCAGATGAATCTGCTATCAGGTTGAATATGTTGTTTCTATTCGTATCCATCCCCTCCTCTTGCGAGGGGTGGTCGCCCACCGATTCTTCCGACATGTCTTGAAGATTCAGGGCACCACCGTGGCCATCGCTGTGATGAGAAGAGGGAATAGTAAATCGCGAGGCGTTTCCTGGCCGTTGATCTCGTTGCGTGGACGATGCCTGTCCCATAGTAACAAGGTCTAGCCGACGTCTGGGAGAAGGACCGCACAGAGGTGGCGGCGGTTGATGTGAATTGAGGGAACGATGATCTTAATGCTCCTCCATGGGAGGCGGTAAGATCCAACAGTGCAAGATACGGCAGGCGTGACTCGGGAGAGAGGAGACCCTGAGTTTCAGCTGTCGGATGCGATTTTGCGTGCTTCTAGTAGAATTTCAAGCCATGCATCATGGTTGACAGGGTCTGAAGTTTGCAGCCGAACTTGTGATAGCCCGGAGAGGAGTGTCCGTGTCGATGTGAATGTCTGCATTATTAATGGGACGATGACTCCAGCTGGGTTGGGTCTCCCAGTTTGCCCCGTTTGTCATGTTTGTCCGTTTGCACGGCGGCCGAACTGATAAGCCTTATCGCATGTGCAAAATTGCAGCGCCACTCCCTGAAGATTTGCACCCTGTTTTGCCTGTTTTTGGCTACTTTGCACTGTTTGCACAACGGGTAGGCCCACTTTGAAGCCACACGCGAATCAACGGAAAGTATCGTGACAGAAACAAACTATCATTGGCTACAGCCAACGCAAAAACTTAGTTCCATTTGAGTCCGCTCCTGATTGCGGTGGACCTGAGATCATTGATGATCGATCCTCAGGCAGCTACAGTAGCTAGCTTCCTAGTTGAGCCGTGCCGCGTGGACCAGGACGACTTTCCTTTGATCTTGGTTCTCAATTCAACACATCCCAGTTTCCGGTATGGTCGACTCTGAACCTGCTCGAGCCGAAAATGATGAACCAGCTTTCGGACAAGCATCGAGTGGCGACGATGGTCCGGATATTTTTGAAAGGCGCGATTCGATAGACTCCGAGAGTGAGCGTGCCGCAAATGGCGAACCGACAGCTCTGGGAGCGTCGCCGGCTGATGATGTGCCCCATGAACTTCCAGTAGAACTGGCCAGTTTAACGGACAGGTACTTGTTCAAATAGTGCTCCTATGATTACCTGTTTAAACTAACCAGTTGATGAAACAACATCAGGTTTGTCGTCTCGTTGAGTGCCCGAGTACATTCCGTACCTCCCTCCATCGACCGGATTTCGTCGTTGTTTCAAGAGTTTTATATCAAAACAGACTCTCACATTGCTACTCACATTTCAACTCTTGCGTCTCGCATAAATCGAGATGGTTCACCGTCCAAAGCGACTGCTCAGAAGAGCTCTTCCACTACACAGATGCTCACTGTTTCCGAGATAGCGGAGAGACGGAAGGCACGGAAGCAACTGCCGCTGAAGCAGCTGGCTTTGGAGGAGTCAGTTGAGAGACGGGTCTGCGAGAAGGTCTACGATAAAATATGGCGCCATAAAACTTCTCTTGATGAAGTGCGAGACGAAAAAATGCGCTCTAAGACGGCCGCATTATCACTTCTGGGCATGGGTTTAAGGGATTTGGGAATCGAAGTGCTTGAAGCAAACGATGCAAAAGAGAACGATGCAAAAGCGCGGCTGTTGTCAGCGAGTGAAGACTTGAGCAAAATGAACAATGCACACTATCCGTTGGGTAAGCTTCAGTGTCTGGTATCTGCACACAAAGCGATCGTGGAAGCCTTGACGGTTCTTCTCGGGTCATCCTCCTCTGCAGATGAGATTTTGCCTGCCCTGATATATACCTTGATCGCATCACCCCCGGAAGGTATTAATGTGATCAGCAATCTATTGTTCATCCAGCGTTTCCGGGCTGTAGGCAAGATCAACGGCGAATCCGCCTATTGTTTGACCAACTTAGAAGCTGCCATCAGTTTCTTGGAGTCGGTAGATCTCAGCAGTCTCAATGCGGACAGCCCAGCTGACGGACAGCCACGGCTTTTAAATGCGGCAACAACTCCTTCGAATCCAGATCTTTCTAGCACTGTACGTCCTGCAAAAGGCACTGCTTCTCCTGGTAGAGAAGTGGCGTCTGCTACCTTTCCACGATCTCAGCTTTCCACGCCGCAAGCTCAACAGCGACGTCTCAGCAATTTATTTCAACCCCCGGCAAAAGTGTTAGGTGCTGCCAATGATGCTGTGCGCAACACGGCTGACCAGGGTCTAAAGAACATCAGCAACACACTAGACAACAGCTTTAATTTCTTATTTGGACGACTGAAAGAGATGCAGAATAGTCGCGGAGTAAATGAGCCGCCCTTAGTGCCCAAAACTCTAGATGAAGCCCGACTTCTTGTCACCACTCCCCTCGGAGTGAAGGAAAGCGACATAGTCAATGAAGACCTTTCAAATGTTGATACAAGAGAAGCACTGAAGCAACCACAGAGATTGAAGGCTGAAGATAGACGATACAGCGGAAGAGACGGCCAAAAGACACCAAGAGATAGAAGTGCCGACAGTGGTCGCAGCAACGAGAGCAGCAACAAAAGGACGCCTGCTATCTCAGCTGGCCTCATTAACAGCAATCCTACTCCTAGCCCCAGCATTAGCGGCTCCTCCATATTCAACCCCAGCCCCGGCACAACACCACTCGAATCCATGAAAAACTTTGGAACTTCCTTTAATCCTCTCAGTCACATTCCCGGAATGATCAGGGGATTTGGACGAAATGCTCCAGAAACACCCACCACTTCTGCTGGCAGCAGTGGTGCTGCAGTACCAGAGCGACCTAAACTTTCTTCCTCAAGGATGGATGCAAGAATACCCTCAACAACAACACCATCCTCTACCGTGCCATTCCCAACAATGCAGCCATCGCTATTAGATCCACCTATCGAACGTTTTCTCGAGATTGATGATCCCCAAGACCTTCGTATTGGTGATGTTGCGGAGCTTCTTCAAGATTATAAGAGGCTTGCTGCGGCGTTTGTTAGTGCTCCATCAAAGGAATAAAAGGATGGATAGCTTTGATATGTTGCGTGCGATGACCCGTCATTTCTAGTCCAGATATGGCTGGCAGTCCTATCCTTCATTCCTTATAAGTCACAGAAGAAAGTACGAGCCTTGGTATATATTACACCATCTTGAAATGATGAATTGAAGAATCCGAAGTAGACTAAAGTTGTTGTACTAGATTAAAATGTATCTCTGTGGTGGAATCTGAACTCCCGAGACTTGGGGACAACTAGTTTGCTCCGCGTCGTTAACGGTTGCGCCCAGATTGAGGAGCTCCTCAGGCAAGCCTCTGTTTTGGATCCTACATACCAGAGAGGTCAACGGCTACACTCACTAAGATATACCATGAAGGGCGTCATACTGTTTTTGTGGATTCTGAGTCTCCCGGATACATTGCTAAATATCAATTGCAATACCCCGAAATTCTCGGCTACGACTCTCCCATCGAATTTCCAGTATATAGAACTCCGGACAATTCATCATCAGAAAGGCCACATCCATTGTCAGATTTAGCCAGAATGGGGTCGATACATTATTGGACGGGAAAATTGAGTTCGATTACACAGGATAACGTGGTCCTCGGGAGGGTGGTGATTGATATGACATGCATGTATTGGTAATATGGCATGAGAGTCTGCCAGAGAAGCCACGGAATGATTATTCGTAATGAGCGAGCAATATGAAGAGGGCTAGGACTAGATAAACGCCTCAAATGCCTTTCGACTAAACTAGCAAAAAGTAACCACGCAGAATAAAAACCCAGTTCAATTTTCTTCTTATGTCTTTGGGTTCAATCCCTTCAAAACTCCCATTCCGCCCTGCTTCATGTCCGCAAGCTTCCTATCCAGCTCTGCCGATTGGGTCCGCGTCTTATCATGTCTCCTTCTTATCTCAGCCTCGAATAGAGCTGTGGTTCTTCGACGTGCCTGTCGTGATTCCTTAATCAATTTGAGCATCTCGCCCACGTGGCCAATGAGCTCATCACCGAATTCTTCCCATTCAGCAATGTTCATGGAAGACATGTATGCCTGTCGCTCAGATGGTGTTGAGAGCGCGTTGAGAGCGTAGTCAAGTTTCTCCGATGCGGTTGCAGTGTTTTCAGGAGGGGGGTGGGGAGCTGCAAGTCGTGGTGGTGATGGAGGAGGTGGGCTAGGTGGTGCTGGCTTTCTATTGAGGAGAGTATGAGGATTCGAGGACGAGTCGGGAATGTGGTCGAATGGCTCTTTTTCAAGTTCTGAGAAGTCCATTTGTTGGAGGATTTCGTCTGGGTAATCTGACGTGAGTTTTGGATACTGTTTGTCTGTATTGTCCAAGGTAGTAGACCTGGATATCCTCCTTTGCGTGTCGTCGGTTGTCAATGACTGGGCATTGATACTACTCAGACTTTCATGGGTGTCATCTTCGCTGTTGTCCTCATCCACATCCACATTCTCGTGCTCTTCTTCGTCATCAACTTCCTCCTCGTCAGTTGAATGTAATGTATCTCTAGCTTTCAGAGAGGATGAAATCTCATGCTTCAGTCTTGTTTGAACGGATTTATGACGGCTAGTGGAATCACGCCGTCCCGGCTGCGGTCGTGGGCCACTGACCCGCCGTGTAGGAGACTGCTGTTGTATGAGCCTCTCGTAAGGTCGTTCACTTTTGAAATTAAATCGATTATTCGGCGTAGTTGCCAGACTTGGAGGAAACTTGCTCGTCCTGTTATATCCGGAACGATGGTACGGTACTTGGACTGTTCGTGTGACCGCTTCTTCTCGTTCAGGTGCCAGTCGAGAACGAGCACCCGGATCACTATCACTGCGATGTAGTGACATGCGTGCGGTAGCTCTGGGTATCCGCGATACATTTGACTTATCCACAGAATTCCTTTTCGTACTCTTGCTCGGTTCAGTTGATCGATGCGCATCGGATTGAATCCAGTCAAATGGTCGAATCTCGGAATCATCATCATCAGCATAGACATTATGCTTAGCCAAAGTCACTGGAAGTGTCGATTTTCGCCGGTGCTTTGAGGTTGCAGTAGGCTCAATTGTGTCCTCAAACTGATACGAACGAACTGGGTGATCAGACTCTTCGCTATCATCCCAATCCTGTGAGACAACATCATGGTCGAACAACCCTCGATTATGATGATTTCGCGCGTCAATATCTCCGATGCTGGTCACTGTGATTGTTGAATCATCAAAATTTTCAACGTCTGTGTCAAAAATGCTTTTCTCTGGCGGTCTCAGTTGGAAATCATCTTGTGGCTGGTGGCTGATCTGGGCTTCCTGGAATGGGTAAGGCAAGGGCCTCATGAACCGTGAAGACGGAAACCCATTTCCACTACCAACCAGGAAATTGCTGCTTAGTTGATTTTGTTGCTGTGGCAGACTGGTAACATTGTTCTCTCTGGTGTTCGTGGGATAATAGTGGTCGCTTCTAGCACGAATGTAATCTTCAACGCCCATATTCTTGTTTTGCAGCCTGTAGTTTCATGCAGACAGAAAAACAGTTGCCGACGTAAGATCAGTGTGACTTTAGCGAGGAGACAGCATTATGCAAAGTGCACACTAGTCGAAATGTTGTTCATTGTCCGTTGTTAGGAGACTACTTATTTATCTATCGCAGATGATGATGATCGGATGTTAGCTCTTTGAGCTCCCGTTGAGCTAGCAATTTTAGGCGCGGAGCTCCCGAGCCGCCGCCGCTGTCAAAAATGTACACGTGATCTGAAATTATTTGATCTATAGACACACAACTATGTCTAGATTGTAGAGAGCGAGAGACAGGAAACAAAATACAGTGTGCTATTCAACCGATTACAGTATACTGAACAAAAAGGCAACACTAGAGAAGGGCCCATATCAGAGCTCGTCCCCGCTGGGCTGATCTGCGCCCTCTCGCTTTGTCTTAGCTTTCTCAAACAGCTCTTTCGCTTTCGCCTCTGCTGCAGCTCGCTTTTCCAAAGCAATGTGCATTTCTCGATTGGCAATTAACTGATCCGAGGACACGTTATTAGATGCATAATCATCGTCATCGATCATATCAATATCCTCGTCTGCTCGACCCAAGGACGAAACATAAAGATCGCCGAGCCATAGAGCTATCATTCCTCGAAGCTGCAGGAGCGCTGGACTGTCGGAATATGGTGGTCCAATCATAACCTCATCCATGCGAGTCGCAATCTCCTCGGCTCCGGCTAGTTCTTTCTTTCGAATTATCGCTAGTCGACTCGATATAGTTTGACTTCGATTTGTAATGTGTTCTGAATCTGACATGGCAACATCGCTCGATTCAGATTGACCCTCGGATGCAATCGCATCATCTTCGTAGTCAAGTGCCTCCCTAGCTTTGGTGCTTTCCTGGTCAACAACGTAGACCCAGAGGCTGAACATGGCCGGATAAAACTGTAGAGAGCTGCTAGCCTCAGTACGAGCGTTCCGGGAAGGAAATTGGATTATGAGTCTCTCATAGTATGCTTTTGCTGCTTCAAAGCCTGGGCGGGTAAAGACAGGACCAGTACTATCTGAGGCTGAATTTTGGTGGAACAGAATCTCCGCTCCGATCCCCCATCTGCCTCCATTTCGTATGTCTACAGGATGACGGCCACCGAACCTATCGTGCAGTAGCATGCCCCATGCACGACCAGCACGAGCGAAGTCGCCTTCAAAAAGGCTTCTGTGTAGAATCGCTGTGAGAACGCCCAAATGACGCATATGTAAGGTTCCCGCCGTTTTTTGAGAACCAGGGATATCTATGGGAGGCCATTGATTTTGTAGATCCGCGACATAACGCCGTAGTCGTCGTCTCTTCTTTGAAGATTTGCCTTCAGCAGAATGCTCTCGATCGAGATTTGACTCAGAACCCGATTCGAAGTCAGTGGTTTCCAAGCCACTTTCATCTACACCACTTTCCTCGTCTGTCAAACCATGGCTCGATTTCCTCCTCCTGCGCCCGCGTTTTGTGACATCCTGCCACGAGAGAAGCGGCAAAGAAAACACAGATGTCTTGGGCTTCGGCTGGATCATGGATTCCACAATACCGATATAGAGTTTCCGTATGTATGATGGATCATCTCTATGAACATTGGAAGTATTGTAGACAGACACGTGTGTGCTGAGAAGTGAATCGTGGACGACAGAATTCAAGTAAAAGTCGATGGGGAAAAAGCGATGGCGGGTAACCTAGGCAGTGTAGACACCTTGAAGCTGAGGCCACATCGCGAGCCACTGCCTCAGACTCCGCCATGGATGCTTAAGAAGCTCACAAGAAGGCGTGTCATGTGACAAAAGCAAAAGAAATCAAAACATATCAAAACAACAAATTATACCAAAACAAGAAGGAAAAGGTCAGCTGGGCAGCTGCGGGTCACGTGCCGATTGCACGTGCATGCGATAGCGCCCAGTTGTAGATAGCGTGATAAGCCGCCGGCTGCCTCGCTCTCCGTGCGTCATCTCTCACTCTCCCATCCATCTCTCTGCTCCCAGATGGCTGGTTCGAACTGACCCGGCTCCTTTTGAGTCGCCACATCAACACAAAGAGCTATAGACATCTATCCCATATAGAAAGCCTGGTGCACAACTCAAGCCCCGATGAGAATAGGCAGCTTGCTCTTCTGTCTCTATGCGGGACTAGGCGTTGCCACCGTGCCTGGGCCGCCGTCCCCAGCCTACCACAACGAAATACCCATCCTTCCCCCCCAGATTCCTCAAGGGGACGGATTCGGTTCCATAGGAAGAAAACATGAATTTGTGAGTTTTATCCCTCTATACAAGAGAGGAATCAGGAGCTGACAGACCCCTAGACTCTACGACATATCTATCACCGCGGCACCTACGATCAGCCAGATCTCCACCTGAGGCTAGACGTGACACCGGACACAAAGCTGTCGATACTATCCGAAGATGAATATTTACCTCAGCCTATCGACGAACCTCGCATATCCTTGGCTGCCTTGTCGGATGCCTTGACTATCCATAGATTGGCGGACCGCCGACCGTCTGTGATCGAGGGATACCTGGCTCATGCGAGGTCATCCGGTGCTGCCGTTACCTTGGCGGAAGATGCTTGGGTGATGGAGGACATTGAGGCTCCTAATGTCACTGACAAGGAGACTGTTTTGACATTTGCGAAGATGACGGCAAATGATTACATCGAGCAACCGGGCACAGGGGATTGGAATGAAATCAGTGGCCGGTTTAATTGGTCGGCGAGTTTCGGTTGGCAACGGGATGGACTGCGAGGCCATGTATATGCCGACGAGGATAACAGCACTATCATTATATCTTTGAAGGGAACTTCCCCTGCGTTATTTGACGGAGCCGAGACGACCACCAACGACAAGGAGAATGACAATTTATACTTCGGTTGTTGCTGCGGACAAGGTGGTTCGTATCTTGCGCGTCAAGTATGTGACTGCGCAACAGACGTGTTCACTGCGAATTTGACATGCATAGTTGAGGCTATGCGGGAAGAAAACCGATATTATCGTGCTGCGATCGATTTGTACACCAATGCTACGGAAATATACCCAAATGCGAATGTTTGGCTTGCAGGCCATTCTCTGGGCGGGGCCATGAGTGGCTTACTTGGTATCACATTTGGTCTTCCAACCATTACATTTGAGGCAATACCGGAGGCATTACCTGCTGCCAGACTCGGGCTGCCCACGCCTCCCGGGTACGATCCCTTGCTTCCCCAGAAGCGTCGGAACACTGGATTATATCACATTGGCCACACTGCAGATCCCATATACATGGGGTCTTGCAATGGTGCTGGTGCTACATGTACTTGGTGGGGATATAGTCTAGAATCTGCGTGCCACAACGGCAAGACGTGCGTGTACGACACCGTCGAAGACAAAGGCTGGAGAGTGGGAATAGGCACACATCGGATCAAAAGTGTGATAACTGATGTTCTGGGTGCATACGATGCCGTTCCACCTTGTGTGGCAGAAGAAGAATGCTACGATTGCCAACTGTGGAAATTCTTCAAGAGCAATGGTTCTGAGATCACTACAACCACGACCACAACGACATCGACGTCGACATCGTTGACTAGGACATCAACCTGCCAGACTCCAGGATGGTGGGGTTGTTTGGACAAGACAACAACGACAACATCTAGCACGACATCTACCAGCTCATCAACAACCACAACTACCTGTAAAACTCCTGGCTGGTTTGGCTGCAAAGATCCCACAACCACTGCCTCAAGCATTTATCCTTCGCCAACAGCTCCTACAGCTACACCGACATCAACGTGTTATGATCGTGGTTGGTTTGGCTGTCGCGATCCAACTATCACCCAGAGTCCAAGCCCAACAACTGATTCGCAACTGCACGATGCTACTTCTATTGAGCATGCGATTACTGCTGCTCCCGTGATGTAGCGATCGATAGCCATGGTGATCTGTTTGTTTCAAATTGCTATATTGATATGTCGACGGAAGTTTTACGTCATTTTGCACCCGAGTTTTGGCGTTTGGATAATTTTTTACCTATTGCATTTTCTTCTGCTGGCTGAAGTGGAAGCTTGAGTGGCATATGGTGATATACAAATACATGAAGCTGCGCAATGGAGTTTTTGTTGTTTTTTTCCTGTCTTGAAATGCGACCCGAGCATTTTGTTCCAGGACGCTTTTACTGACCGTTGACGACGCAGAAGACGGTCTTAAGGGATATATGTTTCGTCTGAATATAAATAGCGTGCTTGAAAGCATAGATACCATAGCAGCAGCTTACACAAATTTTGCTTAGAAATGAATTAACCATCGCGATTGAAAGAAATGAAGCCCAGGCGCCTTTTGAATTTCCTCATTCTAAGTCAAGGTTGTCTGCCGCAGGCCAGTTTCAGTTTCGAGATTGCTCTGGATGCCCTCATCCTTTTTTCTTGATTCCTTTGTGTAGTCTGTTTAGAGTTCTAAGGTTCGGGCCGCTACCAATGCCGATGCAAATGACCTGTTTAAGCAATAGACGAACTACCGTAACTTTGCTGATGACATTGACTCGTCCGATCATCCGCATGATCAAGATGAAGGCCTGTATGAATGATGATCTACCCTCTGATCTACTAATAGGGGTAAGCGTACTTGTCCTAAACACAATGCCGTCCGTTAATAATCACCTACAGCTATTTAGAGCATTTTTCATGCTGTTTAATATATCGACATTACTTTTTGAAGACAGTGGGAAGATATTCATGATCATTTGGTTATTCTGTATTGCTCCAGCACTTTGTATTTGGATATAAGGAGAAGAGCAACCCTACACCTCTTCTCCTCGATACAAAAGACAGGATTATATTCGGTTTTCCGAACTCAACTCCGCCGGTATAGTTTTCGAGTCTAATTCGGAAAGGAAAACTGTCCGTGTAGCACCATCTAGTTCGCCTTGCTCGTACTTATTTGGATTCGGCAGTTGCGGATATGCGTTATCACCATCGTGACCAGAGCTCGTCTTCGCTTGAGCAAAATGTTGGCGACGGCGGCGATAGATGAAGAAAGCCGCGCCAAACACAATGAGGAGGAATCCAATGCCTGCCCCAATTCCAATACCCGCTTTTGCTCCAGTAGATAGTACCGCGTTGTCGTTTGTTGGCGTAGCTGTAGATGATGATGTGCTTGTAGAAGATATTTGTGATGTGAGAGTGGTCGATGATGAGGATGAAGAAGAAATCGATCCGGTCTGAGAAGCTGTCTCGTCGGCCTGCCACCGAATCGATATTCCATATGCATTGAATTTAGGTACGCCGATGTACGTCGCAGTAGACGTAGTTGGTGTTGCGGTGATCAGAAATGTTCCGGTCGCTGTTGCGCCGTAGGTGCAGAGTTCTGTTGGATACCATGCCCAGCCTTGTACGTCTTCGTTTTGGCAAGTATACTGACTATATATTCCGGAAGGTATTGATTTTTAGCAGTCATTTTTAGTTTCCAGAAGAGTGATCATACCTTGGACAGCAAGTTGCTCTTGTTTCTGAGACTGAGTTGATACTCACTACGCTTGAGCAAGCTATGCTGTAGCCTGATGGACATACTCCCGGTGAATAATATAACGTGGAAGTTGGTGTAAACCCTGGTGGATAGCAATCATCATTCGATGTCACTGTCGGCCCTAGTTGAAGGTAGTTCCAGTAGGTTTCGCTGGAGAGGGTTGTGAGGTTGTAAATATCTGTCAGACACGATGCTGCGGGAGTGAACACCGACGTGAGAGCTGGTATTGTCGATGTAGTTGTGGCCATGACCGAGTGGTTTAAAGTCAACAGTAAATTCTATGATATTGAGGATTTTGTGCCCTTGCATGTTACATAGAATAAGCAAAGGGCTCTTCGAGGCGGAGATAGCCAAGAAAAAAAGCGAAGGCGAACAACGTTCGGCTTTCTCAGAGCCCCTAGTTAACAGGGACTCCTTAGATAAAAGGCTAATTATGCATCTAATATTGGCCAAATTATTTATAGGCTTGAAACTGGCAGAGGTTGGGAGGTGTACCTGGACCATCAGCTTCAAGTATGGTTAAGGGGCGGATCCTAGTCTACTCCCGACGATCCAATTGCAACACCGCGTTATCCGCCAATGTGACTCAGGCCATGCAGCCACCAGTTCTATATTTGTTTTAGTGAGCGATACTACAGTTCTATTAGCTTACTGTAATTTAGCGTTGTCTCCATCACTACCTAGTGGGTTCAAGGCTTGTTCAGCCATATCTGCCAGAGAGTCAGAACCGAGGTCGTCAATTTAGGCCGCCGAACTCAAATAATAGTCCTTTTCCACGGCAACTTGCGGACAGCCGAGTACAAATCATGCTATTATTAATATACAAAGTTTATTATCACCGCATATAATAGCTAGGTATGTATGGTCAGAGCTGCTATAAGGCCACTACCATTTAGCTGCTGTATCCTCTGACATGTAGCAGCTTTCCTGATACAGTCTCGGGATTGCAGAATGGTATGTCTGACAAATTTTACGACGACCTCTAGAAAATTTTCATTTTTACAAACAGGAAACCGCTATTCAGCGTCAATATTGTGCTTTACTTTGTTTTGCTACCATTTCCGCTGCTAATCAGCACGCATTAGAGAGGGTCCAAGACTTAGAATATACGCCTTTGATCAAATTGAAATAGATCATATTATGTGCCCTGGCAAAGAGTCCTTTGCGAAGCCCTTGTTGCCAAAATTATTATTCTTTGAAGAAGTGGTCATGTATCTTGGTGTTCAGGCAAGGGCGTGCTCTTAGTGATGACAGTGTGGGAGCAATTTTTCTCCATAAGATGCAAAGGGCTGCTGAAGATTCAATACCGGTTACCATTTAATGTATGCAGTATTCAATTGCGGACACTTGAAACAGTCGCGTTGCAGTTTTATTAATTACACTTGCGCGCACTACGACAGATGCAAGTGCTAGACACCGAAGACCTGAAAAGCGCTTAGCGGTAGTAGAATTCAAGTACGTATTCATAATCCGGTTAGAGCTCCCTTCTCTTATGGTGCGATGCCAAGAAAAGCGCTTCAAAATGCACCTTAATTGTCGATGGACTTCATAGCGTATGTCATTGGACTGGATCTGATCTCCGGCGTGCGGCCTACTAGTAGACTAACCAAGACTCGTGCTCTGCCCTGCCAAAATCTTCCACGTACGTAATCTTGCATCAACTTCTTCCAAGCTTCTTTCTAGGATAGTTAATATTGCAAGAATAACTTCATTGCCTCGTATAATGGCAAAACGTCATTCTATTTCCTGGCTATAAATCATTGAGATTCGGGAATTGACAAAGCAGATACCTGCGGGTGAACACATTGGCCCCTCTCTTTTCACGTGTTATGGGAAGGGGCTGGAACGACAATTTTGCCATGAAGCCATCATCATTCAAGCGTGCGTTCATTGACTTTTTACTCGCATTAACCCTAATCCTGTAGACTCTGTACAATGGATGTCACCTTCATCTCCATCCATGGTAAGTTCCTACGTAACATCTTACTCGCAGACAAGCGATATACCGGAATCCTTTGCTCATGCACCAAAAACTTGACATTCTGCAGATATGAGCCAATCCGCTCGAATGCTATACGCATCCGACTCGATTGAATATATCCTAGGCTATTCGCCTCATGAAGTGACGAACAGGTCATGCTGGGACTATTTTCACCCGGAAGAAATGCCCTTCGCGCAGTCGGTACATGGCCGAGGCGTGCAGCTCGACAAAGCGGCAGTTTTGCGATATTGCAGAATCAAGCACAAACTTGGCTTCTGGGTGTGTTGCGAGTGTGTCTTCTCCGTGGTATATAATGTGCTCGTGGCATGTACCAGTATATACAATCCGGGAATTTCGAGCCAGAGCAAGTCATGTCATCACAAGCGTCTCCAACCTTCTTTTTACTAATTCCGTGTTCTACAGAGCGTGCGTCTGATGCCCCTATTATCCGTCGCATGTTTACATCCTCTCCGCGAGACCCTCGATACCACATGCTCTCATACCTTTCCAACAAGTTTACCCAACCTCCCACCAATTCGGCTCATGAACCAAGGGCAGCCCTGTTTTTGAATCGATTCACTCGGACTCTGACCATCATGTTTGCGACGGATGGCGTCTCGGATGTTCTTGGTATACGGCCGCAGCAGCTGGTATCGAAGAGTTTCTATTATTGTATTCAAGAAAGAAGCTTACATGACGCCGTCCATTGTCTAGAAGGTGCCAAGGCCAATAATTCTATAGCCTACCTTCGCTTCTGGTATCGGAATCCATTAGAGGGGGATGCTACTGCTGGTCCCAATAACCCTGGAGACGACACTCATTCTTCTGTTGGTACCGGGCTTGAACTAAATACAGTCACCGAAAGAGATACATCCATCTCTCGGAACGATTTGGCTATTGGATCGGGAACGTCGTCACAACCTCATATTACCACTGATAGCGACGATATTGCTCCGCGACTCCAACAGCGTTCAACATCCGATCCCATTGAAATAGAAGCCGTGGTTTCATGCTCATCAGATGGATTAGTCGTGATTTTGCGTCGCGCCCGTCCCTCGATTCCACAGCAACAGAAGATTTCAACGTCTGGTCAAAGACAGCTCCAAACAAATGGACTCTTCGCATCACCTTGGGCAACACAGCCGGTCTTCCCGCCACAACATCGTTTAGAAGTACCGATGCCGATTCCTTCTCAAACTTTTTGGAATCAAGGATACCCAACCTATAGCTTCCCTATGACTCATTCAGGTACAAGGTATCCTGGCTACAGCCACAACTACGGACCAACAATGGGACCGAATCCGATTATCCCACCCGCTGCACATTCTTCTTTCTCCGCACTTCCTCAATATCCTGCCTACGGAGCAAGCGGGCCTAATCCACAAGAACTATTCGACACGATTCGCGATGTTGCTGTCTTTGCATGGGGTATTATAGGCATCAATGGATCTCTAGAGCAACACAGGCGAGGAGAGCCAAGTGGGGATGCTCTTCCGCCGGATGGGATATTCATCTGGGATCCAAATAAGGAAGAAGGAGCAGCAATGCGTGGTGAGAAAGGGTTCGGATCAGAAGATCAAACCAAGGATTCGGATGTCAAGGCTGAAGAAGTTTGGCCAACTGAAGAACCAGCAAGGTAGTTCAACGGACTAATTGCACCTGAACACCTGACGAGGAAAATGATTTCAATTCTTCCGTGTATATTTAGAATTAGTATATCGACGCTATTTGCCCTAACTCAAAGAGGTGGCGTCACAAGGCTACGATTTATGCTTAGGTTCATCTGTTTAATTGCAGAGAGTGCGGGTTGTCCTCGTCAGTATACATTTATCTAGACTTTGTAGTCTACCCAGTTGCGAGTTTTTACTTGATGGCTCTGTTACAATGAAAGCCCAACTTCCCAGTCAACATACTCAACGTGAAGAGGCCGAAATTCTGGGCGTTCGGTTTCACCTTAGGCTCTTTGGTCAATTCCCTTTTTGTTAAGGAATATTATTGTTCATCTTTGTCAGCCTCAGTCTCTAATATGGGGTTGGTATAATCCTTACCGATGATCTATTGGTTCAGTGTCTGAGCCGCCTGAATTCACTTACCTTTCCCCGACTGGCGCATGCCAAGTAACCAACACCACATCAAATAAAATACTGTGGCTGAGCATTCTACGTGCCAAAATAGTACCGTAACGGATGTTCTAGATTTTGCTCGTTAGCTAATCGTCAAGCGAAGTATCTCCATTGATCATTCAATCGATTTTTGTCAAAAGTTCAAATGGCTTCTAAAATCTCTATACAAAGATGACAGCTAAATATCGGCAGCGAGGGTTGGAAATGGAAGCTTTTTCATGTTACTGGCAATGTTATCATGATCGTATGCTTCGAGTCCTGTGTCTAGTGCTCACCGCGAAGTGTTGAACAGTGCGCTTGATCGCCGGCCTAGTGTTGGTATCTCGGACAACACCGCGGCACGGCTCCAATTTGACAGAACGCTGGATTAGTGCTTACGGCTGAACTGAACGGCGGACGAATTCCCGAAGAACTTCCGCTGTGGCTTGCTCTGTATACGCCAATAATAGGAAAAGTAGTACGGTAAGCGCAAAATGGTACCAATAGATGAACTTTATTTGACAGAGAAGAGTATCAACTGGGCGAATCATTATCTATAAAAGGAACTGGTACCATGCGTTTCCTGTCCATATAATTTCTCTAAGTGCATGTCTTAATAACAAAAAGACATATCTCCCACTCGCACAATGTCTTTCGAAAAGCCAATTCTCGTCATCATACCCGGAGCTTTCCACAAGCCCGATAATTACAAACTTATTATCGAACCTCTCCGCTCTCGGGGTTACGAAATTCTGAGTGTTCCTCTCGCGGTCACTGGCGACAGTGTTCGTGCAGGTTTAGACCAACACGATGATGCTCGCGCGCTCCTGAAGGAACTTCTACCGAAACTGGACGAGGGCAAAGAAGCGGTTCTTATATCCCATAGTTACGGCAGTCTAGTCGTCGCGGCTAGCATTGAAGGACAGACTGCTACTGAACGGACGGCTAAAGGGCTCAAAGGAGGAGTCAAAGCAGTAATAAACATTGCTGGTTTCGCGTTTCCCGCGAGAGGAAAGAATATATTTGGGACCGATGCTCCACATGAACCGATGCCATATTGGCTTATAGAGGTTAGTTGCGGCCCAGAATCAGATACTATTCTTCGTAGTAGCTAATCTTAGGTAAAGGACGGGGTGGTTCATCTCCAAGAAGGCGCAAAACCTCTCTTCTACACTGGCCTTTCAGCTGAAAGGCAAGATGAAGAATGGGCATCTATATTCAAGCAGCAGTCTGAGAAGAGTTTCACAACCTTTCCGACATATATTGAATCTGAGTTCCAAGCACCAAAGTTTTGGATTCTGACGGAGCAAGACCAAGCTGCGCCGCCACCCTTTCAAGAAATGATGGCCAAAACTGGTGGATACGAGGTTGTGAGGATTCCTGCTGGACATTCTCCCTTTTTACAATGCCCCGAGAGGCTTGTGGACGAAATTGTGAAGCTAGCTAATCGATGATGGCCTACTAAACTTGATACGGACGCGAATGAATCGTAATTATGACATTCTTCGATGTTGCGCCCACATTCTCTGTGTGTTTGGAACTCGGCTGTACCGCTCTGTTATGCGATGCATTCTATCGGACAATGGATTGGTAGTCAGCAAGTACACCCGCCGTATTCGAGGTCTTCCTATAAAAAGAAAGAAAGAAGTCTAAACGCAAGGACGGCCCGCTTTTATAGCCTCCTTCAACTATGTTTGTCTTGCTCGTATATACTATTTTGAAACCCGCTCTAGTTTATAGACCTATCATCTCCCGCATCCTTCCACGTTCATATGTATGTACCATGTAGCACGAAATAGGTACTTGAATGAAAATTTTTTAATGAAAAAGGAAATTACAGGCCTATATTGCCTACTATAATGTAAAAGACTAACGTGAGGAACGGCCATGAGAGAGTTAAGCTCGGTAGGGCCTTCAAACAGCTTTGATTGGATTATAGACGCACATAAGCTTGTGCACATTGCTATGGGATTTATAGAGCAACATCTGATCGAAAAACAGGTACAGATCTTATGATCTAGTGGTCATGATGTAGGACTCTGATGACAAGTTCCTGATGTCTGAGTTCTTCTAAATAAGATCTCCACGATATCTAATTTTTCTCAGTTTCAACCCCTTCCCCGTCGCTTTGGTTCCCAAAAGGGTCTCTGACTGATTTCAGATGACTTTTTTTTCTAACGTACCTGTCATAAAGCCCTTTTCGTGGGTTTGAGCTCCGGTGTGGGGTGGTGGGACCCGCGGAAAAGACTCAGCTTTGGTCATATATAGTTTCCTTAACCATGGGTGAAGGTATGTAGCGGTAGCCAGTGGTCCTTTACTCACTCGCTTGTGAGTATTTGGAAGTTCTTCAGGTCCACATGTTCGAGAAATCCTAAGCGGCCGTCGCGGACACAGGAATCTTGTACTCCATGTAATGTAGCTGCGATGTTCGATTGGAACCCTTATCACGAGGACTACACCCCCACCTTATAAAGTGGCACAGATGTCTTATCTCGACGCGCAACCGTATATAAATCTTTATACGCACGTTCATAGTTAGATGAATACTACAAAAGAATTCAGCAAAAGTGAAAATATGACTGACATCACAAAGTATGACCTCGGCGACTTTACCCTTCAGAGCGGGGAAACACTTCCTGGTGCTTGGATAGCATACAAGACATTTGGAGACTCTTCTCTTCCGGCTGTCCTGTACCCCTCATGGTTCTCGGGCACTATCTCTGACAACGAGTGGCTTCTAGGCGAGGAGATGACTCTGAATCCGAAGAAGTACTTTATCATTATAACCGCCTTGTTTGGCAACGGCGAGTCTATCAGCCCCTCAAACTCAGACATTAAAAAATTCCCGGACGTTACGATCTATGACAACGTGAAAGCACAGCACCGGCTTCTTGTCCATGGACTGGGGATCAAGCATCTTCGTGCCGTTCTCGGTTGGTCAATGGGGGCAGCACAATCCTTTCAGTGGGCAACACAGTTTCCCGACTTCATGGATATAGCCGTCCCGTTTTGCGGCTCAGCGAGGACTTCACTACATAACCAGGTCTTCCTCGAAGGCGTAAAGTCTGCATTGATAGCTGCAAAGGGCGAGACGTCTGCTGGAAGTGCCAAAGGCCGCGTCGTCGACTCGGCAGGAAGTGACGATAGGGTTTGGTCTGAGAGTGCGAAGACGGTGGGTTTAAAGGCATTCGCTCGCGTTTACGCTGGATGGGGCTTCTCACAGGCCTTCTACCGCGAAGAATATTACAAGAAATTCTACGAGGCGCGAGATTTGGAAGATTTCATGGTCACTTTCTGGGAATCATGGGCCTTGCGCAAAGATCCCGAGAACTTGCTTGTTATGATTCACACGTGGCAATCCGGCGATGTAAGTAAACAAGAGCCATACGGGGGCAATTTCGAGAAAGCCATGGCTGCTATCAAGGCTCAAACGTTGATTTTGCCTTCAAAGACTGACCTCTACTTCCCGTGAGTAACGCATGAATTCCAATGGCAAATTATACAATTCCTTATATAGTCGTGTGCAGACCCGAAGACTCTGAATATGAACTGGCCTGCATGAGCCCGGGGATTGGCGCAATGGAGGTTTATCCATCCATCTGGGGACACTGGGCTGGAGGACCGCCGGGGAGCGTCGAAGACAAGCATTGGCTTGACAAACGCCTGCAGAAGATCTTCTCGGAGGCACCTCAGAGATCGCTATAACATGGTATGAATAATTCATCATACTTCTCGCTTTTGTAGAAACCTCAGAGTCAGACGATAGGAAGCAGTCTTTGGTGCAGTAACTCCAGAGACTTTATGTATATGGATTGCCCCGTCAACGAGTTGTTAACGGCAATATAATATTATATCGCATGGCCAAAAATAATCGCAAAACAAAACATTGTCTATTTAATATATAGACACGACAGATTCAATCCATATGAATAGGACAGAAACCAAGACAAACTCGAAGAATGAAGCTCATCTCTGATGATGTCGCGAGACGGGGTGCTTCGCTCCGCCCGGCGTCCGGCGTCGGCGGATGCCGCCAATCAGGCTGGCCGCATTTCGCTTTGTGTCATCTGGTATTGGTATTACTAAAGCGACACGTTCTCGGCCTTGCTCTGATGGCCCGTAGTGGAGTGTTTTTTACCTGCCGGAAGTTGGCACACATGTATATTTCCGCCCTGTTACGACGGATTACAGGCTGGCAGCTGCGTGGGCGTTAGTGGGGAGGAGCACGGCGCTCTCCGTGCGTAAATTACGATACACGGCGGTTCCCCGAGGAATACCAGCCCGATTGGGCGTTGTGATTGGCCCAAACTTTGTCTTCGTGATTTCGATAAGACAGGAAGGCGTCTTCCCCACAGACTGTTGCTCGCATTTAAGACGTTACGCTCCCCATTCAGCTTCTAACTACAAACTACTCGGGAGCAAAGTGACTGTCTGACCACCACCGATCATCATGGCCAAAGACGACAAGCCAGGTAAGAGCATTTGGCATATTGGTATTCATTCATTTACTCATTTGTGTTGACTGGGTTTAGATACTTACCGCTACAATGAAACCCCGACCTATACCACGTCCAATGGCTGTCCCGTTCGTGTCCCCTTCTGCCCTGACAGTTTGATGCTTCTCCAGCTGACTTGTAGACAGGTCTTTGACCCCGAAGCCGCCCAGCGCATTGGCAAGAATGGGCCCCTGTTACTGCAAGACTTCCACCTGATCGATCAGCTCGCGCACTTTGACCGGGAGCGTATCCCAGAGCGAGTCGTCCATGCCAAAGGAGCGGGTGCCTATGGTGAATTTGAGGTCACCGATGACATTAGTGACATTGTAAGCCGTTCTCATATCGCTTCCTATCCAAACGGATTGGGACTAATCTTGAAATCAATAGACAGTAGTCGATATGTTCAAGGGCGTGGGCAAGAAGACCAAACTGGTGACTCGTTTTTCCACCGTAGGTGGTGAAAAGGGGTCTCCGGACAGCGTCCGTGATCCACGTGGATTCTCCGTCAAGTTCTACAGCGAGCAGGGCTGCCTCGACTGGACCTTCAACAATACGCCGGTATTCTTCCTTCGCGATCCAGCCAAGTTCCCCATCTTCATCCACACGCAAAAGAGGAACCCCCAGACCAACCTGAAAGACGCAACCATGTTCTGGGACTATCTGTCTACCCACCAGGAGTCTGCACACCAGGTGATGCACCTCTTTAGTGACCGTGGCACCCCATACTCATACCGCCACATGAACGGCTACTCAGGACACACCTTCAAATGGATCAAGCCGGACGGCACATTCAACTACGTTCAGATTCACTGCAAGACGGACCAGGGCAACAAGACCATGACCAACGAAGAAGCGGCTGAGCTTGCTAGCTCTAACCCAGACTGGCACACACAAGATCTCTTCGAAGCGATTCAGCGAGGAGAGTACCCATCATGGACGTGCTACGTACAGGTCTTGAGTCCAGAGCAGGCAGAGAAATTCCGATGGAACATCTTTGACCTGACCAAAGTCTGGCCACAGAGCGAGGTTCCTCTACGTCGGTTTGGAAGATTCACACTGAACAAGAACCCCGAGAACTACTTCGCCGAGATCGAGCAGGCAGCTTTTTCGCCATCCCATTTGGTGCCTGGTGTGGAACCCTCGGCAGACCCAGTGCTCCAGGCACGTCTGTTCTCGTATCCCGATACTCACCGACACCGTCTTGGTGTTAACTACCAACAAATCCCGGTTAACCGGCCATTGCATGTCTTCAACCCCTACCAGCGTGACGGCGCCATGGCAGTGAACGGTAACTACGGTGCTAACCCTAACTACCCGTCCACATTCCGGCCGCTGAGGCACGAACCGGTCAAAGCTAGTCAGGAGCATGAGAAATGGGTGGGTGCTGTGACGTCCCAGCAGATCCCTGTTACGAGCGAGGACTACGTACAGGCCAACTGGCTGTGGCAGGTCCTGGGACGAACGCCAGGCCAGCAAGAGAACTTTGTGAAGAACGTGTCGGGCCACTTGTGCAATGCCCATGAACGAGTGCGCAAGCAGACCTACACAATGTTCGATCGCATCAACGCCGACCTCGGCGCGAGGATCCAGAAGGCCACTGAAGCTAATGCAAAGGAGCAGTCGCGCCTGTAATCTAGAGAAAAGACTGTATGTATGTATTTATTGATAAACTAATTGTCATTGAATTGAATGAAGACATCGAACTACTCGTCTCATAAAACATAATTCATAAACCCGCACCCTTGAATCACACGCGAGCCACATCGCCTATAGCCATATTTGAAAACGAAACGATTTACAATCCCAACGGATTCTGAGCACTCTGCTCCTTGCCTCCAACCTGCTGGCCTTTGTTTTCGCTCGAACCGCTTCCGCCAGCACTGCTGCTGATACCATCACCAACCGTCTTTCCAGCGCCCGAGGCGGTATTCCCGATACCTTGAGTGGCGCCTGAAACGGTGTTGCCGAGACCAGAGGTTGCGTCGCCCACGGTCTTGCCGAGGTTGCCTAGCAGCCCGCCAGCGGTGTCAGTTACGCCGCCGACAGTGCTGCCGAGAGTGTCACCGAGGCCTCCGACGAGGTTGTCTAGTAGTAAGCTTGTTAGCATGAGGTAGAGGTATATTGCAAGTTGTGGATAAGGGGGGCCCGTACTGTTTTCTTGGTTGTTAGACATGTTGACTTTGTCTTTTGGTAGAATAGAGTATTTCAGATAGAATTATCTTCAGTGATGAATAGTGTTTAATATTCAATATAGAAAACAAAAACGAATTAAAAGGAAAAGCCACGTCTTAAATACATCCTGACAGCCTGATATCATCTCTCTCGCGTCTTGCTTAGGGCTAGTCTGGATATGATATCATCGGGCCTATCGCATGCCATGACAGGCCGGAGTGCGGAGAACAGCGCCACAGCCGTTGCACCATTTCAACTCGGCAAGCAAGATCGATCGACAACACTACGTAACGGAAGATTTCCTGGCCCAATCGTTGTGTGTATGTGGAGTGTTGGCGCCAGGCTTGCATATGTCATATGCCTCGATAGCAATGGTGGGCACGGACGTGAGATACGTAGTAGGCTGGCAGGTGTGTGGATGGTACTGAGGCTTAGCTTGAGTCGGAGTATGGGTGTGGCTCAACCTTTTGAGAGTATTCTTTGGCTGGGTCCATATTTGGCATTGCTATGAAAGAGGTGTGTTTGATGTGTTTGCACGATGTAGTTATCTGCCCCGTCTTTGTTTTCCAAAATACCGGTCCCGTCTACATCATACGCCTACAACTCAACTGCTAATAAGTTTCAAAAATAGGATTAAACTTAGTCAGATTCCCGCTACACTATCTGCCATGTGCTAACCGCCTATTTCGGTTCAGTTTCTGTACCCAATCCGGTCCACGCAGACTTTCTACTTCAACTGACGCCCAGTATCACTGTAAATAGTCACACCAGTAATGTTGGAATCCTTCATCAAATAGATATATGCCTCCGCCACATCCTCCGGCTCGGCCACCTTGTTGAGTAGCGTAACCTTCTTCAGCATCTCCTTGAAGCCCGCCTGCACCTTGGGGTCCGGACCAGCCAACGCCCTAAGCAGTTCCGTATCAGTCGTCCCCGGCGAGACTGCATTGACGCGGATAGGCGCCAAATCGACTGCCAGACCTCGCGCAATCCCTTCCGTCGCAGCACCCACAGCCGTCAAAATGGCCCGTCCGGGCGTCGGCTTTGCTGCCGTCGAGGCTCCCGTGAAAGTAATGCTGGAGCGTGGACCGGGGTTCATGTATGCCGGCGCCAGCTTGCCGAGGACGATGGGCCCGTCGTAGCGCAGGATCATGGTATCTGGTTTTGTCTCAGAAGCCTGATAGTCGGCGACGGGGGGAAGTTTGGGGATGTTGGCTGCGGTGTAAGTGATGTGGTCGAGCTTGGTGGTGTTATTGTTTGTGGCGTAGTCGAGGAGGGTTTTGAGGCCGGCTTCGAGAGTAGAAGCGTTTGACAGGTCGACGAGGTGGCCGTGGATCTTGTTGGCGGCTGCTGCTTCCGGATAGGAAGTCTTGAGTCGGTCGAGAGCAGAGGCTAGACGCTCCGAGGTTGAGCTAGACACAATCACAACAGCGCCGCCTTCAATAGCCGCTTCGGCCGTTGCGAAGCCAATGCCTGATGTGCCGCCGATGAGGAGGACGCGGGCGTCTTGGAGTTTGTTGTACTTGAACGGCATTTTGATCAAGGATATGGATATGAAAATGTCTTGAAAGCAGAATTCGAGGTTGATTGTGAGGCTTGGATTTGATGTGTTTATGGTTAATGCACAATTGGAACTTGAGGGAGGTTATCACACCTTTAAATACCCTCTGAAGCTGAGCAGTCTGCATGACGATTGAGATTCTCGTAAGCGGAGTTTGAGCTTATGTCCGTAACAATAAGTAGAATTATTAATCCGCGCATTCGATAGCATTTCTCGAGTTACCACGTAAATCACGAGCCGCTTTCTTTGTTATTGACGGCGTAAATGCTGTCATTGTCATTGCTGCGTCTGTAGCGCGCGCGGGGCTAGATGTTAGCAAGGTGTAAGCAGCTTTCGGCTTTAGAAGGACAAAGACAGGGCATTATGTCCGTGGCATTGTATGTGGAGGAATCCATGCTTTGAACTTTGTCAGCGAGTAATGACAATGTCGATGGTTGCCCGCGCGCGCGGAGCTCTGCAAAGTGGGGATCTCTAGAACAGCCCCGCAGATCTCGCTCTTCCGCGCGCGGCCCCACAACTGTCGCCCGCGCGTCTGACCGTAGCTATCGATATGACATATCGATATGCGAGTAGCCCGAGTTCCCTGCATGCGCCATTCCAGTCTGCAGATTGTGATACTGTGGGGCTGTTATCAGGTGCATTTTGGTCTGGCATCAAGAGTTCAGCTTTGCTCAAGCTGCTTGCTGTGTCGATAGTTTAAACCAGGTGGTTCTTACTTCGTGAGGGGCCTAAATGAATATCGGATTTCAAGATGGTGGAAGGTAGTTGTTGCATTCACTATTGAAAGACACCTTAAGCAATTTTCCAACACTTCAAATGGAAACACTTTGTATATAATCAATTTACTCGTGTGACCACTCGGCCTTTTTCTTCTCTGCAAATGCAGTCATCCCTATACATTTGTTAGCAGCGTTCACAGACTTGAATAGCGAGGGATGGGGAAATACCAATCTTCTGATCCTTGCTGCCAAAGAGGCCATGGAATAACCGTCTCTCATATTCTACGCCTTCCCTCAGCGACAGCTCCTGGCTCTTGTTTACAACCTCCTTAGCCGCCACAACAGCAACACGGCTGTATCCCGCAATCGTCTCCGCCGTCTTCAGCGCTTCAGCTAGAAGCTCCTCCTTTCCGCCGTCGACTACACGAGCAGCAACCCCCCATTCACCGGCTTCTTTGCCGCTGAAATTCTTGCCTGTGAGAATCAATTCCATCGATCGACTCTTTCCAATGGCCCTAGTTAAACGTTGGGAACCTCCAGCACCGGGAATGGTGCCGAGCTTGATTTCGGGCTGTCCGAATGTCGCGTTGGCCGTGCAGTAGAGAATGTCGCACATCAGGGCCAGCTCGCATCCGCCGCCGAGCGCGTATCCAGACACCGCTGCGATGACCGGTTTGCGAATTGAGTTGGCTAGATGAGACCAAGGGGCGATGAAGTTGTTGGAGTATGCGGAGGAGAATGTGAGGGGTGCCATTTCTTTGATGTCGGCGCCGGCTAAACAAGATCAACGTTTAAGTTTAGTTAACGAATTCGGGCTAATACCAAGGGTGGATTGCTGTCTAACCGGCAAATGCTTTCTCGCTGCCTGTTATAATGATGGCACCAATGTCTTTGTCCTCGTCATACTTGCTCAATGCGTCGTTCAGTTCCTGGAAGAGGGGACTAGACAGAGCGTTGAGGGCTTTGGGCCGGTTGAGGGTGACTTGACAGCAATGTTAGTTTGTAATTTACTCACCCGGTAGTGATGTTTGATAGATAATCTAAGACAAGACTCACTCAATCCCACGCCCGGTCTGGCGGTCTCTGTGAGAATATGTTCGTACGCAGCTGGTGAGGTGGCCGAGAAGCGCCGGCAACTGGCCCGGGAGAGGTATGATGTCAATGCACTGTTTGTGCTAGAAACGGCGAGCCGCGAGGTGCGAGTGAAGAACATTGTGCTGGTTGCTACTGGTTTAGCAATGTAAGATGTCTTCGACAACAACAGTTGCAAAAGCACGACAAGCTGTGTTAATGAAGTAACAACAACAACCCGGCCGAGGACCCCAATGGTAGGCAACAAACAGAACAAACAGCCGAGGTATGCCGAGAGCAGCCGAGAGTAGCCACATCTACCCAGCCACATATTTGGACTGTTTGCATCAGTAGCAGCCAAAGCCGAAACAGGATAAGTGCGCACGTGCTGGGCAGGGCTGTGGCTGAGCGACTGCAAGCATCCGCCGGTTTGTTTTTGCGCTGCTCCCGCCGGCCTAAGCTCACTCAGGAGGACACTTTTCTTCAACGGCGAGTCAGGCAGGCAAATAACCACGCTCTCACTCGATTCCCCCATCATTCCAATTAAAAAGTGTTCGCGGCACCTCGACACATTTGCTCCAGCTCAGATATCCTCCCTTCCGGGCTCTTATTCCTTTCCGTGAGTGGTCGCAGTGGGTGTAGCACCGATTCCCTTCTCCTAAAACGTCGCCGCCAGCATAATGGACGCCCCCGAGCCGGAACAGACTCCCTTCAATGCCGTTCAGGCGCAGACCTCGAGAATCGCTAGAGTGAGTTTCCATCGGATGAGAGCGCAAGAAAATAAATAAAAACAACCGGGCTGACTTGCGACAGCAATACCAAGCGTACCTAGATCAATTGACGCCTTTTACCGCATACCGATGGATCGGAACGGTAGTCTTGCTCCTTTTTTTCTTCCTACGAATCATCTTTGCGCAGGGATGGTATATCGGTTAGTCTTCCTCCCGCGAGCATTCATTCAAATCTACGGCAAGTTATGAATTATGGACAAATCAACTGACGGCTCAATCTACAGTGGCATACACCCTTGGCATCTACCTCTTAAACCTGTTCCTTGCCTTCCTGTCGCCTAAATTCGACCCCTCCCTCACCCAAGATGAAGGCCTTGAGGACGGCGACGCCGGCTCAAGCCTGCCCATCAAGCAGGACGACGAGTTCCGTCCCTTCATCCGCCGCCTGCCCGAATTCAAGTTCTGGCACTCGGCCACTCGCGCCATCGCCATCTCGTTTGTGTGCTCGTGGTTCAAAGTCTTTGATATCCCAGTGTTCTGGCCTGTTTTGGTAATGTACTGGTTGATTCTGTTCTTCCTAACGAGTAAGCCCGCTCTCTGTCTGTTGCCGACCGCCATGGGTACTGACAATTGACCAACAGTGCGACGACAAATTCAACACATGATCAAATACCGCTACATTCCATTCAATATCGGCAAGACCCGATACGGTCGTGATTAAACCGAGGACGCAAGTCGTCCAATTAATCAATGATCCAATCGCGATTAGCAAGGAAGGCTAAATTGCAATGAAATGAGATAGAAGATGAATGCAATGCCACGCATACATTCATACATCAAACAATTTAATCCATCTGGATGTGAATGAATAATCTGGATATGACACGGAGAATAAATATCAACCATCGACATGACGTTTCTGAAACAGGCATGAAGGGGACGAAAATAAGTATGGTGCGGCGGGATGAGACAATATACAATCACATACCGCTGGTATCATCAAGACTAGTGCTGTTACTATTATCACTTCTATTAACTGTTGCTATTACTATACTATTTTATACTACTTTTTTATTCAACTCATGCAAACGAACATATAAAAGCGAAAAACTTCAAGCAATACTTAAAGGGACGGCCATCCTTATGCCCAACGCTTCAACTCCGGATCCAAAGAAACCACCTCTGCCAAAACATCTTTCCAAAGTCTGTCGGCCAGTTCTTTCTCAGTGGCTTCGTCGAAAAATGGAGTAGGCCTGCATAAAGAAACCATCAGCCTGTTTTCCATGGTGAGTGAAAAAACTGATGAAACTTACGATACAATCTGATTGCTGGCCAAAAACAAACCATGACTTTCTTTGCCCGCCACAGCAACAGCATAAACCAGCATCCTTGCCGCATCCGCAGGCGAGCGCGCACGCACCGCAAACACAACTTTGGCAATCATTCTAATCCACAGCGGCGCATTCCTATCGAACCGTGTCGAGACCATTCCTGGGCAGAAATTGTTCACGATAACCATACCCTCAGCCGAACCGTGCCGACTGCTCGCAGATTCAGCCGCGAGACGCCGCACAAACGCGTTTACAATTAGCTTGCTGTCTGCGTATCGAGCCATGGCGCTGGTGAAGGATTCTCGCTTGTCGAAGTGAGCGATGATGTTTTCTGGAAGTGGTTGTTTTGCTAATCTTGTAAATTTTTGTGCTGCGGAGCCTGTGAATGTGATGCGAGTGGGTGTCTGGCGGTGAGCGGCTGTTGCTTGTAGCAGAGGAAAAAGCTCGAGGATGATGAGGAAATGTGAGTAGCAGTTGACTAGCCATTCAACAAAGTCAGTACATCGTTGACTGTTCATGAGTGTGCGAGCATATTTAGAAGAGAACACACCCTGCATAACCCTCTCATGCCCGCTCTTACTAGCCTGATACTCCATCAACGTAACACCACCATTACACACGAGCACATCCAAGTACGGAACGTCCTTCTTGACTCGGTCACAAAACCGCAGCGCAGACTGGTAATCATCAAGATCCAAGTCGAACAGATCGATGACCTGGTTGCTGTCACTGGCCAAGCCACGACGGAGGTTGGCTACAGCATTTTCGCCTTTGGTTACGTCGCGAGATGTAATGATTACTCGCGAAGCCTTCAGGGCGAGGAACTGACGGGCTGCTTCGAGGCCAATGCCGCTGTTACCGCCAGTGATCAGCAGGGTCTTGCCCTCGAAGGTCGTCCCGGGGGGATTTGGGGGGATGTTTGGTTGAAAGAAGGGCATTTCTCTAGATTCGGACAATGATATGGTGGTTTTTGTAAAGGTATTGCAAGCAACAGAGTCTGAAGGCCAGGTTTGTATTTATACACATGCGTCTCAACTTACGAACAAACTCATGGTTGGTTTGATTTCTCAGCGGACGAAAAGCTCCGTTTAGAATAGGAGATGATCCGTTCCTTCTTGCTTTCTTTTGACTCACTGAAAAGAATGCTAGTATTGCCCTTTACGGAAAAGATGCATCAGTCCGGATGTGGTCAGTCTTAGGGTTAATGGAGTGGCTTATCTGTTTCCAGCCACTCACGGCTCGCGCCAAGACCAAATCGACAGGGGTCGCCGACGCTAAAAAGCATTAGTAATTCGTCCTCTGCGATTGCTTCTTTCTGAGTTCTTGGTTATCTCACAAACTACAATTAATAATTTCCACTTGATAGTCTTACCTTCTGCCGCTAGAAACGTCCGAGAGGATTCTACTGATGCATGTCCTAAGCACGGCGGTCTGCGCGTCGTGTAGAAGTCGGAAGCAGAAATGTGACCGGGCACTGCCGCGATGCTCGCGGTGCGAGCGGTACGTTAATAACTCGATTTTTTCGAATTCAGGATATAGAAATTCATATGATTGATAGGCTATTCTTGAAATGTCACTATCCCGTATCTAAAGCCGTGCGGCCAATATTGACTCCTTCCACTTCATCACCTGCGTCGTCGTTTTCGGGAAGTGAAGACGATGAGAAAGACCTGATAAACGACCTGAATCACATCCTGGACCAAGGCCGTTCGCGGATTGCGCAAACTAACACGATAATACTCAAGTACCATCGACAATTTGATGCCATGCTTGACGTCTTTCTGTCCTCTTGCCAGGGCTGGCTGCGCGTTGTGCGCAGCGAGGACATCCGGCGGCGCGGCGTCGCAGCCGTCTCCGAGCTCGAATCTGGTAATGATAGCAAAAACCTTGGTTTTGTAGTCCTGATTCTAGCCATGTGCGTTATTGCCCGGCCATTGAATAGCAACATTGGTAACACACGGCAAGAACAAGACACTCTCCGGACGTTGATGTATACCACTGCAAAACAACTCTTTCTCTGCGGAGATCTGGAGTCTCTCCGGCCGCTGCATTCTTCGTCTGTAGCCAGAAAGAATACAGCCTTACCACTTATTCAGGCCGGCATCCTCCTCTCAGTGTACGAGTATGGACAGGGGTTACTTGAATCGTCGCATATGACCATCTCGGTGTGCTCAAGCATCTCGTTGGTGCGAGGCGGGATGCCGTTGTCACTGTCACTTCCGGGGAAAAAGAATACCATGGCAGCGCTAAAATACGAACAATCGCAAACATGGTGGGGGATAGCGATTCATGAACGGTACCTTCATCCAATTTATAGAACAATTAGCTTGTATGTCCAACACTGACGCAAATCTACAGAATGATAAGCGCGCAACTTGGCACTCCCGTCCGCCCTTTACATATCATGACAAAGTCTAACCTCCCCGATAACGATGTTTTCAAATCCGAAATGCAATACATGTCAATGGCACAAATAGATAGAAACTACATAGCGTTTTACCTACAGACAAGAGCCACGGTATGGCTCGATCTTGTCCTGCAGATGATCCATGGCAACAATGACGACAAAAGTCGTGCAGTGACATTTCAAGACCTCGATACCGGGCTCCTCGACTTCCTACAGATTCTCGTGCAGCTCGGAATGGGCATATGTTGCGAGGCGGTGACTATTGGGCTGAAGTATATATAAACCCTCTTTTAGAGATTGACTAGATGGCTAACGCGGAATCCGGGACCGCCATTTTCAGCGCATTCTTCCACCTACACAAATGGCGTCTATCGTCAAATAGCCCAGATCCCGATTTGAAAACATCAGATTCATCAGCAGCAGCATCATCATCACGCGCAATCCAGACAGTCTTGCGCATCCTCGCCGACATATCTACCGAGCACATCCCGGGCGTAATCACCCGTGGCAGCACCGCTACGGATGCCTACATCAACAATAATGAGCACAACAGCAGCAAGAAAGAACAATACTTTATCGAAATATTTCCCTACGCCGCGCATATGATCTACCTGATTCTGCTGGAGCTGCAAGCGCACAATCGCCGCTATAACATCACAAACGAGCGGGACGTTTTTGCAGTCGAGATGGGAGTTATGAGGCAGATATTACTCAAACAGACGAAGCGGTGGCAGATAGCTTGTACGTTTAAGACATTTGCCTTGCATAACCAGCTTTGAGACTGCTATACATCACATACTGTAAGAAGGTGAGGTTGTGCTGACTGTTTGATTGGGGCAGGTGATTATATGGCTGTTCTCGACGGGCAGAGCAGCAACGACTCTGACCCAACTCCGCTCTAGCCATGCAGATAGAATCATCTCGAGAAGTGCTGCGATTTCTGTGAAGGACGCGGGCACTAACACATAAGTCTTTACGAGTGGAATACCTACCTCGTAAGAATCGTTTTCGTTGCTTGTGAAAGAGAATATAATATCCTGTCATACTCATGTAACTAGCAAACTATCCCGATAGTATTTGCAAGATCTGTTTGCAAGATATACCATGATATTCAATATATCGGTAGAATCTAGACTTCATTGAACTCTATCAAATGAATAAACAGTAAATAAAAAGGTATCATTTTATACGCCGCTGAACTGGAAGACAAAAAACAGGCATTCGCCAAACACCACTGCCTATGTACACCTATACAACTTCTTTGTCACCGATTCGGATTTAAAGAGTAAGAGCCTCTACCTCGACGCTGTTTGCGCGCTCGGGTTTCGGGCGGGTCTGGCTGCTCTCGCCGTCGAGTTCGGTGGTTTTGGTGATGACCCATGCGGAAGCGTACATGTTGACGCTAGTGCCCGATGAGTTAGTACATGCTTCTTCATACAACTTGTTCTTTATTGGGAGAACCTACCGGTCAATGCAGCTACCTGGGAACCGCGCACCAACGCGTCGCGGGCTGAAGCCGTTGGCTGCGAAATCCTTGATGTACCATGGATCAATGCTGGCAGAACGCAACAACACACGGCCGCCAATCTTCAGAGCGCGGTTCAGGGCTTGTGCTTGCTTGGCGGCAGCGTCTTCGTCGGGATTGAACCAGTCCATGGAGTCCATCACCTGGTCTCTGTCAGTAAAACGTATGTGGAGTTGACGGGTCAAAACTTACCACTGCAATGGTCAACGTGCGGGGTGTGATGCGGGCAATGACTTCGTTAAGACCGTCGGTGTGAATGCGGAGACCGTCAAAGGCGCCTGGTGTCGATAGCTTGTCGTGTGCCTTGGGAGTAAGGTATGTGGGGTGGCACTGTCTGGAAAACTTGCCCTGAAGACAGAGGTAGTAAAAGTAGTTGTCATTGCTGATCAACGTATCCTTCGCAACCGGGTCGAATGTGTCCACCACGTACTCCCAGATGGCGCGGCCACTGACGTCCGAGTTCTTCTTGATACCGCCACTTAGATCCTTACGCTTCAAGTAGTCATCAATGATCATGTTGCGCTGAGGTGGTGGAACACCCGCCGCCTTCCACGCGAACCATTCTGTCTTGACAATAGCCCAGTTCAGAATCCGGCTGATCAGAACTCGCCGAATAGAAGGCCAGATCTCGCGTTGCTCGTTCAGAGTCTGAGCCTCACACAGCTTGTTGTTGACGTTTCGCAGACCGAAGACTGTGAACAGGTATCGCACCAATTTAATGGCCACGCGTGATCCACCCGTCTCGTAGAGGCCCTTGTTAGATGACGAGGTGAACACATCTGTCTGCTCCAGCCAGTACTGGAAGGCCTGACTCGAGAGATGCGGACTGAGTTTGTTGATAAGCAACTCGCGGAACTGAGCATGCTTGCCCTCCCCGAAAATCTTCCAAACGTCTTTGTAGCCCAGAGCCGAGAATGCTGCCACCTTAAGCTCGAGCAAATGGTTCTGGTTAGGGTTCATATCCACTGCATGAACGCGCTTGGGGCTGTTTTGGAGATAATCTAGGATATTGTCACCGGCACTTGTGATGGTCAGAATCACGTCTTCGCTGTTAATGTTCAATAGACGGTGATCAACACGGGGGTCTTCCCAGTTGAACGCGTAAATATACTCATCCTTGAATTGGGTGTGCTTGGGGAGTTGGTCGTTGTAGTAGATACGGTAGTGGTGGTTCTGATAGAAAGTAGACGGTAAGGGAAGGTTGGAGCTTAGGTTGATAACCGCCGACTCGTACGCCTTTGACTTGATTTCGGGGGTGGCCTTTTCGACAGCATCGCTCATAGCTTGTCGATGCTTGGCGGCAGACAAATAGGGAGACTCGGTCCAAGTCGCATTGAGCATTTCAATGCTGGACCGACCAGATGTAAAGTCTTTTTGGCAACCCAGGAAGATGTAATAAGGAATACCTCCAAGCAGGTAGTTGCGCTCGCTAGCGGAGATGATTGTGCCGTACTTGTATTCCAAGTAATCTCTTCGAGCAGCGTCCAGGTTTACACGGTCAAAGTCGAACCACGCACGCCAAAAGGCGCGACCGAGCCAGTTGACGTGTCGGTTGAACACACCACCGGTGTAGTTGCGGCAAGAGACGTCGACAATATTTTGAACTATTTCAGTTAGATATAGTATTATAAAGGTTGATATAAGATATAGCATGACGACCTACCATAAAAGTCCACTACCCCGAGAAGGCCATCGCTTCTGAGGAGGTTAGTCATGGAGTCGACGACGCTGTAGTAGTCTGCGCTCGTTAGTCAGCATACTCCATAGTTATAATTCAAGTCAGAGCGCACCTGGAATCATCGACAAACTGTAGCTCATGGTCACGATATCAGCACCGCCGTTGGCAGCACCGTTGGCACCTGGGAGTCGGAATTCGCGGGCATCGCGGCAGATGACAGACACATTCTTCCAGCCAAGGCGCTCAAATCTCTTACGGGCGACTTCGAGCAGGGACGGAGAGAGGTCGACCAGGTATACGTGCGAGAAGAATTTGTCCACGGGGAGAAAAGCGTTCATGGCCTCGATGTTGTAGCTGCAGCAGTTAGTTCCTCTTGTCTTCTTTTCTCAAAACCTTCGGCTACAAAAGACATACCCAGTGCCTCCACCGATCTGTGTTGCAAATCACGTCAGCGTCTGCCCGTTAGATAATTGCTTGGCTACTTACATCCACCCACACCGGCTTGGAAAGTTCGTGCTGCGCTTCTCGGTACTTCAACTGCGCAGCCAGCAATGCCAGCATATCCTCACGACCGCAAAGGAGCTTCTTGCGAGTGGCATCGTAAACGCTGGCCTGGTTCTTCTTGTCAGATTTTCCATCTCGCGCATGAAATATAGAAATGTCATATAGAATACATACCTGCGCGCGGTAGAAGCTCTCCAACGCATGCTGCTGACCGGCCTCGCCCTCGCGATCCCGGTCATGCGGCTTGATGAAGCACGAATAGGCGAATTGGATGTACGACAGCATGCCCTTGTTCCAGTCTAGCTTTTCTTTCTGCAGCGACAGGAGCGCAACGGACGCAACCAGACCGAGGACGAGGACCAGGGCGGCGCCTACCATGATGTGAGGAGCACTTAGGCCGAGGCCATGCATGGTGCTCACGACACTCATGGTTGTATGCTGTGGTTGATAGACGCGAGGGAAGGAGCGGGCGGTAGGAGGAGTGTTGGGGCAGGAAGCAATGAAGAGGAACAGACGGCAGGAAGTGCCGGGTGAGAAGAGTCAGAAATATAGGACGGAGGAGAGGAGGACGACAGAAGAGAACAGTTCGTTCCCTCCCAGAGCGTGACCATCCACGATGTCCAGTCTGGCATAGCTTATTAGATAGGCAAGAGCCCCCACTGCACGCAGCGTCCTGCAGCATCTCCAGCGGGCATCGCCAATCAGACATGGCCAATTGCTGGGTGATTGACAGCAGCGGGCTCCATAGAGGGGCAGCCCCTCTGGGAGAAGGCGGGCAGTGCTGTAGGCACGCGATATGCTGTGTCTGTGTAGGATGAAGGAGCAGAGAGGGTCGAATGCCAAACGGCGATATATTAAAACGGTACGCGACCCGTAATGGCCGTCACGAATGGCGGAACGATTGCGGGCGGCGGCCCTGGCGCTTGGCTGAATGCGGTATGGCGCGGTAATACGGTACGCCGGTGGTACGCAGACACGCTCCCAACAAAACCACGATCAAGTCAGAGTGCGTGTCAGCGGCATGTGGTGCCTGCTGGCCGTGGACGGGGTGGGAGGCACGCATATTGAGTTGTCGCCAAACTTTGATGCTTTTCCGGACTGTTGGTGATGCTCCGCGCGGGCGCCCAATCAGCGCGGGGCCTGCCACCACGAACGCTGCGGCAGGCGCCAGATTGGAGGTCCATCAGTGATTTTCAGGCGCAATCCTCGAGCGCAATCGAGTCTAATAATCGAGGCGACTGTGAACCGCAGAATGCCAGACCGCAACAAGCAGTGCCATTGGCTGCGCGTTGATTACATAAGGCACGTGCTGCTGTCTCCCTCCATCCGCTGCTGCAGTGAGAAAAGAAACATCTGTACTCGCGATACTTACTAGTCACGACTAGCCTCGCCGTTCCCCATCTTCACCATTGTCCGGCGAGGGATAGAATGCTCCGTCCTGATGGAATTATTGATTTATTTAATACGAAGCTAACTCGACTCCATCCGATTATGGAGTCTGGCACGTATTTGCATGTGATTCTTGGCAGCGCTGTCCCAACAGTTTGGGGTATCCAGCTCCTTTGTCTGCAATCCGTACTCCAGAGTCCATACGGATGGAGTATGACGGTGGTCTCCAGGTTAGGGAGAAGGCAAGCGCGTTGAGACTTGCTGTATCCTGGCTGTCAGTCAGTCTGAGAGCAAGAATGGCGGGATGAATATGGGGGATAAGGGGAAAGGCGTACGCACCCAGGCGTCGTGAAATAATGAGTACGCACTGACTGAATAGAATAAAAAACAAAATAAATATGGAGCTGAAGCTTGCTGCAAGCCACAGTCACATGTCAGTTGTCTCCTCGACCGCACCGCCCAACCTCAGCTACCCCCGATCCACTCTCTGATTACAGAAGCACAATCGCAGTCGACGAAACAAATAATGAATAATATATACGGTCATCAATTAAAGCAAGGTATTATAGAAGTCACACACTCTGGCGTCATGCCATTGATCTCTAAGAAAGCAGCAGTTCTAGATCCAACACGCAAACACGCAGAGGCCCAAAAAGAAACGATGACTGAAGAAAAGACGCCAGAGGAAGTCCGGTATGATTATGCTGCTGCTGCTGCTGCTGTTAGAGTTATGAGATAGAATGTATACCACCCTTGCGCCTTGTTCATGCATTCTCCGACTGGATTGTTTGCTGCATTGACATCTGTCAGCACGCGACGTTTGCTAGAAAAGAATGAAAAAGCCGGTCAGACTCACCACCAACCAATCCATCCCCTCGTTAATTCCCTTCCCATCAATCGCCGAGCACGCAACAATGCTCCAGTTCCGGTCACGCAGCTCGCCCAGCTTCAACGCCTCCGAGATCTCGCCCGCACCCTTGGCCCCCGGCTGATCCTGTTTGTTGGCAAACACCAGAAGCGCAGCGTCCCGGAGCTCGTCTTCGTTCAGCATCGCCGCCAGTTCGTCCGCCGCAATCCCTAATCGCTCGATATCTGTGGAGTCTATCACGAAGACGACTGCGGCCGTGTTGGCGTAGTAGCATCGCCAGTATGGTCGGATGGACGTTTGGCCGCCGAGATCCTAGTACCATTGTGAGTAGGGGGTGTAGTGTATACCGGTGCATAGGCTCGCACATACCCAGACGTTCAGGTTCAGGTTTTTGTAGGTCACGGACTCGACGTTGAAGCCGATTGTGGGAATCGTCGTTACAACCTCGCCGATCTGTATCTCATTAGTATTATTTCTTAGAGATTTTGTCTGAATGGCACGCGAACTCACCTTTAATCTATACAAAAGCGTTGTTTTGCCAGCATTATCCTTTGGTGGCTTGTCAGCATATATTCAATTTTCCCTCTCCCGCGTAAATAAGAGGTAAAGCATATGCAAGCATACAAGACCTAAAATCAATATCCGAATCTCCTTTTTTGCCCACAGCAGCGACCACATCCGAGAGAACGAGCCGCCCATGGTTTCCGCTGTTCTTTTCTTTGTTCTATTCTGGTCGCAAATAATACCCGTATCGGTTTAATGAGACGTGGAGGTAATTATTCTATCCAACCGTCGTCGTGTGTCGACGGCGATATCTGTCCGTCTCGTCCGCGATGGTCAGCGTCTGTCTGCCAAAAAAGAACGGCCGTGAAGTGCGAAGGCGCGTCCAAGTCTCCGATGGACCTATTAAAAAGGTGTGGAGAGGCAGGATTCTTGTTGTCGCCGGTGTTGTTGTGAGTGAGATGGTTTGATTATAAAACAGTGGAAAACTAGCAAGTCGTCGTTAAAAGTCGTGACCGCATTGAAGGGGGAGGCTCGGGATTGGATCATCCGCGTGGAGAATTCCGCCTGGTCAAAGCTCGGAGGGTTGATAGAACCGCAACATCGCCCGCTGCCACGGCCTGCCCTGTTTCCTCTCTGCTTGTTGATGCTTAAGCAAACGAGGCCATCACTCGCGAGAAATGCGATTCTGACATCGGTGACGGCTAGACTGGGACAATAGATTACGACGCCCTACGGTCTGTGCGGAGAACGTTTCGGTGTTCACAAAAGTTGCCTGTCTGGACTGCGGCCCTTCAATCGAACGACAGCGAACGGTAGTCAAAATGGTTGGCAAAAAATCAGAAAAGGCTCTTCGCGATGAAGGTACATAAATTAGCGAGATCTACGGATATCTAGCCGATTGAGGAAGCTAATGACTTACAGGCCTTGAACGGACTGACAACAACATGGAGCTGTCAAGCTGGCCTGTGGTAGCTCCAATCAATCAGAAGAATTATTACACGTACGTCCTTCAACGCATCCATTTTTATTCAATGTGATGCGAATTTTGGCTTACAGGCTTGTCATTTAGTGACTACCTCAAGCGAGACGACCAGCTACTTGCATTCCGACTACAAAACGAAGAAGCGCGCAACCGCATGGCAAAGACCGCCAAGGACCGCGACCGCGCCCTCGCTCTCGGAAAACAAGAACAGGGCGACACAGAAGCGGATGGCGACACAGTCATGGAAGATGCCGAAGACGCCCCGACAGAAGCAGCGGGCTCAAAAGTCATTGTGTTCCACGTGGGCAGTCAGAATCTACGTATCGGGTTTGCGAGCGACGCGCTGCCCAAGACAGTGCCGATGGTCATTGCCAGAAAGTCGACGAAGAACGAGTCGGAAGACGATGGCATTGAGCCGAGGCCGAAGCGGATTAAATTCAATGAAGATGGGGAGGAACTACCGCCAGAAAAGCAATTTGGACCAGAGGTGTGCACGATTCCGAAAGCATGAAAAGAGGCAACAAAATACTAACCAGGCTACAGTTTGCATCGCTATTTACGACGATGAGTGCAGAACTAAAAACGCACATGAGGCAGAATAAGAGAAGAATGCTGCCAAACTCCAAAGAAATGGTCATCAACTATAATCGCCGTACAGTGCCAGAGCATATCCCCGAACACAACGACCCTTCACGAGTCGAATGGACCGAGCTGTCCAGCCCGCCTGCAGAATACATCACCGGACAGGAAGCGCTTAGGATACCGGACGATTCCAAGCCTCGCTATAAACTGTCGTGGCCGATCCGGCATGGATGGTGCAATGAAAAAGACTACGACAGTGCCAGGCTCTTGTTTCTGGATATATCCCTCATTCTGGAAGACGCCATCAAGAATCAGCTAGGCCTGACTAGTAAAAAAGACTGGCCGCAGTATTCATGCGTCTTTGTCATTCCCGATCTCTACGAAAGAACATACGTCACCAGTGTACTGGAGATGTTGATGAAGGAATTTGCCTTTGCCCGAGTCTGCTTCATCCAGGAAAGTCTAGCTGCCTCATTTGGCGCTGGCTACACGTCCGCGTGCATAGTGGATATCGGTGCGCAAAAGACCTCCATCTGCTGCGTAGAGGAAGGCATGTGCATTGAAAACTCGCGCGTCAACTTGAAGTATGGCGGCTACGACATCACCGAGACATTCATCAAAATGATGCTCTACGACCACTTTCCATATGCCGACATCAACCTCAAACGCAGATACGATTTCCTACTTGCCGAGGAACTGAAAAAGAATATCTGCACGATGAACGAAGCCAGCGTGTCGGTGCAGGTATTTGACTTTCATTTGCGTGTGTCCGGCCAGGATACGCGCAAATATCTGTTCAAGGCCTATGATGAAGTACATCTCGCGCCAATGGCTTACTTCCGGCCGGCTATTCTTGGTGGTCGTATAAGCAATGACGAAGAAGAGGCAGTCTTGGACGAAAAGCTCCAGGGCCGTCGAAAACTGCTCCCGAGATCGGTTGATATATACGACGGACAGCAAAACGACCCCACGTCTGCCGCCCAGTCCGAGATTCTGGCCGCCATTGCCCCGCCTCTTTCTGAAGCAGAGCTGGCGGCAGAAGATGAGAAAGCGCCTCAGACCAACGGAACCGCCACTGTGGACGTGCAAGCAACCCCAAGCCGATCCCACCTCAACGCACTCGGCCGTGTGCAAGATCTCGAAGCCACACCCCGATCATCAGTCGCCGGCTCCCCAGCGCCAGAGACATCAATCAACACGCCATCACAACAGCAGCAACAAAACGGCAACACACCCAATCCCAGCGACAAACCCAGCGCAGGCGGCCAGCAACAAGCCCAACAACCTTTGCAACAACCACCGCCTCAACCACGTCGAATCCCCACCATCGAAGAGCGCGACGACATCCTCCCCATCTACCCTCTCGACCAAGCAATCCTGACCTCCATCACGCACGCCGCGCGCTCCGACGACAAGAAAATGCGCGACTTCCTAGGGGGCATCATGGTACTCGGCGGCGGGAGCCAAGTAGCAGGGTTTCATGCATATCTCGAAGAAAGACTGCATATGTTGCGCCCCGCGTTCGCCAAGGAGATTATGATTGGGACTCCGCCGCGCGACCTGGATGCGCAGGTTGTTGTGTGGAAGGGGGCGAGTGTGTTTGGCAAGTTGAGTGCGACGAATGACAGTTGGATTGGGCGGTTGGAGTATGATCGGTTAGGGAGTCGGTTGTTGGCTTATAAGAGTATGTGGACTTATTAATATCTGTCTTTGTGTTTTTTGAGGCTTGGACGATGTGTGTATGTATTTTAGATGGCTCTTTAGTTATTTGTTTCGTATCTACTATACATGCGAGTGTCAAGCTCTTCACGGAACGTAGGTTTGATGGTCTTTTGCTTGTCTGCTCTATGAAATTCGATTGGTTTTTATTGCAAATTGCTGACATGTTGGCGCGATTTTGCGTCGGTGTGGATTACGTTATCATTTAGTTATTTCAAGGTGGCTCGTCTTTAGCTACACGAAGCATCTCCTGAATACTTCGAGTCAGTGCCGGTGATGGCTATGCAAAAGCAGCAGCTGAGAAGCAAAACAGGATGTCTAACCTGTTAGTGCCTATCTGGCATGCACATGATATCGTTTCTGACTCAACCTTGCAGGTAGGACAAGAAAGAAGAAGTGCGACGAACAGAGTCCTGTCTGTGGTTCCTGCAATCGACTGAAACACAAATGCCAGTGGCCAACATTTGCGAATCTGATAGACCGACGCTACCTGTCGCATCATCAGTCACGCTATGCGACCAAGAGCCAAATGCCAAAGACACAAGTCAGCATTACTAGCGCAGGAAATGTAGGGCCTCATTCTTCTGCGCTACACACTTTTGCTTTCAAAATTTCTCTTCTTTCTGAATCAGTAGCGCATCGTCACCTCTCGAGCGACCTTGAATTCGTCATCTCGAAACATTTTGCGGAAAAGTACTACGGTCTCCTCTTGCTTCCAAATGCTCATCCCGAATTCTATGATGGGTGGATTGCAGAGATGTTCCGTCTCATCCCCAGCCATGATAGCTTACGCTATTCCCTCTTGGCCAACGGAGCTTCGCATCTCCACCTGCTTGACAAGAAGGACTCCATGCATGAATTAGCGCTTACCTACTATTCGAGTGCATTGCAGCATCTAGTAAAAGCGTTGGACAAGGAGCAAGAAGTAGCAAATAACAATGGACTACTGATGAGCGTGATGCTGCTTTATCTACATGGCTGCCAGGGCCGGGGGACGTATCCTGATATTCCACAGCATGTCTCAGCAGCAACACGTATACTCACTATGCGCCTCCTTTCTTCACAGGAAACGATTAAGCGCCCATTTGATCGACTCGCAATCGAGTCTGCGCTCTACCAAATTTTCTCGGTTTCGACGGGTTTATGGTTTGAAGACACACCGCTTGTCTACCATTTTGATCCTCAATTCTGGCTCAGGGCTGAATGTCTGTTGGATCAACCCGTTTCATTTTCAGGGGGCTCCAACGGTCTCGGCTCTCCGGTGCTAGGTGTACCGGTTAGCCTATATCGACTCACTTTGCTCCTCAAACAGCATTTTGTTGGAATTCAAAAAAGCTCAAGCAATACATCTGTATTAGGAGAAATTCGAAGCGAGATTAAAGGTTGGGAGGTATGGGTTATGTGCGATGGAGATCAAGAATGGTTATTGCCCGACCAGCAGACTACTCAAAGCTACCAACTTCTTCGCGACGCAAGCCATCTGTTTGTACTCACCATCTCACTTCTGCTCGAACAGATCGAACGCTCAGTACGCAGTTCACATGCCGGCTCTCGATTGAATCTGCCAGCAATGGTCTCGCCTGATTGTTGGCAGATCATTAAGGCTCGCACAATTCTACGAAGACGTCAGCACGATTCCGCGTGGAAGATGTGCTTCATCGGAAGCTGGGCTGTATACACTTTGGGTTTCTTTATGAGCTCTGTAGAAGATGTCGAGCTTCTTCGGGCCGAAATGATTGACAGATGGAGATTCACCGGCTTCGCTCAAATTTCAAGATACATGAATAATCTGGAAAGTCTGTGGGTGAGCAGAGGATTCACGTTTAGCGGACGCTGAGCTACAGGCAACTCATACGTTTGATCAATCTAGGCAATATTCCACATTTGTTATCAATCTGGCAGGGTATTCATTTCTTCTAACCAGAATGCTTTTACATCATGATGGTTTCAAAGGAGTATAGAGATTGACAGTGTAAGAATGGCACAAAAACGACTTGGGCACTATTACTAGACAAAGACCAATAGTGTAATGTACTGTTTCACAACAATGAACAGCAAGGCAAGGCGAACTTCTATGGCTTAGTTGCTGCTGGCCGGCTGGGCTATCCCAAAAGGTACTGGCTGCGCACTGGTTATATCTATATACCCATACTCCTTCCCCTCCTCATCATTTTCGAGCTTCTTGAACCAAGAACTCATATCTTTCATAAATGCATCCACATTGCTCTGGTCGCTCAAATCAATTGGCTGGTGGTCTTTGCCGACTTGTCGTATCTGGGTACCAGCGGCAATATTGGTCGTGCCAAAGTCTTGCTGGTCTATGCTCTGCTTTATCGCACCTGAAACCTCGCCTCTCAGGATCTCTTTCGGGAAATAGAACTCCTGGGCTGCAGGGCGTGCCAAACCAACACCATCGCATACACTAAGAGCCTTGACCATGGCACCCGCAGTCCTCAAACCACCTGTGATGTATGACTTTGTCTGTTTCAGACTAGGCGTGATTTTCTCCGCAAAATCAAGGAAAAATGCTTCTCGCTTTTTACTACTCTCTCTCTTGTGTTGGAATGCAAGATTTTCGTAATCTCCCCCACTCAGCTCAACAAAATCAAATTTGTTCTCCTCGAGCAAGACGCAAAGTTTCTGCGCATCTTCAGGCTGAAGACCTTTATCCTGAAACTCGACGCTGTTCAGTTTGATGGCTAGAACGAAGCTCGGCTTGACGCGTCTGCGGACTTCCTGGGCGATTTCGAGAATGAGACGAGCACGATTCTCTAGAGTACCACCGTACTTGTCTGTCCGTTTATTCGTCTTCTCGGAAATGAACTGAGACAGCAGATATCCATGAGCTCCGTGTAGTTGGATACCATCATACCCGGCCTTCTCCAAGTACTCGGCACAGTGGGCAAAGCCATTGATGACTTTTTGGATCTCTTCAAGAGATGCAGCGTGTGGCTTAGCAAATGTCATACCCAGCAAGGTCTTGTCAAGATGCACGTCGCTCGCGCTTATGGGATTTTTCTGAATGACATCTGGGGCCTGTCGACCCGGATGGCTCACTTGGGCAATAATCAGAGCGCCATGCTTTTTTGACACAGCAGCTAGTTCTTTGAATGCCTCAAAACGCTCTCCCTCGCAGGGTGCATCAGGTGGAATAATCGTATTACCAGCAGCTTCTAATTGATCATATTCAATCATAAGATTGCCGGTCAAAATTACGCCATAGCCACCCTCGCCCCATCTTCGGTAGACGTTAATGAGGTTCTTTGAAGGAATACCCCTTTTTTTGAAGTCTTTGGGATCCCACGACGCCAGGCGTTCGGTCATTGCGGCCTTGAGAAATCGATTCTGAGCTGTGCGACCGGAGAATTCAAACTGCAGTGGCCTTGCTAGCAAAGACACATCCTCATCCTCGGATTGGTATCGAATTGGAGCCATGGTATGCTCAGTGCTGGGACAAGTCGAGTTAAATAACGATTGAAAATCAAAGTGAAATGATATCAGAGGCACAAGGACGTATTTCAAGAAGCAACAAAATCTATAATATCTTCTTTTTTTGACTGAAGGAACCTATATTCGCGGAGCAATAGAGCTGGGGTTGTCGAAGCGCTTAAATCATTGCAGATCTCCCACTTCGGCTTCACATTATGTCATAGTGTAATCAGATCCTGAGCTCCCCTGCTCCATCGATACGCTAGCAATATTGATTATTAATACGGAATTATGGCTAGAAATTGGGGTGGTGTCTGTTCTCGAGAATGGAGAGGAGAAATTCAAAGGAAACCAACCAATCAGGAGTTTAGGGCGGAGATACGTATGATTGGTGAATAAATATGGATTTTCCAAAAACAGCCTATCGCTATGTGATTGGATCTACTAAGAAACATGGAAGATGTGTCTGATTGGGAGTCCACCTCAGGGTCAATCCATACCATGTTGCGCGTTGAGAAAAGACCCGTTTGCGTCCATCGTATTGCTCCCCTCGGTGAATACCCCCACGAGAACTCACTGTACCTTTACCGTCCATAGCCTACGTATCAAACATGCCTAGAATCTAACACACAATATTATTTATGATCTTGGTATTGAGTAGATAGTAAACTGCGGAATCCTTATACCATGCGTCCACATCGTTCCTTTGTCACCTCGGCACGTCACGGTACAGCCGAGTTACACCGCCTGATAATTGATGGTTCAGAGCAAGGTAATCATGAGTAAATGTACAAGTTTGAAGCTGACAACGTGCCGAAAAATTATATTGCAATGTAGGGAAAACGACTCAATTTGCTAGGTCCAATGAAACGGTACTGTTAAATTGCAGTTTTCCTACCTTTCTATCCCCACCTTGTCTTAGTGTCATGTATGCTAGTACCCTAGGAGCGGGGAACAGGTTCGAAGTTTGACTGTCTCCATGATGGATGAACCTCTCATCAAGTAAAAAATATGAGGCCCGAAGAGTTTCGAAGTCGCAAGGAGCTTGCGGACAGTCTAGGTATTCGCTTTTTAGGGCCAATCGAGGCGGAGGATTGGCCAGAAGATTGGCCAGAGGCTCGCCGCCGCCTCTTTCATGACATTACGATATTGGGACGTCAGGAATATCATGTCTATAATGAAGGAGTCAGCATTGAATCCATTGAGAAACCATGGAGGCATAAGACCAAAAGAATGGCGGCTAGGTTAGCGCTTCGAGCGCGGAAATCCAGGAACGAAGGTAAAACCGAGCGAGGATGGAGGGCTGACATAGAACATGAAGTTCTGTACCGATTTACAGTGGAGGTTTCGTGGTGAGAAACGTTTTGTTGTATATTATCAATACGGACTCTGAAACTTACCTCGAGACTATTAGTCCAAGGTGCCGTAAGAGACTATGGCGATCCGAGATTGAAGCCGCCATCGAATCTACCGAAGCACAAGCGCCAGCCCTTGAAGATCGTCGCAAAAATCGCATGCCTTGTCGCTGCCCTTCGAGATGGGGGCAAAACCAGTAGGTCCTTCTTGGGGGACTACGGACTTTTTGGAAGTACCACTAAACTGTGAGCTTAAGATATGATTTTGGCGTTAATGAGATTTTCGGCAACCGGGCAGAGTCGTCGATCCATTACGATCCAGCGCTTTGCATTGATTCACATAGAAGGTCCAAGAAGAAATATGAGCAGCCTGACAGAGTCTACGGGTTGTCTCAAACCGAGAACTTCAAGGTATTGTTGGATTCGGCTGACAAACGAGTCCCCTTGGATGAGAACATCAGAACTCTACGTCACACGCTAGAGGTATCACCCTTTAAAGGGGACCGCGAACCTCTGTTATTTCCATTTTTGATAATGGAGGCAAAGCCTGACACAGTTGGAGACTCTGCAGCAGTAGAAATGCAAACGGCCTTTTGCATTAGGCGTCTTCTAATGCTGCAGGACGGACTTCGTGCTGCAACTGGTGAGGAATCATTATGGCAGGCCGGGCCACTTGTTTGGTTCCTTGCCTGGCATGGCAATGAATGGAGACTCAAAAGTAGTTTCATAGACAGTATTGCTGGACATACTTCGCATTATGTACGTATCACTTACGTCCACGCATACCGATATACATTCATCAGGGATATGCCTAATATACATAGTGCATCCTTGATTTGTGGGGTGGGGATATCTGCCAGCAAAGCGGTGCGCTGCAGCTTCTGCTTCTAGTGGATTATATATTCGACTGGGCTCGTGACGTGTATAGACATTCGATATTAAATGAATTGAACATCCTCACCAGCGGAGAGATCCAGTTTACCGACCCTGATATATTCTCCACAATCGAACGGAGAGAATCACGGATCTCATCTGAATGGCCCAGATTCTCTCCAGAACTGCTCAGAAATGGTAATGAAGTTCTTGAGGAAGAAAATGCAGGGGGTTCTTTTTTAATTAACAATCGCCATCGACTCGGCATTGTTAAAGAAGCCTCGAACATCGAATCTCAATTCTTAGCGGTTCACATAACCAAAGATGATGTAGACAACTTTCTGCTTTCCTTCCCATCGGCTGAATCTTCCATCAGTGCTGTTCGAACTATAATTCAGTCACTTAAAAATTCATGGCGAGTAACAGCTGAAGCTCTATCGAAACTTGAAGCAGCGTGGACCAAAGTCGGGCCGAGGGAAGTGATCCAAGATTCCGAAGACATCTTCCACGTCAAGATTATTATTCTTATGCATGTATCAGTGAACTGGGTCCCTGTCAGACAACTTACTTATTTGGCAGTTTCCGAGAGCGCTATCGAGGTGCTAATGTCAAAATCAGGACTATCAAACGTTTTAGGAGGTATCAAAAATCATCTACACAATTTGCCTATTATTGAATGTTCAATAATAGAGAGATTTATAGTCTCCATCATGGAGCAATCAGTGGTCGATAACTTGACAGCATCTGTATCCATGTTGTGTTTGTCGAGCTCTTGTTATCAGCGGGCTGGCAGAATTCCAACAAATTGGCTCCTTCAAAGGTCATATAAGCACTTTGCTGGATTTATCCTGGACAAATCGCCATCTTTACTCGAGCTAGTGGTTGGAATTTACGAGTCACACAAGATTGGAAGAAGGGAGCCTACTGACCCTTATATTCGATTTTCGCAAAATCAAACCTCGCAAGAAGTCGAAAGCGGAGAATTGTGCATGTGGCCCCGACTTGATCCTATTTGTCAAGACCTGAATGGCTGTGTATTGATTGATGGCTTGAATCGTCATACAGAAGGTGCGAGGCACTGCCTGTATATTTTGACTAAACGTGAATTTCGTACCCAAGATACTGCCTATATTGTAGACAGTTTGTCCGAGGCAGGACTTTACTATTCCACTCTACAGCTAAGCGCAAATCTTCGACCTGGCGAATACTTTCAACATTTGAACAAGTCTACAAAATCTCGTCGTCTCTGGCGTGAGGCTGATAGTGTTAATTTAGTAAGAGAATGGATAGAAGGGCTCAAGCAACAAAGATTTGATAGTGGAGCTGGGGAAACGTTAGCTTCGCCAATAGTCCTCTCATCTGGAGAGGAATCAGGGAGTGATGATTACATGGACGAGAATTGATCGGTGGAGGCACAAACAAAATGAACAAAAGCAACCATGTACATACAGTTTTCATTTCTACCAATCCAGCATATGGTACCTAGATAAGCATAGTCTATTTGTATACAACAACATCCTGAGTAGCAAAGAACAGCAATATCAAATGAATAATGTAAAAATAGAAAATGGGACTACCAACATACACAACGACTAATCGGTCCCTGGAACGAAAGCCGCTGCAATACAGAGCTGTTTTTGACCGCGGCATTTTCCTCCAGGAGGACAAAGAAGCTTTACGTTTAGGTTTCTGCCGTCAACTTCCAGGATTAAATCGTAGTGGATCTCGTAATACTCTTCTTGTAGTCCAGATTTGACTTCGAACAAGCCTTCATCTTTTGCTTGTTGCAGATCGACTTCAAGACGTCCAAAAACCTCAGCATCTAATCATACCACATCAGATAACAAAACTCATACTATTGGTTCTGCAAATACACTTGCCTTTATTCAAGCGGTTGTCTAGCGGATAGTGATCATACACGACTTTACTGTCGGATATGTAAATCTGCTGTTTAATCACAAGATCTTCATCCATTTTGAAGATCTGGTAGTTGCTTGTTTTGAACGAATGGCTCTTTTTCATGATCTTTGTCTGCGTCTGTATGTCATCCTACGTCTGTCTGTCAGTGTTGGGTACTCTTTGCGAGCACCGGCGATAAAGTCGATGAGTGCAAAATTGAATGAGTATATAATTAGTACCTTTTTTATAACCCAATCTAAAACAGAGTATATGTATCTTTTTCCATCAATCGGATTATGGGTCGCTATGCCTGCTCGATGGCCTATATTCTTTGGATCATACTCCTCTATTTGAAGAAAACCAAAGTTGGACTGGAGTTTACGTATGGGCCCATGTTCCTTATTCATGGCACGAAACACGGCGCCGTGCGAGACGCTTGTTTCCATTTCTCTATTTGTAAGTGATTAGCAAGTATTGCCACGGTCGTTGAACTACCAACCAGTCACTTACCCAGCAGCTTTGAGAAATTTCAGGTCAGAAAATTTATCATTTATGTGTTTAGTGAGAATTTTTGATCGTGAAAACCCTCCAACTAACAGGATATTCTATAATGCACAAATTAGCAATTTTTGCATAACATGCAAGAGCAGGTCCAGCATACTGAAACTGTCAGACCCTTTTCGTTCACGGCATCTAATTGTTTTTGAATGAGCTTACTTATGCCTTGTAAGCTGTGGCGAAAGAACTTTGGAATTTGTTGTCTGTGGAAACGGTCCCTCAAATAAGTGGTGTTCCAGAAATTACAATCAACCTTCACCGGGTAAATTCAATGAATGGATGCACCAACCTGGGAATATATAGTAGGTGATCTCCAAAACCCTTCCTAGGATCTTGAGCAAGCCCTCTAACAACGAGTTTAAAGGTTCCCTCGAAGCCATCGGAGGGATCAAACTTTCTTTTGAGATATTCGAATGAATTCATGATATCGTGTTCAATGATGTACTCAAAAGGTCCTTTAAGAGCCTCGTATTCTGTGTCTTTTAAACGCTTAATAACCTCCCTTTTCAAAGCTTGATTGACATAGCTCGACCCACAACTGCTTCCTGTCTCTGCTGTTAATTTTTTCTTCTTCTTTTTTCTTTTGCTCATTGTCAACATGACTCATATGATCCTACCTGCAGGAGTGACGACCTCTTGAACCCGAAACGGATGTTCTCGCAGAACACGGTATGTAATAGTGTCCTAGGATCAGTTAAATTCAAACACTTGTACAGGGCCAATGTACTGCCTACCACTGTTCCTCCACCGGCATCACAAACCATAAAAACATCCCCTTTCTGCTCCTCAGTCAGTTGGTACGAGCTGTTGAAGTAGAGTACGGACATACTCTTAAGTTGTTTTCCTCCGGAAACGCTTCCAGCGTATAGGCGGTGGCAGCTTCGGGCTCATTGAGAATGAATAAAGGAGCGAGAATGCCGAACTTGATTTCTTGCGCCACTTCTAGCAGTACTTCCTGCATGGTGCGTATCGCTTTCGCGTCCCACCCTGCTGGCAAGCACAAAACCAGTTCAACCTCACAGTCATCGTTGAACTTCTCTTTCTCCTCAAGATACTCTTTGCTGTATTTCAAGAGCTCGCGGAGGTAGTCTTTGACAACGTCTTTCGCCGTTTTTCGATGTTTGTGTAACGTTCTTCTCAGTTCAGATCGAGGACCATTTTCATCTTGCGAATCCTCAAGTAAAAGCAGTTTTGCGAATTGAATGATTCGATTTCTGGAATTTAGTTGCCCATCTTCTATGCCCTTCACCTCCTGTCGTGCGTTGTATCCCCAATAAAACTCGTTGTTCAGATACCAGCTCTCACTTGGCACCTCTGGGTTACGGTAAAACCCATCGGCGCCAGGCCAGTTTTTAACGGAGCGAATTTGCTCGGGGTATATCGTGCTAGGGGCATTCGCAGCGTTGAACTTGATGTATGAGACGGAGGAGTAAGTGGTCCCGTAGTCAAGGCCCACAACAAACTTTGTTCGGCTGATACTTTGCGGTACGGACCTTCCCGTCGCGGGGCCGTTCCCCTGCATATCACTATCGTTAATATCTGCGATGATGGCCGTCGAGGCGCGACGTCGCTTTCGCGATGGTTTGTTTGGTGAGTTCATCCTGAGTATGTGTTCTCGGGGGCAGAGGGTTTTTTCGCTGTCTCAGACGTAATCTGCGAGCAGTGTGAAGATTTTAGGTCTTTTATCTGTGCCTTGCTGTGGCGCAACGCGGACGTAGCCTGCCACATGAAATCTGCCTTGCAAGGCACCGTCAGCCTCGTGTGAATCAACTACTGTATTTCAACAAATCAGCGAGCGGCAAAGAGTTTCTTGTGGCTTAAAAGTTGGCTAATTCCTCACGTGACAGTATGCAATACGTAATTAGGTACTGATTAACTTAATTTCGTTAGAAGAGACTGATTGCGAGGAACAACCACATGCTTACTCTGTATTCTCGTCACCTTCTACGTACTTGTGACTGCCAAACCTTACACGTTTCTATTTTGAACAGATACAGCCTGTCAACTGGAGTCCAATATTATTGCCTAGTACTCGATATTTCCTGATCCTTTGCGCATCTGTCAGGGGCAGTCAATTCCCCGGAAAATATGCCTCAAGATACAATCTTGGAAGATAACAAGATGATTTATTCTTCAGCGAAGCTCAGCACATCGCGCCGTATGAAAGGCTGGGTGATGGTGGAATGTGACGAGGAATTAAAATCGAGCACTCCGGCCCAGAACATACTCCCGCCAGGACAAAAGCGTGCTCGTACACAACCTCAATTATTCGGAAATATCATTGAGCAGGAAAAATCCAAGTTAAGAGTCCAACCGAGGCCTTCTAAGCACAAGAATGAGCGCACTCCTATTCCAAAAATACGAGTGGGAGGAAGATCCCGCTCTAAGGAGTACAACCAGCTCGAGCGCGAGATAAAAAGACTGAAGATGCAAAATAATCTCCTTTCAGTTGCGGAGTCTGAGGAAATACAGAGCTTGAAATCAGAGGTGAAGCGACTGGAAAATCTGAAAGCTGAACAGAATCAGAAAATTGATCGGCTAATTGCTCACACTGCCGGCTGTACATCATCAGATGTCATTGCAGACGACTCCGAGATAATACAGATGAAAGATAGAGAGATTGATCGCCAGAACGACATGATCAAAGATCTCCGGTCAAGTCTGATCAATGCCTTGAAATTTAACACACTTCTCTTCGAGACTCCAGAGGAACAGCTTCCAATAGTTCCAGTCAAGTTTGCTCATGAGATGAAACAAATTGAACGGGGAGTCCTTCGTACAGCAGATTCAATTTCCAGCTGCTTGTACCCTCTGGATAAGTTGAATTATGCAATCCAAATACATCCGGACCTTGATGACATTGTTCGTAAATCCGTCAAGAGCGTGAAAAATTTAGGCTCTACGCCAGGTCTAGCCCTGCGAGCAATGCTTTTTCGTATCCTTCGCGATCACATACTTTATTCTGAAATCTGGACAGCACTCCACGTTGAGGGTTATATGCTTCGAGCATATCAAAGGACAATCCAGCGAAGCAGTGAGTTCAAGTCTAGCTTAAAAGGGGCCGATAACCATTCAACTCTAACAGCTCAATTTTTTAAAGTATCAAAAGAACACTTTGAAAGATTTCACAAAGTAACGTTTATGAATATGCTTGATCATGACTCAGAATTCAAGACATGCTTTCTCGAAGCATATACTGAGGAATTGGAGACATATATCATGAAATTAATAGATCCTCTACTTGATCCCGCTCAACTCGAAAAGAGAGACAAGGATATCCATCGAGAACTAAGTGATCTCTTATCTCAAACCTTTTCCTTCCGATCGAGGTGTTTCCCAGAAGATGGTCTGCGGTACGCGATAATTCAGTTCAAACCAGGCGAACGCTTTGATCCTGCGATGATGGAAGCGCAGGATTCAGCAGGGAACACGATTCCAGTTGCCAATTCTAGAACCAATCCCCCTATCAAGCTATGTTTGCATGGGGCTATGATGGTGTACAAAGTCCAAGAGAGCTTATCCGGGTTACAAAAGATCAAGGAGCTAAGCCAGCCCTTTCAAGATTCGAAATCAAACTTTTCAAGCGCTGATCTCGTTAGCGATAAAGCTATTGTGATCCTTTAGGTCTGAGATGCCTTGCTTATGCTGATGCCATTGATTGACATGTTTATCACTGCCGATTGGAGTTTGCTGTACCCAAATGAGAATATATTTCTATTTTCAAACTATATCATATTTGATTAAGGTTCAGAAAAAAGCTCACCCAGACCAAGAACGATGGTATGCAGTTATCGTACCATGAACTAGATGTATTTGCCAGCCAGGTCATTAAATTTACTCCATAGCCATTAGTTGGAACCAAGTCCATGATTAGAGAGCAACGTGAGAACTCAATCTACACCGATAGTGAATAATGCGTCGCATGGTGAAAAAGAAGACTCTTAATGTTCATGCATGATCGTAATTCGTAAATCGTCAAGAATAGATGAAAATAACCAGCCCTTGCTCTCCTACACCCTGTGTAGAGTTACCAAATTGAGACTTCTTCTTTCTAAAATTGAGAAAAGGAGAACATGAAAGTAAAGTATGTCACCCATGTGTTTTTCATAGACCCACCGTCTTGTCTATGTTATCGCAACGTCATGCCTCATCATGCATCTTCGGTTTCCGTATCAGACCCGGAATCGGAATCAGAACCAGAGCCAACTCTCAACATCTCAAAACGGTTCGATAGCGACGGTGCGGCTCGATGGTGATATTTCTGTCGGTAGTAATCTGGCTTTGATTTCCTGTTGACCACTGCAACAGGAGGCCTCTGCTGATAGTAGTTCTGATACTGATTCTGGCGCTGTTGGACATTTTCATCCTCATACGGCTGCAAACACCCATCCGCCTCAAAGTCAATCCTCATCCCCCTGTAAGTAGCACGACTCTTCATACAAGACCGCGCAAACATGGCGTTGTGCACTGAGTTGGTGCTTATATGCGCGATCGCCTGGTGGTAGTCGAGTTTGATATCAACCACGACCAGGTTGTGGATGTGCTCCAGGTGCTCGCGAATCAGAGACTCTGTGATGTTCGGGTTGATATTGTGGATGGCCAGGTTGCGAGAGGCGCCGTACTGCAGGTTCTGGCGGATGTAAGGGCGGAGGAAAAAGGGGCGATCACTCCAAGATAGGTCCACCTGTGCGTTAACGTTAGCATGTAAATAGATGATTGATGGATGAGGTGCCTTACTCTTTTGCTGCCAATGTAAAAATCATGCCGTCTCGCACGTTCCAAAAATGCTCGTGCAGCTCTTGCATCGGCAAATGCGACTCGCGCAGAGTTGTCGTTGTATCTCAGATAAACCTCTAGGAGCGCTCCTCCGCGAATTGCGTTTGTCAAATCTAGGTGCGTGACCCGGTCAGGAAGGTTGCGGAGTTCGATGGTGCGTGGCTCATCATCGTCGTCACTTTTGTAGACGGTCTTTCTGTCACTATCAGTAGTAGATGTAACAGCAGAAGTGCCGTCAGACTCGCTGTCTACCTCTGAAATGCTTTCTTCAGGAGACAAGGATGCGGGAGAAGAGTAGTCTTTTCGGCCGTTATTGCTGTCTGCTCGGAATCCTGAGAGGGAGCTGCGACGACTTAGGTATTCTGGGGAGTAGAAATTCTCAGTGGATTCTGAAGATTGGACTTCTGCTGGTGGTAATGCAAAAGCATCGTTGGCGAGAACCTATCCATTTATAATACCTTCAGGTAAGCATCGCTGTCAGTGTCTTTGTGATAAACCTCTCGTACATCGAAATTCTCCCGACTGACGCCGCCTCCCAAAAGAGAACGCTTGATGTTTTCTTTCTGGTGTCAGCAATTTATCTGCAGTATTTGTTTCCTGGACCCGCTTACCATATTTTCGGGAGATTAGTAGCTAAATACAGTACAGAACCATATATCAGCCAATCCGTACAACAGTAATGGCATTGACATTGAAAGGACTCACCAGTTGCTCATAGTGCACCTTGTCAACCACGACGACTTTGTCGGGAATGCTAACCGAGTCCGTCCTGTGCAGATGAAGTCAGTCTGTGAAACACACCATTTAAGATGACACAAAACAAAAGATCCGCGTGTCCATGCTGGATTCCATGAGTGCCAACCCGAGACATCGAACAGCATCGAATAGGTGAGATTTGAAGTAGGGATATGACGGAAATAGACAGCCACGTACTTTTCCTCTAGAGCTTTGCAGGAAGAGGAGCCCCTCAGCGGTGGCAGAGGAGAAGCCATGATTGTCTGTCGAAGGCAAGAGTGGCCACAGCCAAGGCTCAACTGAGAGATAAGGAAAGAAACAGTTCAGAAAGGAAAATCAAAAACAGATGAGCGAAATCAGATAACACAATTATCACCCATTCTTAGCCCACCGGTGCGAACAAACGCCTTCAGTGCGGCCAGGTCACACGAGCAGCTCGTTTGTTCTGTTGCAGATTGTGCAAAGGTCTGCAGAGGGCAAGGAAAGAGGAGGAGAGGGGGCGCAGGCAGGGATTGCCTGATTGGGCGTTGGGCGGCTGCATCACTGCGAGATGCGGCGCCCTCAGAAAACTGCGGAGATCGAGACCCACGCTGGATGGACCCTTTTTTTAGTCGTTACGCTGATTAATTGGGCGGCCGATTGGTTGGTTATTTAGTTGTTGCTCTTTGCCTTATCGCGCAGCATCACCAAAGCCCTAATTCTACCTGATCCGGGATGCATACAGCGTCACCAGTAAGGAAGAAGCAAATTCACTACATACAGCTATTATACACACGATCGTACTACTGCGTCTTACTATCCACCGCGTCAGCATCTTTAGACGGCTCTGGCGGCTCTGTTTTCACTGGCCCATCCTGAGACACGCCCTCAATGACGTCGACCTTATCCCCGTCGCTCGCAGCGCCCGCGCCATACAAAGAATGCTCAACATTGACCTTGGGTCCTTTGAACCATTTTTTCGCATCAATAAACCACCAGATCGTCACGGCCAACATCGGCGCCCCATACACCAAACACGTCCAGTTCATCAACTCGGCCGTCAAATCACTACCCGTTCCACTGGGCAAACACAAGATCGGCAACATCAACAACACAAACAACGCACCCGTCGCACCAATCGGTTTACTAAACTTGCCCAGATTCCACGGGCCCGGACGGAAACGATTCCCCACAATGAACACGCGGATAGAAATGGGGATAGCAAAGGCAATGAATTGCGCGATTGCGCCAATGCTGAACAGCGCACCAACAGCCGTGCTCCCGCCTAGAACCAGCAGACACATCAGGATGCCGAGGACGCCGTTGAGAATCACTGCGTTGACGGGCGTTTGCGTGCGCGTGTTCACCTGCTTCCACACCCGGGATAACGGGAAACAGTCATCGCGGGCGTAGGCATATGTGACCCGCGATGCGGCAACCATGCAGCCCTGGCCCATGGAAAAGCCGCAAATAATAGTCAAAGCAAGAAGAGCCATCGCTGTCTTTTGCGGTAGCACCTGAAGCAGATATGATGCCCATGGCTGGCCCAGATCAGAGTCCATCACGGCATCGATATCGGTGACGGTGTAGGCAACGACGAGCTGCAAGAACCAACCAAAAAGGCCGCCAACCGCAGACGTCAAAGTGATCGCCCGCGGAGATGCGATGTTGGCATTGGAGCACTCTTCTGACAGGTGGAAAGGCGAGTCGTAGCCTGACATGGTCCAGATCACGCCGACAAAGGACATCAGTATCGCCACGCCGTCTGGGTAGTCGGTGCCATTGAGTATGGTGCCCCAGACGGCGCTAGCAGAGCTGAATTTGGGATGGTTGCTGGTGGCAGCTGGGATGGTGATGATGGTGATAATCAGCGCGATAATGTTGAAGGTTGACCCCCACGAATTAACGGTTGCGATCCATTTGGTAGGCATGCTGCTGATCGCGGTGTGGATTATGATGATGAGGACGGTGAGCAGGTACACCTGCCAGTTCGTAGGAACATAGTCCGGGTTGTAGATACTGCCGGCAGCAAGAATCATGGCAGCTAAGGCGTAGTCTACCGAGGGGGCACCTGTCACTTGTCCGATCCAGTTCGACCAGCCAGTGAGCCAGGCGGCAAGCGGGCCGTATCCAGGGGGCGCGAGCACGGCTGATGCATAGTAGAGGCCGCCACTGAAATGAACGACAATGATTAGCAACGGCTATCATGCTCAGATGGATGAGAAAGCCTACCTTGTCGGCATAGCAGAGCACAGTTCAGCCATCGCCATTGCAACGCACTGTATAAACACCATGGCAATTAACCAGCCCCAGACCATGCCGCCGGTGCCTGCATAGCCCATACCATAGTACATAGTACTTGCGAAGGAAGGCAGAAGCCCCAGAACGGCGAAACTGACGCAAAATGTTGTCCATAGCGAGAACTCGCGCTTGAATTCTTGCTTGTAGCCCAGGGCTACCAGCACGGCATCGTCGGAGGTAAGGGCATGGTCTGTTATGGGGATGTCACCGTCTGGGAGGACCGACGTGACAGGGGCGTGATCAATGTCTCGGTATACCTTGTCTGGCGTCGCCATTTGGGCTTGATTTATAGTTAGTCACCTTCAACAATCCAAGAAACCTAAAGTCGATGCTGTAGCAAATATGGCCGTCACCGCGAGGTGAAGTAAAGGAATGAGTGCATGGAATGATGCCTGTTCATCACTGAACAGAGAGCCAGTGTATCACCAAGGTAACTTCCTCTGTCTATATATAACAGACTGCCATGTGCATAGCTATCAGTCCATCAGCGATCGCCTCTCTGCACTAGTATCTGATGGGGATGTCCACCCGACAGAAATCCCCAACTGACAGCCACGAGAGATAAGAAGAACCCATCGAAGGGGGTGCGCCTAGATAATCTAGGGACGCAACAAAAGCCGGGACGCTAGCTGCGTGTCTGTGTGTTTGTATGTGTAAACCGTCCGGTCTCCTGCAGGAGCGCCGGGGAGATCTGCCTACTGTTTTGCAAAGTTTCCCACGGACTAGCTTCTACATGTTGGCGCAGCGAACGAGAGCACAGCATCAGCCGAGATCCTTATCAGTGATGGAGATGGGTTCGAGTTGGTTGATGGCATTAATGAGATTCCCCGCATTTCATCTCCATTATGCATCATCCACCTGCCGATAGTCGATGGAAGACAGCAGCCATGACATAACGAATGACTCGCAGTGGCAGGCTGGCCACTGACAAGGACGAAGTTGACTGCAATAGTCGCGGGACTATAGCTGGAAGACAGTAAATCAGAGGCGGAGGGCTTATCTTAAGGGAGGCATCGAGAGAGATAAGCGCCAAGCAACGCGCGCAGACGGCTGTAGTTTCCTTTGTGGGAAAGGCGCGAGACCTGGCCAGATCAGTGACTCGATGCAGTTAAACAGTTCAATAACCCAGTGTTCTATGATAATTATAGCAACTACTAGTAAAGACTAGATTGGCAAATAACGGGATTGCGATATATGCGATGTTTGGTGGTTAGAAGACTCATACAAAGGAAAAGGTATGGTTTTAGTGTCTATACGCTATCAGCAGTTGTTTGTTTGTATTCTACAGAAGTAGAGCCAGCATTGTCCGTCCCAGTCTGCCGTCTCACTCCGTCTCCACCCCTCGAGTCCATTCGGCGGAGGTCAGTCAAGAGGATTGAAGTTTAGAATGGCTGTCTCGGTATTAGTAGCTGCCGGAGTAGTATAAAAGCGGAAAGATTTGCTCACGTTATCCTCAGCAGGAATGGTGCGGTCAAAGTAGGTGTCCAAGAGAGGGAATTTCTGCAGGATATCCTTTCGGACACGAGGAACCTCGCCAAAGAAGAAGACGGCGAAAATACCAGCGGCGACGCCAAATCCGGTAGCGATAGTGCCGCTTTATACAAAGCAGCGACATTAGACAACTTGGATACCGATCACACCAATTGGAGTAAAGATTGTGAAAACTTACAACTTGGTAACCTTGGGGATTGTCAGGCCATGCCAGTGAGTAGCAATGGTGTATCTAGTACGGAAGTCGCGTCAGTTGTCGGTCTCAAATCATCTCCTCCATGCCAGCTCGACACGCCCAAACAGCCGATTCAATTCATTTTTTGTTCCGGCTTGCGAAGAGAAATTGCTGATTGCATGCAACGTGCTAATAATTCGAGACGACGGTTGTACTCACTGAGGTCCGTAGGGAGATCGGTACGGAGGTTGATAGGAAGCCCGCTTGAGCAGGTTCTGCGTGGCTGGGGTATCGTACACAGGCTATTGAAAGAAGTAGTTAGCGATATATGCTTATACAGTGCAATGACAGCTCGGGAATCGTCCAGAACAGTGCTGCTGTTAATGCCCGGTAAAGACGGATCAGCCGACATCAACCGGGCGGCCACAGGTCCAGCCATTGTTTTGTAAGATTGTGGCTGCTGAAAAATAGCACTATTCCAAGGGCATTTAAACGTACCATTTTGACGCTCGTAAAGCAGCAATTGCAGCAAGTCCGGTGATCAAAGACGGTCTGAAAGCCGTCGTCGAACGAAAACCGGAACATCATCGCGGATTCACGGGGCCGCTATTCCTGTTTAGGTATGGCTGTCCTGTTTGGATCACGTGATCCAACGAGCTGAGAGATGTGCCTTACTCTTCGTCTTTACTAAGCATAGCTTGTTATTTACGTGGTCGAGTGCGAAATCTTCGAATGAAGGGCAGCATTTAAATCGTGACTAGAAATGCCCACTACATAGCGCTTTTGTGTGGAGTCAGACCGCAGTGTGCACAGCCAACATGTCAAGCCAGAAGCTGCCTCCTGTGCGGCGCCGTTTAGCTTGCGATCGTTGCCATGCCTTTAAGCTGAAATGTCCGCGGTCCTCGCTCCATGGCGGAGACCCTTGCGCGAGGTGCCAAAAAGCAGGAGTTGCTTGTTCATACAGTCCTTCTATGAGAGGCCAGATTCGGCCGAAAAAGGCGCCGCCGTATACTACCACTCCTGCTGGGATCACTCGGAGTACTCGAGATACTCCTGGAAATAATTTCAACGATGAGCTTGAAAATGGAATTATTGGAACGCCGGCTTTTGAGGCACCTGGTATTTCTCTATTTCATCAAAGCTTTCTGGCCTAAATGACGCTTACTAGTTCTGCAGCAGATGATATCTTCAATAGTATGATTCTGGATTGGACTGTTCATGATGAGAATGGCCTTCCACACGATGACTTTGGTTCTAGCATACTGCAACTTCAGCCTCCAGAAGCAGCCGCTACCAGCAACACGACATCTTCACTTACCCTAAACCACACAGACTCGAGCGGTGGCAGTGTAAATACGCATAGCCAAAACAATGACGATGGTCTCATCCGGATAGTGCAGGATGAGCCACCGATGCGGAGACCACTACCATCCCCTTACTACCTTGGCTACTCTGTAGCCGACGGTCTGAAGTCGCCAGATGTATTTCTACAATTGACCGACATGCTGGTCACATTGGAGAATCTATCGCGCCGACTGCCGCCTTTTCATGTTCACAATCTCGACGAAACACAACTTGAATCCTACAGGACGTCATACCAAAGCAAGAGCCAGGGCAATACGAACCAAGTGGCCGATGACGACCAGGACTACGGCGTCGGCAAGACATTTGCAATCACCAACAAGCTAGCCGATATATACATACCTCTAATTGAGGAGACACAGAAACGCAAGAAAACGAGCCACAAGGCCTTGGACCCATCTGGAAGTCCGATGGATGCAGTGGACCATTCTCTTTTATGCCTTCTCTTTGCATGCCACAACCGGCTAGTAGATCTCTGGCACTCGATGCTGGCTCATGCTGCAGCGGTGCACGGCTCACCCAGATACGCTCCCAATGCAGAGGGACGTGTACAAGCGCGCTGCGCACAGTTCAGTTTAGGATCGTACGTACCGTCGTCTTCGTTGACGGTGATACCGGTGGAGATCATCATACTGCAAGAGCTGGGAACGCATCTTGGCAGCAGAATTGAGCGGCTAATCGCCGTGATAGATTCGGACAGTACCGCTACCCGAGACGAAACGGAGAAAGAGACAATCTCGCAGAGCACCGCAGCAACGGTGCAAGCTGCAAAAGCGCTGCACCAACGAGCGCTGCATATGTGCGCGGAGATATCTCAGCACAAAAGGGCTCTGGAAGAATCGACGGTCAAGCCGTCTGCAGCCGCGTGATGACAATGCAGTCATGCCAATATGTAAACATTCCCAGTGTATGCACGCATGTATAGAAGGATGTGTTTATTGCATGCGGGGAAGCGCGGCTTGGAAACGGCGGCGCATTGATTGGCTGTGCGTGACTAAGCAGCGCGGTAAGCACTGTAAGCCCAGTTGTAAGCACCGAGTTCGGCCCCGAATGTGCGCTGTTTAACGGCGTTGTGTGGGACAACTGGTAAACGACTGCTGGTATAAGTAAAGTGCAGAGACGAGTAATATTTTCCGCGTCTCCAAGCCTGTCTGTGCACTGTACTGCTGCGAGTTGTAGCGACTACAGAGCAAACGCAGCCAATAGTCGACGTCATCCTCCACAGGCTAGCGCGGCCTGAGGCAGCCCCCACTCCAAGTTTCTCTCCAGCGGGAGACTTCGGGATCCCGGCTTTCTGCCTCATACACCCCGAGGTCTCTTTTGAACAACAGCATCCCTCTTCTGCCAGTCAGTCAGCGTGTCGATCAACCTGCTATAGCTAGACGCAGCCAGTCAACTGCAGTGAGACATCCTGAATGTCACAGCCGCTGCCACAACCTCCGACCCATTAGTTCATTGACACCGACCTTCACCTCGCCTCACCACATCTCACCATGTCGACAAATCGCCCATTCCTCGCCAACTTCCTCGCCGCATTCCGCGCACAGTCAGCCTTCAAGGCCTCTTCAGCGGGCGGCTCGCAGTCCTCCGCTCCAACACAAATATCATCCAGCGCCGCGCGCGCCATAGCCACCAAGGCCACAAGCTCTTCCTCCTCCTCTACAACTCCAAACACATCGCCGTCGACCCCGACAGCATCAACGACAGCGACACAGCAGAGCCAAAACCATCGCTCGTCGCATCATCACCACCACCACCATAATACACATCACCGCCAACAACAACAAGCACAACAACACAGCCGATCACACAACTCCGAAACCTCAACATCACCACCGCCCCCATCATCATCCACACCCTCCACGAACCCCATCCCAATCTCCTACAACAGCAGTAGCAGTAGCAGCAGCAGCAATATCCCCGATCGCCAGCGCCGCGGCAGCGACAGCTCCAGCGGCTCAGGCGGGTTCCGAGACGCTCTGGGGCCGGAGAAATGGTACATCGGCGGGCGCACGGCGACGGGCGAAGAGCGATTTTACCGGCTGGGGATGGTAACCAAAGGAGGGGGGCGGCTGGGAGCGAGTGGACGTGTAGGGAGCGTTGACCAGTTAAGTCTGTAACATGATATGTATGCATGTGGAGACAGAAAAGACGCAGACGAACTGGACAAAACGGGAGATTTTACGAACATTACGACTTACTACTTGCCTACTTTCTATCAACCCATTCTATGCGATGTGATATGCATTCACGACCTGACATACGCACATACGTACATACAAACAACAAACAACGAACTTAGACGACGAACAAAAAAACAACCAGCTCAAATCGAAACACACAACCATCACACTGTTCCCTTTCATCTGCCTATCATCAACCCACGAAATAGAGGCATTAGCCAGGTAGCTAGCCAGGTAGATGGAGAGAGAGAAGGAGCGAACAAACACAAAAGTCTTCAATATGAATGAATGATAATTGACAATCTACAAACTAAGCAACTCCACAGTTCTTCTAGCCATGACGACTAATTACTTAACCCCACTTAACAACTATCAATGAGCTCATAAAATAAGACCAAAAATCAAGAGAGAATATTTGTCTAATCCTAAAAATCTGCAGCTAAAACAAGGCATGAACTCAAAGACAAGTAGAAAATCAGATATACCGCCCCATAGAAAAGGAAAAACGTTTTCATCCCTCTTTCCTACCTACAATTTCGTTCTTGTGGAACAGAGAAGACGTGTGCACACAAACGATCAACTCAAGGAAGAAAATGAACAAGACGAGACAGAAACTTTACATACATACGTACATACATACATAGTTAGCCTGTGGCTGGGGGGGCTGCTGTTTGATGATTAACAACGACAAATAGACAGCGACAGCAGGCAAAGGGGGGAGTTGTACTTTGTCGGTCGATCGGAGGTGATGGATAAGAGAAAAACGGCCGTGAGCAGAGAGAAGAGGGAAAAACGACAAGAACAATGCACACAAGTCGAAGATAAAAACAGAAGTCTTCGATTTCAGACAGACGAGGCAGATTATCAAGAGAAAAAAAAACAGCGGGACAAACAACAGAAATGAACGACAAGGAATTCACCCGCCCACCAAATTCTATAATTAAAAAAAAAAGAGAAACCCCAATTTTTTATGTAAAAGATTTTTTCCGCCCTCTGCTTTTTTGGTTTTTTCTCTCTTCTCCGGCTCGGGAGGGTTGGAGAGTAAACGCGCGATTAGAAGATTGAGAAGAGAGAAGATGTTTAAGAAAGGAACAAACACGTAACAAAACTTGGGTGAACGAGGAAAACAAAACAAAACACGCCCCATGTCTATTGATGATTTTGACGCCGGTTTGAGCCAACCCACCCATCTCGAATATACCATTCATGACGGAATGACGATGAAATTGAATGTAAAGAAAGGGAAACCCTGTTGCGTTGCAGTTTAAACATGGACGGCCGTATCATATATTTGGTTGGAGGTGTCGAATCGAGTTGGGTAAGACGCGGTAGAATGCCAATCCGCAAAAAGTATACCATCGACTGATTTCGCGTACTGTGTCGGAAAAGAGCCCAGATCCACCACGGAGATAGCTCTTTCGACTTCCTTCCAATGTATAAAAAATAAAAAGGAAAAAAATATAATAATCGAAACACCATCCCACGTCTATTATTCAAACGAACTTATTGTCTAGCGGGTTGAACGGATCCTGTGTGCCAGAAAGGAGAGAAAAAAAGTCAATTTCACGAATTTTGATGTAGTTTTGGTCATGGAAAAGAGGGCATGAAAAAACTTCTCAAGTAGCAATAGGCTCTTGTGGATTGGTGTTTTCATTCTTCGGGACTCCGCTGGGATTGCGCATACCATCACCGCTCAAACTTGTCGAAGCCAAATAAAGGCCGTTCAGTCCGCCATCATGGGGTCCGCCGGTCGTGGTCGGGTAGTATTTGCGGTCAGCATCGACGTGCGAGTGGATGGGCTCGTGGCTGGGAGCCATCGACTGCGGGAAAACGGGGTTCATGTAGCCCTCTGGAGCGCCCTGTTGGAACATGGTGGCCCAGTCGAGCTCGCTTTGAGGCTGCTGCCCGGGCATCATAGGACGCTTCGGATCGTGCATCATAGGAGGTTTAGCCTGTTCAAGTGAATGACGGTCAATACTATTCAGGTGGCCACTAGGAGCTTCAGAACCAGAGTGAACAAGGTACGGGCTCTGCTTGTGAGCAGCCATCCAGGACGCTCGGTGGTCTGCCTGAGCAGGACTGAACGCGTCGCCCATGGGAGGGTTGTTCAGCCCGTGGACAGAGGACATCGGATATCCCAGAGGCTGCTGCTCCGTGAGACCAGGGCGACCGGCGGGAGCCAGTCCGTGGCCGTTCACGGGCGCGTCGCCATAAGTCGTACCCGCAATACCATTGGAAGGCGGGATGGAGTTACTGACTTCTTCCTGAATGGGCTTTGCGGCATTGGCCGCGGCTTGAGACCGTTTCAGGTGTGCCTGAGGATGCGAGAGATGGCTCGCTCCTGTGGGGTTACCTCGGCGCAGCGAGCACTTTTGGAAGTGTCGCTTCAAGATGTCGCTTCGAGAGAATGTGTCTTTGCAAAGCACGCACATGTAAGGACGGTCGCCAGTGTCTGATCAACGCGTAGGGCAAACGCGTCAGTTGCATTTCTTGTTTTATAAGCGGGGTTCAAACTTACGTCTCAAAAGGTGGCGCTTAAGATGCTTTGCGTGCAAGTATGTTTTGGTGCAGTGAGGGCAAGGAAACTTGCCATCGGCATCCTTAGCCGGAATCGTTGTGCTTTTGGCGGCTCCATTGACACCATTTGGAACTGCTGCGCGGCCTGGAACACTGGGGAGAATGCCTCGTCGGCCCTGCGAACCCACAACTTGCGTGCGCGGAGGTTCCTTGCCTGGCAGCGGGGCCAATCCATTAGCAGCAGCCATGCCATCTGCGCTGGCCCAGACGGGACCTTTTCCTTCGGGGTGACTGAAGGCACCCGACGGCATTGTCGCGTAGTCGGGGCGTCGGTCGCGTGGCGGAGCAGGCGCGATGGGCTGCGGGTAAGTCTGCGGCGCGGTCGTGGGAGGCAGCAAGGTCTGAGGAGATTGGTATCCTTGTGGTGGCTGGCCGGGATGAGCCAAGAACGAGGTCGGTGGCAGACTGTTCACGGGGGTGTGAGGTCCAATGGGTCCGGCCGAGGTCGCGTACACATCGTGAGCCGAAGTCGCGGGATAACGCGACATGTCTGGCCGGTACGACTGGCCCATGTATGGCGCTGGAGACTGGCTGTGATGAGGCTGCAGAGGCGGCAGGGTATGGGGTTGGGACACAGGATACTGGGGCTGCATTGAGTATTGCGGCATTGGCATGCTCGACAATGGAGTCGAGCCCTGCGGCATCGACGTCGAGGGAGGTCGCGACGGGTGCGAACGAGGATCCATGGCGGGTTGGTGATGAGAGGAAGTTGTGGTGAGGGGAAACGCGACCGCAAGATTTTTCTCCTCTTTTTTTTTTCCTTTGCTTCTTTTTGACTGCGTCGAAACGGCCTCAATTCCTATCCTAGATATGATATAATTTTATTTTTTTTTCCTCTTTCACGCTCGACTCAACGAAAGCCGTTTTTCCAAGCTGTTCGTTTGGTTGAATGTATGAAAATGGGTCGAATTTGTCTTTGGCCTTCTGCAGTCTCCAATATTTCGGGTCAGGACGCGTCCACAGCAGATCGAGCGGAGAATTAGAGCACAGCAGGATGAGAGGTACTGACCAGGCACAGCAATCACCGACAGTTTTGACACGGTCGATTGCGCAGGTGAAAAAAGAACGAAGCGATCGACTCCACCAGCAAGAGGGTAGTGTGTCGGGCGTTGGTGGTGGTAGTGGACGGGAGAGGTGGATGTAGTGTGGTGTAGTGTGGTGTGGTGTGGTTTGGTTTTGGGTTGGAGTGGTGTGGTGCGAGGCAGAGTGGGAGTGGGAGAGTGGGAATCGCAGCAGCAGGGGGGGGGGAGAAAAATTGCTTGTCCGGGTAAGAGTTGCTGGAGAGCGAGAGAAAAAAAGTTGCAGAGTGGGCACTGGTCTTTATCCGCGACCGGCCAAGTCCAGGTATCCAGGCTCCACCAGTGGGTCAAGCTTCGTCGATTCGCGTCAAGCCACGCGCCGAAAATGACCAGGGTGCCTTTTTATTTTTCCTTTGATATGGGAGCGAGCGGCAGCTGGGAGCAATGGGCTGCGGATGGATCGAGGGCAGGAGGGCGCAGGAACGATGCAGGCAGTGCGACGGCGAGGAGAGGAGAAGGAGAGAGAGAAGGAGAGGAGGAAGGAAGAGGAAGAGGAAGAGGAAAAAGAGAAGAGAAGCGGACGCCCAGGGGGACACCGCGACAGGCAGGCAGAACCAGGAAAAGCGTTTCCAGGGCGCTTACCTAAGCGTGGCCGTGGCGGACAAACACGGATAGTCCGTTGCGTGCTGCTTCAAATTTGGATCTGCTTAGCTCTGCTCTACGTTCTTTACTTTGATTTGGAATTCGCCGGAACTCTGTGCGTTGCCTCTCTTGCTTTCAGTCCTTTCTGTGGCCGTGACTGGGTTCGTGGTGACGGTTGGAGGCAAAAGCTACGCTCAGTCACGGCCAGCTGTACAGGCTGTACCGAGTATGGGTGTGCTGGTATCGGTATAGTACGTACTACGTATTACGAGCAAGCTGGCTAGCGATCGGTTGGGAACGGCACGCCGGCAGGGGTGTGATTCGCCGCTCGCAATGCCGGCACAAAAGCCGAACGAAGGCTCCCTTCCGCAGGCATCGTCCTTGCCACCCTTTCGAACTCGCTCATTCGATACCGATTCATGCCAATTGCCGTCTCAGCCATGCTTCATACCAGCTGCAAATTCAAAGTAGCTAATAGCAAAATGCTATTCCCGACGATCAGCCGGCTGAACGCATTGCGCGGGAGAAAGGAAGAAACTTTTAGGTAAAGTTTGCAAAGGTAAGCAAAGGGGGCTCGGGAGTGTGCATAGCCCCAGAGTGCGTGGCCGTACCGCAAATCCCGTAATTTAACATCGTGAGTATTTTTGTATGAATGAAATCACAAGGTAAGCGCAGGCATATTTCTACCCTTTTCGTCTTGGAGTGCATTAGCCGCGCCGACAAGAAATTCAGACTAAAAGTGCAAACAAATCCCTGCCCTTTGTCTGTTGGTAGTGCTTACCCAGTAATCTCTTTTTCAAACAAGCCTAGTCTAGACTAATTAGTAGTGAGTCCTGTCAATGTCGCATGCAAGATCACAGGGTTCCCCGTGCGGTATGCTGCTGCTATCTACTATGTTGGCCGGTAAATAATGTTAGTATGCTCCACCAGTAGCTTTTCCGTATTAATATATACACGCACAAAAACCTTTACATCCACGTCTCTTTAACTAATTTTAGCTTAAATTGTATAATTCGGGCTTAGTTTCAAAAAGTTGCATAGTAATATTATGTAAGCAGTGCGTGGCTATTAACATATGTGGTCTTGTATATTTCCACAGAGTTTTTTGACCCACCATACTAACGTTACTTACCTACTCTACCGTAGTACGCCTGACGTCGCATGGAGTCAGAGAGCGATATGGAGATAATTATGGATATGGATATGGATATCGAGATCTAATCGTTCTGCACAAAGTGGGACGCGGCCAGGAACCAGATATCCACTTTTGAGCTGCTGGATGGGCTCTGGCGAATTTAAGCATACTTTTTTGGGGGGTCTTTTTGTTTAGTTCACTCCTCCTTAGTTTACTTGCGACGCCGACGACGTGACTCCAGTCTCCGGCACGGCGGTGGCAGACGTGCAGATTGGCCCACATAGCACATCCTGAGATTCGGTTACTGTGAACACTACTACATAGTACTGATAGTGACAACTGATAACGGCATGCCTGTATCAACCAGTGTAGGTGTGATAACCAAGGGAAATGATACGTAGGGCGCGCAGATCCGCTGGGCTTTCTGCATCAAAGAGAAACGTAAATACCGTTGGCAACGCATCGAGTCCCAGTCAGGTATTCGTGCGTGTGGTTGTGCGGCCTGAATACGTTGCGGTACCTGTCTGTATTGCGTATTACGTAGTAATACATGGGCGGACGCCGGATATATACAGCAGCGAGCGGCATGTTCCGATTGGGCTGCTCCGGTTTAGGAATGTCTACACAGGATGACTGTTCAACGTTTGTTAACTTAACTATACGATCATACATATATGATTCTGTCAATTATAGTTTGTTAGTACGTCGTATCTACTACGTATTAATTATGGTCGTAGCGTCAAACGACGTGGCTATCGGCACTTCTTTTCCTCTACCAAAACCGCCGGATCGGGTAGACGGAGCAAGTGCGTCATGTGATTGATTGCGTTATTTATCGCTTTTCTGTCTGGCTGCCTGGGCTCTCCGGGCTCACCAAGGAATATCTCTAACGTGCAGACGCAAGGATGATGAGCGATCCATGATGTATCCTGAATGGATGATTATGTAGTGAGACTCCAACTTGAATGTCTACCGACGTGTAGGCCTGGCGGCCCCATCGCTCCCGCAATGGAGAACACCAGAGCTTCTTGAAGGCTTCTCCCGCTTCCATTGTGGACCTATCCACATAAGTCAAAGCAGCGAGGGCCATCTTCATGTCTGCTGAAGCACAACGAAGTGTTCTTCGACGAGATGTGATCTGTCTTGCTATGATCATTTATTCGTTGAACGAAAAACATACGTATGTGCATACCGGATGCAGACGCCTGCAGCTCCCTTTCCGGGCCTAGCGTGCTGACCGTACGCGTATTGCCTCGGTTCCTTTGATATCTTTTTTGGTATTACCTACTCGTACTGTGCTGGCTGAAAGAAGACTAAGTTCCGCCCTTAGCATTGGGTGACTGACTAGTTGCGACTATTGAGCATCAATTGAGTCAATTTACTCGCCGGTCAACTCTATTAACAGTCTCATTTAAAGACCGCGTTCCCGGACGACGCAAAAGTTCGGCATGGGCGCTGTCCGAGCCGACGGTAATAGCTAGTTACGCACGTACCAGTATTGAAACATAGTAGTTGCCGTTTCAGACCAATATTCCGGCTCACCTGCCCTATGTGATTCACCGTTCGTGTCCTTTGTGTTGGAATAGAGTCACTAGTAGAGCATGGCGTAGGTTGGCTACGATAATGAATTCACCTTTTTGACTTTTTTTATTTGTTTTCGCCACCTTGATCAAATTCTAGCGAACAAACGGAACCCTTGGATCTGGACCCGTGGTTTCGGGACCATGTTTCATTTTCTTTTCTTTTTTTTCCCTGGTCGCCACTTTTTTCTTGGGCTGGCTGACCGTTGAGTCGCAAACCACGGGAGTGCAAATTTGTCCATGGTAATTTTTGCGTTAATCGGCGGTCTACGGTCAATCCCTGTAGGGGACGTACGTAATACTGCTATAAGCGGAACTGGTTCCGATCAATTACAAACCTTCTTTTAATTAATTAAACATAATTTCTAAGAAAAATAGAATAATCGAAAATAATGTCTCCGACGTCGTTGACTCGTTTGTCTCCGCGGACAAGGTTAGTTTCTGCTCTGTGGTCAAGCCTCTAGTTAGGGTTGGACGGACTTCCGCTTTCAGCCGTACGCATTGTCTGGGAGAGTTAACGGAGAATACTGATGTGGTTGCATTGGAAACTTGAAACTTGAAAACCGGAAGGGACCCTGCACCCTCGACGTCATATTCTCACTATGTGCATCCTGCTTATCGTTAGGATTTTCACGAGTATGCCTGCATGGCTGGTGGTGTATTCGACATAGGTAAGTAACCAGGCAGGTCTTGGGTAAGTTCTGTAAGACAAACCCCACCCCTTATATACACTCGTAGCTAGGAAGTGGCAGTTGCGCATATTTAATGGAGATAATAATAAACCTAGGGCTGAAATAAACTACATATCCACATCGCATGGCCCCAGTCACAGAACCGTAACCAACATACATACCCCATAACTTTAGTCCGTAGTTACATGGAGCACGGAGTGCATCGATTAGTTGAATCGGTAAACCGCCGACCATATGCGCCGTACAATTGCAAATAAAATGGGGCAGCTGGGGACGAGGACTGCGGGGGCCCTGACAGGTGCCGGGTAATTTGTATATGCGGGATGAAATTATACTGGAGACCTGACAAAAGACAGCTGATAGTACGGAGTAGATGGGGCATTAATACTGTTTAACTTAATTCATGGACCCAGTTTGGTGTCTAGTTCTACAGTGTGACAGCAGGTGGAGAGACGTTTCCACTCGACTGGGACATGGCCAGCTACGGAACAATATTGCATAAAGTTGCTCCACGTGCCATGCCGAAGCCCTAGAAAGTACATTTAATCAATTTTCTATAACAAAGCAAGCACATGATTAGGGAATTAGCTTCTGTAATCGGTTTAATTGTTTCCGAAGGTATTTCATGTTAATCTGGTCAATTAAGTGCCCTGAAGGTAAATACAATCTAATATATTCGAGTATCGGTGCAGGCCTATTATATAAAGGACCGACCAAGATAGTAAACTGCTGGCATACAAGTAATGATCATTGCGAGTTAGGTGTGTGGTCAACCTTGCTGTCCCGATCCAGGCCCGTCCTCGTTTCCACATGTTCAGTCGAAAGAGCATGCGTGCCGACAAAATACGACGCCACAATGGCTAGTCCAGCAACACCTGTATACAAAATCCAAGCATTCCGCAGACTCCACGCGTACGAAATCTGCACTATTTCGCGCTGAGCCACATTCTCAATCAATCGAAGCTGATCCACCGTCACTTGTGCATTTTCTCCTGAGAATGTCGCGACCAGCTCACTCGGAAGCCCCGCGCGCAGCAAGTCTACTTGTTTGATGTTCATAGAGCTCTGGAACACGACGCCACCAACTACAATAGACACGGCTTGTGCCAGTCCGCGCATAAAAGTAAGCGTCGACGTAGCTGTGGCCGTTTCTTGCTGGGAGACGTTGGCCTGAATCGCTATCAGAGGCGGCTGGATAAGAAGCCCCGAGCCAAGGGCGCCGATGACTTGGTATATGATTATCTTGGCCAATCCAGTCGACGATTTGAGATCAATCAGTAATCCAAACCCAAGTGTCATCGAAAGCGCGCCAGCCCATAGTAGCGCGTTGTAGCGTCCCGTCTGGTGGATTATCAGGCCGCTCGCGATGCCGCCGATGCCTTCTAGGAAGACGAATGGGAGTCCCAGAATGCCGGACTGTAGAGGTTGTGCCAGTTTTGCGGATTGGAAGTAGAGGGGGAGGTAGTATTCTGGCCCCATCATTGCCTGTTGTATGTCAGGGAGCTGCATATCAGCGACAACAACGACAACAACAGCAACTTACAAATGCATGCAGCGCCCCTACTGCAATTGTTGCAGCATTAGACCGATTCTGAAAAACATCCACCGGCATGACCGGAAATTTAGCAACTTTGGCTTCCACGAGGTAGAAGACTAGCGAAAAGGCAACCCCGACCACAAGCAAAACAAGAACTTTTGCCGACTTCCATTCCATGTACTCGCCACCAATATTAAGACCAAGGAGAGTCATTAGTGTAACAGCCAGCAGCACAATACTTCCCAGCCAATCGACAGCCTTCAGACCGCGCCAGATTGAGGTCCTAGGGTTGTGAACATCCATAAACAGCCATACGACAATGAACGTGACTGCTGCGATGGGGATATTCGTGTACCTATTACGTGTTAAACAGCCACACAAAGACAAAAAGGGAGAGTGAAAATACCAAATCCATCTCCATCCGGCATATTCAGCAAACGCCCCTCCGACAATAGGCCCTACAGCGCCCGAGACCGCCCATATAACATCACATATGCCCAAGTAGAGCGTCCTCCGCCTCATATCAAACATGTCACTTATCACAATGTTCACCAACAACATAATAGCACCTGCAGCAGCGCCTTGGAGTGCTCTACCCGATATGAGCATGCTCATACTCGTCGAAAACCCGCATACAAACGAGCTAACCATGAAGAGCGCCACTGCTATCAGAAACACCACCTTCCGGCCCCAAATGTCCGAAAAATTGGTCCATATGGGACCTGACGCGGTATCGGCGAGGACATAAGCGGCGCCAACCCATGTGTAGCCCGAGGTGGAATTGAAATGGTTAGCGATGGTGGGTAGTGCCGTTGTGACGATGGTCGTGTTGACGGCAGAGATAAAAAGGGCTGCGTAGAGGACTGACACGAGCGCGAAGACGCGCAAGGTGCTTCTATCGGGGCCCGAGTCTTGTCCTCGCTCTAGGGTGAGGGTTTCTCTGGGCATGGCGACGATGAGACGAAGCTCCTTTTCATTACCCTCTTGGAATACCCCGCCAGTGGCACTTGTAGACTGTGCACATTGAGTGCAGCAAGCTCGGTAACTATGACTTTGTTATATAATTACTCAATGTATGATTTTTGGTTTTAAATATCTTCGGATCACAAATCTGTTGGCTGAGGACGTGCTTTATAGGCTAGGCAGCACTGCTCGGAATCCGAGGATTCCCTTGCCGAGCCCCGAATGTCGCTATCTATCTTGACGTACACACACACACTACAATGTATCGCTATGTGCTAATCCACGGTGCTGAGATGTAGTGATGTAGGATTTCTTATACTACGTCAGCGACTTGAATTGGCCAAGCAGCCCCTCTGATGGAATACACAAGCTCGATGGCTCGATTCTGCGATTCTATAAAATGACGAATATAAACTTTAGCTCACTCGCCATCGAGACGGCTTGGAGCTCTCGAAACACTTCTAAACTTCTTATAGACCAATGCTAATTCTTCGTACAGCTTCAACCAAGAAACTCTTCATAGCCTTATCTTGGACCTACTTTCTACAACCCATGCTCGCATAGAATGGGATCCTCTCAAGGTTAGTTTCGTTTCTTGGCTGGACATAATTGATACAGGCAAGGCGATTTTCATTTTCAAAGTTACAAGTGCCAGAGTGATGTGTGAATATATATTGTGGGTTACACCTGTCGTCGGAAGGCATCATTTGAGATTTGCATGAATGGATTGGCTCGCCTTATTGATGATTCCTTGTTACGCGATAATCATGAAGAGCCTGGTGTGGCATGGCATAATAGCCAAAGGACCGAGCCATACCAGTCGAGGTGTTCCTGTTTATTCATCAGAATGGGCTGTGGCATGGAAATGTACTGGAGCTGTGGCCATATCTAATAGGATTGAGGCATCGGGCATTGGATGAAGATAGAATTTTGAATTGTATTGAGAAGTTCCAGGAGGTAAAGAAAGGGACATTTGTAAGAGCATCAGACCTTTAACAAGTATACAATCATTAATCTGTCTTCATTTTGCAGAAAGCTTCCTTCCAAAGCTTTAATCCGGAACCTGTGATACATAAAACCAACATACTTCACTCATGCAAAGGTTTGCACGTCGCTTCCATTACTAGATTCCACGAATAGAATTTGGTAAACATGATATCATATGTCGCTCTACCAGAAGTGTAAGTACCACCTTTCCAAACATCCAAGTCTAGTGCTGGTTTCGCGTTACTGATATAGATAAACAATATTCAGTACAACTACTCGTAATACCCGACTGTGTTGGTTCAGGAGCTGTCGGAGAAGCCTTGGTTGCTGTAGTGATTTTAGATGGAAATTCCTACAAGTACAGATTGTTGGACATGAATTCAATGATTTGATCTGCGTTGGCGAACAGTGTGTCGCATCCGAGGCGTTGATGTGAAGTAAACAAACCATGCCGTTTCATTGGGAGAATCAATAGCAACGTTCACCGACACATTAACCGGATGGGAAACTCCCTGAATGTCCGAGATTCATGCACAAAAAAGTCTCATGTGGCAAAAAATGCTAGACAGTGTAATATATACATAAAGTTTGTGAATTCACATTAGGTGCCATCTAAAGGTACTAAAGACGGTAACTGATGCATACTTATGCATATGCTAGTATCGCCTGGCAGCTAGTTAGCAATATAGCAATGTAAGCGACGTAACACATGATGGAGACGGTGGCGGGTCAAAGAAGGAACAAACTCCATCCCCTGAAAGTCTTTGGCAGCGCTCTAGTTATAATCTAACAATATTCTTCTCGTGGATTTACCCTTTGAAAGCAGTCACCAAGTAGGAAAATTGCGAGCATTGTTCTGCAATACGGTATACCAATCAATATCTGCATAGAAAGGCTACGTTACTGGATTCGTCACATGTGGCGACCCAATAGCATGCTTGGTCGATCTCTTCGTCGACACCAGTTGTGTGAGTGACGGTTATGATACGTCCATCATATGCATGTACCCCTTGAAACCATTGAAGTAGGTGTACTATCTCATCAATATCAAATAGTTTGCTTGATATTACAATCCGCTTTATACATTGGCACTATACACAGTTACACAATCATTACTTTTTCCCCATGCTGTTGCGCCTAGATGTTGATTATTGGTGTCTGTTGTAGCGTAGTCTCGTTGTGTTTTACTCAATATTGAGTAAACTGGGTTGGGCGAATTCTTCGTTCTCTTTAGTTGCTCAATTTTGGTTATTACTGAAGTTTCTGACAGATTGCCACCTAGCTTACCTCTATTTCTACACAAGTGGACGTCTTCGCTAAAAGAGTCATGCACCGAACCATAAAGGACAAAGTAATGTAGACTTTCTTGGATGGTTGCATACAGTCCCCTGCTGTGTGTTGCAGACCCCGTGTAATGCTTACTCCTCCTTAGGCAATGTATCAGATATGCTCGTGCTCTTGTAAACCCCTGCCATAACATGATCTCGATCGAACTTTCTAAATCGGTTTAATTCTATGATTAGAATCTCCCTTGCCAGGGAAAAGAAACTAATTCTATGACCTTGTTTATAACGGCTGAACACAAAGTAATTATGACAGTTAATTGACTGCTACTGCCCAATGTAGTGAGACATGTTCCAATAATAGAGTCTATATCCTCTAGAGATCACATATGTAAATTAACACTTGTCTTGACGCTAGGGGTTGGGGTAATGTTTGAGTATTTATCACCAGTCCCTACTGATCTATTACGCTTGTAGGATGTGTTTGAGTACTACACGTGTACCTGTCTTATGGACGCGAAAACTTGGCCGTTGGTTGTTGAGATATCTCCAGCTATTTGATAGACGCAGAAGCGATTGTTTTATAAGGTCCTACCAGTTCATTTATCATGTTGGCCGCTATAAATGCTCCCATTTTGTTCAACAATGATAGTACACAGAAGGATTTAAGAGTAAACACCACAAGAAAACTACAAGCCTCATCCTATATTCTGCTTTTCTCTAATTTAAAATCCCTCGTCGACTTACAAGCTTCGAAAGAACCGAGAATGAACATACTCCAAGAATAAAACGGCGAGGCAGGGATGTGAAAAGTGATGCGTATCAAACGCCTATCCCTGCATACATGTCAAATATTATATCCAAGGCCTCCATCCATACCACAAATCCCGAAGTCATGCAGCTGTATCCATGTTCATCTTATCGCCATACCAGTTGACACCTGCCTGCAGTCATTTCACTTGTCACTTTTCCTTTCACGCGCACCAGATTCATATCCCTTCGCAACGATTCAAAGTCATATAACGACGGTAGTCTTTCTTTTCCATTATTATACCCCCAAACATCAAAAACATCGAATAGTACAAGAGAAACGAAGAAAGAAATCCAAGGACAGATGCTCATCCATTCTGATCAACCCAGGCGGAAAAGCCAGCCAAAGGAGACGAGAATAACAAATATACTCAGCTGATTTAGTGATACATTACTTGATCTTCAGTAACTAGAAAGGTATTTCGTGACTTCGATTATATGGTTGTGACCTGATGACTGATCGGTTGAATATGATCGAAGAGCTGGTGAATCGCAGCAACAATCGCCTTCATCGAGTTCTTGCCATTCGCCAAACCGTTGACGCACAGTCCAAAATTTTGACTCACAAGGGTGTTCAGTAGAACTGCGGCAACAGGACCGGATAGAATTCCTTCTTGGAGATGTAATTGTCCAGGATTGGAAAACAACATCGGCCACGAAGCAACGCGGTGCTGCTCCGGCAAGCCGAGGCTCACCTCGACATGTGCCAGCATACGCACACAATTATGGAAAATCATTCGAAGTTGCGACTCTCGATCAAGTTGTGGAGCTTGAGAGGTGGCCGCAAATGTGGCAGCAAACCCTATAAATTCCGGTGATGATTGAGGCTGCTGTTCTGGAGTCCCTATGGCCATTAACTCTTGAAGGACATACGAAAGAATGATGTGATAGCTGCCCATTAGACAAGTGTAGCAGTTAATGGTGACTAGTATCAAAGATACTTCAACATCTTCGAAACGGTTTCCTTGCGAGGAGGAATTGAAGGAACAAGACGAGACCTGAGTAGCAACGGGGCTGAACTGAGGAGGAATAGAAGAAGCATCGCATCTTTGACTCAAAGCTGGCTCATTTGTTGAGGCTGTCACTTCCTGGACGTGTGAAGGACGCCGTGACTGGTTTGGAGTTGGCGATTGAAAGAATCCGTTGGTTGTGATTGACCCGGAAATTGGTGTTGTTGTCATTGGTACAAAGTCACGGTGAATAAATAATTTCACAACTTCGAGGAATTGCTGTGAAAAGCGAACTACACTTTGAGAGGCAGACTCGAGATTGTTCAACGCGACATTTGCGTCCATGTTCCCTAGCATGGCAAGCGACTGGGACACCAGACCTTGACAGTTCAACAAATGAATATTAAAATCCAAAAGCCTTCGCAAGTTTTCTTGATCCCAACATTGTTCACGGTCATCCAGGCATGGAAATGCTACAGTGGAGTTAATTCTTAGCTTCTGACCACCATTCCCGAAAATACCATGATAAGGATTCAAGCTTACGGTCATCATATTCAACCCCTTCTGAAACCCTGGAATCACTCGCAGGCGTCCAATTCTGTTGCTGAGGAGTCACGAAGGCCGTCGTGTCTAGGGATATCTGCTGCTCACGCTCACTCTCCAACGAAGGCGGCGTTATTAAACCCGAGAACAAGGGGACCGAATACTCCTCAAAACCGCAGTTGACTGGATAAAACTCTTCCGGTTGAACAATCTTTGGCACAACTTTGGAGGTCGCCATTACATTGAATCCCTCGGTGATTGCTTCGTTGTAGAAACCGACAGGCGTCTCGTCAGGTGATTGTCCGGATAAGTCAAGACCCAGTGACTTCGTCTTGACACCTTGAGGTAGGCGCTTGCCTGCAACTGTTTTTTCAGGCCTTGTTATTGTGAGATCCTTGTCTTTCGACTTCTTTTGGGGACGGTCCATGGAGCTGATTGTACATTTCATACGAGCTTTGCGACAACGCTTGCAAGGCATGAGGGATGGTGTCCAGATGTCTCTCTCGCATCGCAGCTTTTGCATCCGGCAGCGATCGCAAGCAAATCGGCGTGGTTGTTGGATCACTTCAGGATGATGAATATGGGGGTGATGACCTCCTTCTAGAGAAAGGATGTGACTTGGTGCCATCATTGCCATTTTGTTATCTTGAATTGCTGAAGTACTGCGGTAGCAAGAATGAGGAGGAATCCACACGTGGTGAAGATAAGAGTAAATGCGGTCTGTTTCTGGTCCTGTTGCTCTTTAAGTGGCTCTAATACATTGGCAGAGTAGTCAAAGTATATAAACAATGGAAGGACTGTCTTTGTCTCATATATGAATAATGCACAAACGAGTGGTGTTCTTTTGGGATGGGGAGCAAAACAAATTTCCCTGCCAGTGGCGTTCTACATATAGACTAAATCGACGATTAGGACGCAGGTCGCGACGTTCCCAATTGCTGACTAGCTCTCCAAGTCTGCCAAATACCTAGGTGCATCCGATTATTGAGATTCTAAGGATCTTCGCCCGATCTAGACGAGGCAGGCTTGTCATTTCAAGCTGAAACCTGCTCACCAATGACAGTGTCTGCAGGGACTGACTGAAGAAGACCTCATTGGCAAGTTGACAAGAATCGTTTAACTCGCCATTAGTCCTCGGGCGTGGTTTTCCACAGGACTGTGACATGGAGAAACTATTAATCGCAATCGCACTTGAGACGCAGGAGAAGTCCTAGCTTTGAAATTGTAATACCGTGAGGGTATCCGCTTTTAGTGACAGTGTGCCACACTCCTGCAGAATCTTTGGGTGGAATTAGCATTTCCAAGACCGCTGTTGGACTCTCCGAATTATTCACTTTCTCAAAACGACAATACCGATCCACGACCTATTACCCTTTCCCGAATAAGTTCACCACTCTTAACCCATGCGGACGTTTCCGACTTTATTCAGCCAGTCACCAAGCAGAAATACTACAACTCTTGAAGAAAGAGATATTTGCCTCCCAAAAGCCGAACCGCAGTATTAGTATTTTTGGTTAGGATCAGAGCCAGCACGCAAGCCACCTTGAGTCCACCCAGCAGTTCAAGCATAATGCCACCTACGAAGTTACCCTGCCACGGTGCTCTTTTATTAAGTTTTTGTGAACCGTGTGCCTTTTCATTCTATTTCTCCTTGGCCCACTTTCAAGTTGTTCTCTTTATTGACTCGTCTACCGAGCGAGCATAGACCAGTGCAAAAGCCCCAAGCGTACAAGTGGCCAGGAATTAGCTGTCGGCACCCGCGTTAGCTCAGAGCACCTAGCGTCATGTGCGGCAGTGGCTATTGCTTGATTAATACTCAGGGTATGGCTTAACTAGTCTAGATCCGCAGCGGGTGAGTCTATTTGCACGATCTGCAATAGCCATAGCCTAAACATAAGCGAAAGCAAAGGTAGTTAGACAAGCCTTTCTATCTGAAAACCCCAATGCTCGCGCTCTTGAGGTAGCTTAGAACACATGATACAACATGAACAGATCCTTAGAACTCAGACGTATGATAGAACTGGCCCAAAAAATGGAGATTCGATGGGATAAGCCCTGGGGAAATAATGTTTCTCGTGCAACCTCACCAGATCTCATAACACTTACGCGTTCTTCACCACCTGTGGTTGACGAAAGCACAATTAAAATTTATTAGCGCAATCTACAAAACGGCGGTGTCGAAGCTGTCAAATCAGCTTCGGGTGCCTAAGAAGATCTCCCTGAGCGACGGATATGCAGCTAGCAGTTGCTGGAACCAGCCTCAGGTGCCTGTCATTTCATGGATTGTGGGTCCAAGACGAGGTCAGAGAAACAGCCAGAGAGAAATTCAATATTGACAGACACTTGGCCGAAAAGTCTTAGTTGTGTCACCTGCTAGCAACGCCACATAGCAGCCACGTTCTTTGCATATGTGATTGTGCGCTCGAATCTTCATGGGACATACCCACCAAAGGGCATGTTGATAGCAGAAATCTAATAGGTGGGCTGCACGATGAGCATACAAAGACGGTCAACGAATCGTGGCAACGAGCTAGCAATCGACTTGGAAAGTGTGGCTCATGAAGGTGGTGGGGCAATGGGGACCGAGTTTCTTGAGATCCAATGAACACCGATGTGATAGATAGAGTAGCCAGACGTAATTAAAATGGCGTTTCTGGGTGGAAACCTCGTATACTTTTCGTTCATGAATGACGGTGAGGTGCCGGAGCTCGTAGCTACGGCAAAACAGTGCTGGGTTTACATAAGTGAAAGGCAGAGGGAGCATACAGAAAACTAAGCTGGATCGTGAAGAGCCGTCTAACTAAGCGTGACGAATCTCGGGAAGCCCGCACGCTAGCGGGAGCGGGAGGCGGATCTACGGGATGTGGGGAGCCCATCAGACCAATCAAAGGTCTGTGTTAGGCTCTGGTCCATATACGAGCTAATGAGGTTTGTAAATATGTAAAGTGCAAATAGTGAGTTACGTGGATGCATAAAGACTATATTTTATGATGGTGGCTAAGTGGCTAAGTGCTTTCGGGGGTATAAAGAATATGAAACCTTGAGGCAACTGCGGGTTGTAGGATCCTCTTGAAGGCTCGAGCACAGAGCACCGGGCCACACTAGGTCCTCCGCCACAACACTAGCAAGTCAGCTAATTGCAGCGGCCGATGTATGTATCTAGCATGTACTAGCTTTCATTTCTTTTGTTCTTTCGTATCTTCATTCGTGCGCGTTTGCAGAACGTCATATCACCGTGGCCACCGCTAGCGTGCCTGACAAATGGCAAACAGCAATCATTCGCGGAAATGATGACCCCCGAACTCCAGCTGGGGATCGGGGAGTCCGTGCTGGCGCGCGGGACCAACCCAAAAAGTTGGAACGTGTCTTCCTTGCTACATCAGTACGTACATAATACTTACGTAGTTCCAGGGAAAAAAATATACAAACACAGAACAATATGAAAACAAAAATTATGTTGCTCCTTTGCTTGCTTTGTTTTTAATAGTTCATTTGCAACGATTGAGTTGGGGACAAACAGAAAAAAAGAACTCATCCACTTCTGCCAGTCCTGCATTGACTGGGACCAGTATGAAGGAATGCAATGCATGTTCTTTGCGATGCCTGAGCCTCCGATTGGCTTTTGCCAAATGGGGAAGTCAGTCTGGTCAGGGTCTTTGGGTCTAGCCCTAATCCACGGAATAAGTCGCACTAACGATAACATACGAGCCAGTAACTTGCCAGATATAAATACTTGCTACTAATGCACCTAAGGTCATGTACGTCAGCGAAGAATCTGGGAACGAAGAAAAAGGAATTTGCTGGTCGCGTCGCACACGGAGAACCTCGCGCGAGCTCTGTATCAGAGACTTTATACTTGCTTCCATGACAAGATAATGAGTTCAACACGTGTCAAACAATATTTAAACTTTACCTAGGTAGGTGAGGTCTTCGAAGAATACATCAAAGAGTTCATTTCTTCGAAAATTGCATATCTAAAACTTTGAAACGACACATGCAAAGGTCGGTGAGGGTGTGTCTGTTTAAATCTGGTCCACTACCCTAGTCCTAGTAGTTAAGTTTTCTTATTTCAGATAAAACACACATGCTCGGAGTAGTTCCAATGGATCAAACTTTCAGAATTCTCTGGATCGTTGAATGTCGTGCTACCCAAGATCTTCGGAAAGCAAGATTGAAAGCAAGATTAGCACATAGTTGCGGGTCTTTGATCTAATCTGCGACCCTAAATCTCTCGTGTTAAAAGTTCAAATTTGGAGTGGATTCCTGCCGGATCCTCAAATCTGACATATCTAATCGGGGTCGACGAAGGCGACGAAAGCATGCCAAAAGATCCGCTTTGGTTTCCAGGTAAATGTCCCTATCAGTCTGATATGCACCGCGATAGGGCAGAATATATCTATAATACGATCGGAGGAAATAAGGCAAAACATCGGCACTTGATTCTTAGCGACGGTTTGGAGACTAAAGTTCAGCTCCGTAATTGTTACATCAAGTACATAATCTTGAAATCGAGAATGTTGGGCACTTACAGCAAAACACATGTGTTGCCTTTGGGCGGTGGTGGCGTATTCTTACCCCTATGTTTATTTTTCACTGTCTTAGATGAATTTCTATCTGAAGTAATACAACTAGCTGTCGCATTTACAAGCCCTCTTTCCTCGCGCTTAGTCGACTCTCGCGATTTCAACGTAACGTTACCTCCACCGCGTCCGCATTAACAGCAAGAAATGAATCCATATTGAAAGGCTGACTAAGTGTGCATACGATGTTGAAATGGCTTGGAGAATGGTCTTAGTAAGTGTCTGCTGGGTCATCAGTCGTTCTTGAGTCAAGCACTGAAGATCCGACTATCTGTTCCGATTCACCATCTAACAAGGGTCATAAGACAGGTAAGAGGGAACGCGTGTATATTGACAGTATATCTGACCTGTTTGCTGTTAAACAAAATGGAGCATGAACGCTGCTGTCAGTGAATGTACGGTGTGAGAATATACATTGAAAGTTGGAGCAGAATGGATCTTGCAAGGTTCTGCCTAATGACTACATGTACTTATGCAAGATAATCAGACATGTCAAGCCGCCCTCCTGCTTTTCATTTATGCTTCGGCGTTTAGGGGTAGACGTTTCAAGGACAAACGGAATGCAGCAAGATTAAAAAAAAGAAAGTTTTTTCTGCCCTGGTATGTCAGTCAGGTCCAATCCACCTTCATTATGCATGATGTATCCCAATTCTAGCGATGCAGAATTTCAAGGGAGCGTCAAGTACCTGCACATGATTTATTTGACGGCTGCGCTGACGCTAGTCCCACTATCTCAAACATGTTGCCCTGGACAGTCCTCTATTTTGCATGTGAAAGCTTTACATTCCACTAATCTAGAGCAGGAATTGTCTCCGGGATTTTCTGCACACGAGATCTGGTGTTCATGCGAATCCGAGTTCGTGTAATGCACCTATTCGACCTACAAAGCTGGTTTTCGAGAATCGCAGCAAGTGATGATTTTAGTACTACCAGAATGCTTACAAATTCAAAAATCTATCATATTTTTCATATTTGGTTACGTCGACAATATTTTCAAACAAGCTGAAAATGTGACAAATGCTGAATAAGTAAAAGAAGAAGCCGGGTTTGATTCACTACTCATTACGGTATAATATAAAGTATGAGCTTAGCTTAGACCAACTTCTTGTGTAATACTCACTCATTGCTCACGTTGTTTATGTTTAGTAGGGGAAACATTGGAGTAGGAATTGGCCCAGATCATAATCGTGAATCTGGCCGAGACTTGTTGGACATAACTCATGCAACTCCTTCCTATTACTCTTTAATCTTTTCATTAGCTGGAATTATTTGATTGAGTGTTGTTTGGATGTTGAAGGACGGAAATAGTATCCAATGTCATCCAACGGATCACCTTTTGCGCTACATGTATTGACGCAAATCAGTTTGCATAAGATGTACTTTCCTAAATAGGTAAATAGAATGTCAAAAACAGTGCTGATTTTCTCACTCGGCTATTTAAATTGATTTTGGTTCAGCTAATGGAAATTCTCGAGTCTTTCTACGTCACAAACGACCGATCTTTATACATCCTCATTGATTCCACCTACCCAAGTAAATACAGGCCCATACCATGACATTAGCTATTGTATTTCTAATTCTAGCTCTGGTAGATGTTGAATATATCTTCTATCACGACGGAGTGCCATGGGTAAGGCTATGGCCGTGGCCATGGTGGTCACGCACGGTAGTACAGAACTCCGTGTCAGAAAGTCCATCAGGCCATGTGGAGGAAAGCATCAGGCCCTAAACGTACAATAGTATACATTTAGGCAAGATATAAGTTGCAGCAAGGTCTTGTCTGTCATCTCCATTCATGGATCTAAGGGATCAAAAAGTCTTACCAACAGACCTTTACGACCGATACCACGAGATTTGCTCAGGCGAGATATCCATGGAACCGATGAGATTGAGTAGTATCCTAAAAAGTGGCCGGTTGTGTTACTGCCTGTTCTTCATTTGTTGTGACTGCATATAGTTGCGCGATGGTGTCGTGATTTGACTAAATAATATGGGGCCTCTTATACCTAAGGATAAGGCATAGCGAGCCAAATGTGTACATCCCTTATGGTATGACTTTATGACTAAGTAAGCCTTTCAACAAAGCTGATAGCCTTTCTACCGTAGTCCGAGTTTGAATTTGCTCTAGAGATCACACTGCTCAAACTGTATATAAGAGAATATTTGCGAAGTTCATTGTGTTTTCATGATCGTACCTTGACCACCTGAATAATGAATGGCTTCCTAGCACGATAAGTTGAGATCGCCATTGAGGCATACATAGTATAGAAACAGCAGAAGATGATAGGTCTAACTAAGTGGAAATCCTCGGGGCTACAAACACTAAGATACTCAAACCATCTAGGCTAAAATTCTCTCATTTAACTATCGTTTATGCTTCAGGGTCGGGGGGGGATCTCTTCAAGGTCAAGTCTTTAGGTGATTGAGCCATCGGTCCTAATTCGGACAACCCCTTTTACTCTTAAAATTCATTCGAGTTTCACATTTTGTAACATAGACACGCGCTCACTATATAATATACGTTTAATACAACCTTAAACTTTAAATCATCCTCAATCTATTGAAATGCATGCACTTTGTCATGCGATCAAAGATTCATGTGATATGGCTAGATCTGAAAAACGAGAACTTTGCCGACTCGCACTCTCAAGTTTCAAGCTACTGACGACTAGAGTATGACTTGTTTTCCTACTCGGCTATAATGACTCTGCATGAGATCCAGCTGTTGAGTAAGCGCTCGAGCAAAGAGACGTTTAAGGCAGATCCTCCTGCTCTGCTTGTCCTATCTTTCTGGTTCATCTGACGAATCTCAGTTTCAGCTTGATATCCGAACAAGGAATGAAAGATTAGCTGCCTTGGTTGGGTCGTTGTGGAGATGAGACTATTAGTTCTTAGCCGTAGGTTCGGCGGTCTACACGAGTATTCGGGATGTTTGTAGACTATCGACTTCCATTTTCTGGCTGTCAATCTAATTGACGTTCTTCATAGTAATATTAGAACCTAAGCAATTTATACAGGGATAAGACAGGAAGCCTAGTATCTAGTCTAAATTAGTCTGGACACCTTGGAGTCTCAGATGCATTCGCTCCTCGTCTACGCAAGTTCAAGCTCCTCGTGAGGTTCACTGTCTACAGAGTAGAAGCATACGTGGGACGTAACTGAGAGATTAATATGTTTCTCTTTATACACCCCAGAACTTTCTATTTATTGTTGTCAGTAATAAAGAGACTGTACTACAAAAGAAACTCCTCTGTAGGTGGTTCTGATTGGTAAGTCGAGAACGGAACAGCAAGACAGGGTTAGGGTTAATAATCAAGGCGGCAAGGCGGTAAGGAATTCTGCCGAGGGATATGTCTTTTCTCGAAACGCCGATGTTCGCTTCGCCAGTGTAAGTTGGAGTCGACTGAGCAATATTGAGAGGCGAAGCGAATTGCTGGGGCGTGCAAGTTGCGAATTATACTTTGCTCAAACCAATTGGCACTTGACAATCAACCGGTATTTGCCGACAAGTGATCTACAGGCATTTTGGTAAAGAACCGATTTTACTAATTGCGTCTACTCCTCAATAGAGGTCCAAAAGCAGACATGGCCGCAGGTCTCGCTTTCAACCCTCGCATACACCAATTGAAGGGGATAGCAGCTTCAACGCCAAACTGTTTCCTACCACGAACATGCCGAGTCGCGCCATGTCTCAGCAGAAGACTGGCGTCGACAGCAGCGGAATCGGCAAACCCTGTAACGGCTGTCAAAACAAACACGAAGAGCAAGCGAAGACCACTTAGAAAGTTCATTTTCCGCAGCTCGCTGGCTTTGGTGCTTTTAGGCGGATATTTCTACGTCACAGATACTAGAGCTAGTGCTCACAGATACGTTGCTGTCCCGATCATTCGCTGGCTGTATCCAGATGCTGAAGATGCACATCACAAGGGCGTTCTTGCGCTCAAGGAGCTTTACAAATATGGCCTGCATCCTCGAGAACGCAGTTCTCCGGATGAAGATGGGAAACTAGCCACAGAGGTACACAGCTTTATGTGAATTTGATATTAGACGACGCGCCTGACGTAAGAATTATGAATAGGTCTTCGGCTACACCCTCTCCAATCCCATTGGTATCTCAGGTGGTTTGGACAAGCACGCAGATATTCCTGATCCGCTCTTCGCTCTGGGTCCCGCCGTTGTAGAAGTCGGAGGCACGACACCTTTCCCGCAGGAAGGAAACCCGAAACCTCGCGTCTTTCGCATAGTTTCACAATCCGGAATGATCAATCGCTACGGTTTGAACTCGAAGGGAGCCGATCACATGGCTGAGGTTTTGAAACAGCGCGTTCGCGAGTTTGCATACGCCAATGGATTTGGAGACCATGATACTGCGGAAGAGCGTGTGCTGAATGGCGAGGCTGGTGTACCGCCTGGAAGCTTGACTGAGGGCAAGTTGCTTGCAGTCCAAGTTGCGAAAAACAAACTTACGCCTGAAACGGACATTGCCGCCGTCACAAACGATTATGTGTATTGCGTCGACCGGCTTGCCCCATATGCAGACATCATTGTGGTGAACGTATCAAGTCCCAATACACCGGGATTACGAGGTCTACAAGCAGCGGGCCCATTGACGGAAATTCTCAAGGGCGTTGTAGGCGCCGCCAAGCGAATTGAACGCAAAACCAAACCTTTCGTCATGGTGAAAGTGAGTCCCGATGAAGACTCGGAGGAACAAGTCAACGGCATCTGCCACGCTGTTCAAGAATCCGGTGTGGACGGAGTCATTGTTGGCAACACGACGAACCGACGACCCAGTCCACTTCCCAAGGGATATGTGCTTTCGGCCAAGGAACAGCAGACCCTTACCGAGACGGGAGGCTACTCCGGCCCACAGCTTTTCGAACGCACTGTGGCGCTGGTGTCACGGTACAAGGAGAAACTGGACAGTACCGGGTCACCGAAAACGATATTTGCATCTGGGGGCGTCACGAATGGAAAACAGGCACAAGCGGTTCTTGATGCCGGTGCCTCTGTTGCCATGATGTACACAGCGATCACGTATGGCGGAACAGGGACCGTGACGCGGGTGAAAAACGAGCTTAGAAAGGAAAGGAATGTATAGACGAAAATATCATGAATAGATGTAATTTGAGCATTTAAGTACTCTTATCAATTATTAGAGATTATATGTATGTCGCTACCGAGTCGTTGTGTCACTTCTTCATTATCTCCTTCACATCACCAACCTACGACAGAGTTTCCTCAACCTCTCTAACGACTTTCCTGACGCCGTCAACCTGGTGCGCGAAACGGCCAAGGAACATGCCGTCCACAGCTTTACCCAGGCCTCCCTGGCTCCAAAGACCAGGGCCGGCACTACCACCATACAACACCCGAACATCGCCTTCCCGCTTCCCGATCACGATACGAATACCATCTACAACAGCCGAAACGTGATCAACCCCGGCTGGTTGCGGCTTTCCGATAGCCCATACAGGCTCATATGCAAAAATGACAGGGGCTTGGGCCGGTAGCGCCTTCAAAACGGCCTTAATCTGCACTTCACATTCACTGACCGCTCGCCCAACTGCTTGAGACACAACGGGTCCCGGCGCACTCAACTCGCCAATGCACACGAGCGGAATCAGGCCTTGCTTTGAAGCAGCCGCCGCCTTTTTGGCGGTCGTTTCATCCGTCTCTCCAAACATGGCGCGTCGCTCAGCATGGCCCAGTTCAACAATGGAAGCGCCGATTTCTCGCAGCGCCAACGGCGAGACTTCGCCAGTATAAGCGCCTAGATCTTCCCAAAAGGCATCCTGGCCACCTAGAAGGAATGGAGGCGGCAGGTCTCCTTCTATAGGGTCCTTGGGTAACTTGGCCTCCCACTCGCGAATGATTTGCGCCGAAGGGTACACCGTCAGGAAATCTGGGATCAGCGCGAGCAGCAACTTGGAGCGGTTTTTGGGCAGGACAATCTCATTCTTGGGATCGAGCAGGTCACGCAGATACTGCAGCGTCCGGGAAGGTGTGAAGTACATCTTCAATGAGATGATCAACAGCTTCTGCGGCAGGACTGGGTACGACACCGTTGTTGCGGCCATTTTTTGGGGGCTTCTCGCTGCTGTCTCTTGCGTTGTCTTGATTGGACACAAGAGTGGACAAAAGCTAACTTATGAGACGTCCTTCCAATCACAGGCCACGAACCAATTGATCTTTATTTTTGAAATGGGGTTTCTGCGTCGTATCCAAAGTGGTATAAACGATCGGAAGAGAACGGGTGATTTATGCCCACAATGATGTCACAGTAACCAAGAAGGGGGAGGATATAATGTGAAACAAAAAAAGGAGATAAGATTAGCACTACAAGCGAGAAGTATATATTAGTATCTTTGAAAATTCGATAATTTATTCAGCGAGGAATCGTGAGGACTGTATGCGGAGTACGAAAAAGGAAGAGCCGTGGAATGGAGTCTGCGGTGAATAGCACACCCACTTGGGCAGGCCATGGCGGGGTTACTCCGTCTGGAGAGCCCGCTTTTCCAGGGCACCTTTGTCCACGCCTGATTTTCCACGTGGAGAGCGACTTTTGATCTGATCAGAGCCCTGACTACTCGCGTCTTATGAAGCTGCATTTCCGGTTGAATGCCGTCTCTGTTGAGATCGATATTGATCCTGATACTCGGCGTCGGCGTGTCGGCCGGCTGCCAGGCTTCTCGCAAGCCTGGAACAGACTAGCCCGGCGACCCCGGCCGGAGACACGCCGAGTGTACTTCATTTCCTCACATCCGGTCTGCCTTTCTTAGGAGCTGCCGTAGTCTCTCATTTGGCGGGTCAAACTGGCGCTGTCCCTTGATTGTACGAGCGCTGCCCGGAAGCTCCACTTTAGGAAATGCCGCAATGGCGTCACGCTGCAGGCTGGTACCAGCCCACGACTTGTCTTTGCTCTGCTCTCCCGTCTGTGGAAGAGTATTAAAGAGACAAGAGAATATCATATGCACGGTGTGCATTGATCTCTATTCAGCAAGGCCGGTTGTTCGATCATCAACTGTTCTGGATTTCTGTCAGTCGATCAGTCTATCTAAATCACATGCAAATGCCTCCCGGAGTTGGTCCGGGAAGTAGATGTACCTGAGCAACAAGCGTAGAGGCATGGCTTGTTGAGTAATTTAATAACCTGGACCGCTCAGCCTAACTAACTAGATACAAAAAAAGTTATTAGAAATCTTAGTTACCCAATCAGCTGCGAAACAACTCAGTGGAGTATGCCCCCAAGCTAACAATGCCTTATGACGCCAGGGGAGCCAAACCCGGCGCGCTCTACGCCGCCAGTCAGGCTGTGAATCGCGATATAGGCAAATAAATGTGGAATCATCAATTACATACTGCTACATCGACATGAGGTGGTGGAGAATACAACTGTGTGCTGGTGTGCATGCGAGCAGCCAAACGTGGAGCTGTCATGGTACATACGGAGCACTCCCGCGGTGAAACTGGGATGTGGAGTGACAAAGCACATGGGGAACCACGAAAAAGACTGGAGCAGCTGGACTGGAGGAGGGGTATTTCCAGCGAATGTGATTGTGAAGAGGGGGCAAGCTGACGCCATGTGTATATAAGATGTAGAAACCCACTTTCTCTGTTTTCCATCTTCTCTTACACCATCATTCTACCCTGCAGTCATTGTCAGTTACCTGCACTTCACTCTTTGTACCTTTCCAACCATCTTCCTGACACCTTACCCCTTGAATATATATATATATATATATATATACATCATGTCTTCCGACCTCAAGCCTCTCCGCATCGTCATGGCGGGCGACGACGCCGGCCTCGAATACAAGCTTGCCCTCAAGGAAGTCCTCGAGAAGAGCCCCCTGGTTGAGTCTGTCCACGACGTCGGAGTCACGTCGACTAGCGACAAGACAGCATACCCTCACCCGGCCGTGGAGGCAGCCAAGCTGATTGCAGAAGGCAAGGCGGACCGTGGACTGTTCGTGTGCGGCACGGGACTGGGTGTGGCCATCTCCGCCAACAAAGTGCCCGGCATTCGCGCCGTGACTGCCCACGATCCATTCTCCGTCGAGCGCGCCATCCTCAGCAACGACGCCCAAGTGCTCTGCTTCGGCCAGCGCGTCATTGGCATTGAGCTGGCCAAGAAGCTTGCCCTCGACTGGATCACCTACCGCTTCGACCCTAAGAGTGCCTCGGCGGCAAAGGTCCAGGCCATCTCCGACTACGAGAAGAAGCTGAACGCTTAAGCGGTTTTTTTTCTCTCGCTCTTTCGACACGGACTTTAATTTCTTGAACATATCATATACACACAACAAATACCCTCCAGCGCAAAAAATTTCTATTAGCTCTCGTCCGGGACTGGAACCTGGAACGGAAATTATTTTACTTCTTGACTCCATCCGCCCTCGTGCTACAAGCTCAGATTCCTTTTTCATTCTTATTTGAGTTCAGGAGTTAAACGACTCCTTGTTACAATTTGCACATACGTTACAAAATACCCAATCAATCAATATACACTACAATATCCACGGATGTGAGGGAATTGCTGGATTTCTTCTCTTTTGTTGTCGCATGTTTCTTATGTGCTGTCCCACGTATTTAGAGCATGCTAAAAGCAATTTTCTGGGTCAAAGGACTTCTACAGAGATATACATCGAATTCAAGACGTATTTGTGGCTTTTGATTCTCGTTTCAGCTGCAAGCGGAGCTTCAGCTTTTAATCTCCAGGACGATATCTCCAAATTCTTAGAAGACCTAGATTCCATATTTCTTGGATATAGTTAAATTTCCAGAAACTATTGATGGAAATACTCATGGAGATAATCTGGTATTCCCAACTTCATCTCGTAGGCAGCAAGTCAAAAGACACTTGCTGTTGTCGCTATACTCAGCGCCGATTCTTATTGGCTGGTTTTTTGAAGCTTCACCCTCGAGCTATCGATAGCTTTGCCACTCAATCAATTAAACTACAAAAATTGCAAGCTTCTAAAAGGGCTAAATAAAGTGAAAAGCTCAATTCATCACGCACAATTACTTGCGAACGAGAAACCTGGGGCACAAAGCACGTTTGTTGTCTGCCAGCGCATTAGTCAGACCAAAAGTTCTGCGGGGATCTACGTCTTTCGATAAGCACAAGCCCGTCATCATTCCTCATTATTTCCCCAAAGAAATGGTACAACCTCGACTTGGACCTGTCCAACGCAGCGAGTGCCCGTTTCGAACATGGATGTGCTTTTACCTGTCTAACTTTCAGTTGAATTTACTTGTCTGATCGATCGCATCGCATCACGCGCCTTCCCCGCGGTCCCCGAACTTCCCGATATAAAGAGCGATATCTCGCCGGCGTTCGCATCCCATATATAATCCAATCATCGCGCGGCCTCTCAACGATCAATTTAACCATGTCGTTCGGATTCAAGGAAAAGGGCAATCAGCTCTTCAAGGACGCCGATTATGCCGGCGCGGAGGAGATGTACTCTCAAGCGTGAATATACACCAACTCGCCACCGCACCACTACAATAACTAACAACCCGCCCAATGGACGGTTGATAACAGTATACAGATGAATCCCAAAGAACCCAGCTTCTTTACCAACCGCGCCGTCACGCGACTCCGACTCGAAAAATGGGCCGGCGCCGAGCACGATGCGCGCATCGCAATTGATCTAAACGGTGGCTCCAAAGCCCCTGCAAGCCTCAAGAGCTCTCTCTACCTGGCGCAAGCACTGCTGGAACTACAGCGTCCGCAAGAAGCTTACGACGTCGCCATTGACGCCTACAGAGCCAGTCTGAACGCCATGAATGCGCAGACAGAGAACCTATCGAAGATCGTTCTTCGGGCCAAGCAGCAGATATGGGCCGCAAAGGAGACGGCGCGGCTTAGGGAAATGGACAGTACACTGGCAAGCGTCGAGGGGTTGATCGAGGCCGATTTGGAGCGCGAGCTGAAGGAGATGAAAGCGCAGCTGGACAAGGGCGAGATTGGAGAGATCGGCTTCAATGAAGACCAGAAAGCGTTGCGTGAGGAGGCGGAGAAGAAGATCCGACATGTCCGCGAAGCCTTTAAGGCTGCGTCGGGGGGTGCAATCGAAGAACGGGTGCGTCCATAGCATTCCTAAGAGTTGAGGAAAGAGGAGATATACTGACTGTTCGGTTCACAGGTACTCCCTGATTATCTCATTGATAACATCACGTTTGAAATCATGCATGACCCTGTCATCACCGTCTCCGGTCACAGCTACGACCGTATTGGCATCACCAAGTATCTCCAGCAGTCGCACGTTGACCCGGTGACCCGCGCGCCCATGACTGTCAAGGATCTGCGTCCGAACTATGCACTCAAATACGCGTGCGAGGAATTCCTTAGTAAGAACGGATGGGCGGTGGATTATTGATTCTTTGTTTTGTTTCTTGTCATCTTACTGAATTGCGCTTCTTATATCTCCGCAAAGCATGCACCGGCGTTCTCTGACACATACATACTGTACATAGCGATAGGGACTGATGGCTGAGACTGACAGCCCATTTGATAGCCTTTTGGAATAAATGACCATATGACACGTCCGCTTCACTGTCAATAGTAGCTATAGCACACATGGAATAACTATTGTAAGCCCTCGCAGATGACTGAATCCTCAGGCAGAAAACAGCATCCCATGATCCCAACGGTTGGGATCAGTAATCCCGCCCGCTGATTGGCTGGATGGCACCACACATCGCCATCGCTCCATCCATTCTAGCCTTAATAGGCTTAGACAATACCTATTGTACCGTTATTCTTCAGACGAAATGCAATATTACAATGCATTATACCCGCCATGGCCTGTATCAAGATACGCGACATGATACGCCATTTACTACGTACAGAGGCATGAAGGTAAATTACGTCGTTCTGCGTTTTTTATGGACCCGGACTCGAACTTTAGAAAACTAAAAGCCCACTTTTTTGTCATCCAGGTCCCCCCGCGCGCCAGGCTTTGCTGTGTATAAACAACTATTTCCCCCTCTTTCTTGAAGTTTCCGTATACGACTTGAAGATCCATTTATAAGTCGTTTATAGTGAAGGTGAGTGGTTTTGTTTCCTTATTTGTTGTCTTTTTAGGGCAAGATATATTCCCTGGGGAAGAGGGGAAGATAAAAGACCCGGGTATAGCGGGGTGGCATAGGACGAGGGGAGAGATCAAGATCAGACGAATGATCTGATCTCTGTCTGATCTGCTGTTTTCAAATCTGTTTTTTTGTTGTATGAAATATGGGCTAATGAATACGGACTATATCGACAATAGGTTCTCGTGCTTTTCCGAACGAATTATACCCATTGAGGAGGTCATATCACCTATAGGATTACTCAACCTTTCTTATCAACCATGGCAACAACACAAGAGAGATTCGAGAAGGCTGCTGCTGATGTCAAGTCGCTGAAGACAGCGCCAGACAATATGGAGAAACTCAAGGTACGGCGACGAGCAAACCCGAAAGAGATTACTTGAGTCTACACTACATCAAGATGAAGAATTCGTGTCTAATCATTCCTCTTCGACGAACTGCAGCTCTACGGTTTATACAAACAAGGTTCAGGGAATGATTTCTCGAAAGCCCAAGATCCAGGCTTTTCGGGCATGTTCAGCGAGGTCGGTCGCTGTTCTTCCTGTTTCTTCTTTCTTTATTATGCTTTCCCCTTAATGGATGTCTAGAATACAAGCTAAACCCTATGCAGGCGGGTATGAAGTACAAAGCATGGAAGAAAGTAAGCGACCTGTCTCCTGAAGACGCGCAGCTCCAGTACATCGAGCTTGTCGAGTCATTCAAGGAAAAATACGGCTTTTGAGTAACCGGTGAAGGAGGTGGACATCAATGGGCCCATGGTTAAGGATGAATAAGATATATACTTGTCAACGGATGTGATTAGTCAATCAATCATTTATTTCGAATGCCCCAAAGCAGTAAATGGACAAGACCAGAGAACTTGATCAGGTTCATCTATTGTACAGGACGTCATACCTCCCAAGTCTGACCTAACCAGTCCGGTAGCGCATGATTTGCCGTTGCACACCATGGGACATCCTGCATATTGTACGGCGTGAGAGGTAAATCGTAGGGCATTCTAAATCCAACAAGAGGAACATCGTCTCCACTCTGCCTGGAATCCGGCATATCCTGCTTGAAACAAGGCACCATCTGTGCCTTCTGATTAGGCGAGTCTCTCTCGTGTACTAAATCAGGCCAGACGAGTACTCCTATTTCCCAACTGCATATTCGAACTTCGCCGGCTGAGTTGGGGGCGGCACCCCAAGCTTGAGTTGACAGATTAGCCGAGGTTATCATAGCCCAGTCGATCCGGTCCATCTTTGTCTTTTCAGAGAATCGTATATAAGTCTTGATATGTGGGGCGGCACGACGACGGCCTGCGTCTCGCTTTTCTGAAAAACCATATGCGTCAGTACTGGAGGTGGCTGGACAGCCGGCCGGTGCCATACCAGAATTTTCTCTATCTCCCGTCCAATGGCACAAAAAAGGGCGCATATATTGTAGTTGTTTTTGTTGCGTCGCGCTTTGCAGCTTCATGTGGATAGAGCCTCCGGATCCGTAACCATTTAAAGATCTCCTGATTTCGTCTTCTGTGGGAAAAATAATGGAGTATTTGGGTTTCTCGGTCTTTATCATGTTAGAAAATCCAGATGATGGACAAAGGCTACTGAACAAGACATCCTTGAGCCATTTGTCTGCCTGGCCTAACGAAGCAATCGACGAAACCTAGGCAAATTAGCATTCTGGACAGTCGCTTGTGGTCGCATTGCATAATACTTGTATGACTATATGAGGGCATATCTCATTTGTAGCATCTCTTATTGGAATTCGTCGAAGGGCATCTCTCAACGCAGGCCAACCCCACATTGTTGACTTGGAGGAATCCGCACTACTGATCTTCTCTCTTGAGGGCACGCTGGCTATCAAGGCGGCATGAACTGCTCCAAAATCATACTTTTGTAGTTGATTCACCAAGCTTCCAGTCTTCTTCTTACCGTAAAAGTCGAGATAAGCCAACAGATCTCGTTTAAATCTACTTCCAGTCCCGAACAAAGTGCCTTTATTATTATTAAGATTGTCGTTTGTCGAAGCCAAAGGGAGAAGCGGTGATCGCCAAACAGCTTGAGCCATATTGGCCCAGTCCCCAGCGAGCATATTCGCAGTATGGATTATGACCCTAGATCAAAGTCAGATGACAGAATATACTGCTAATATGGGCCACATACTGGGCAAGTTCGTCGTGACGAAGAAGAATCATCATCTTCGAATGATGAGTGCCGAATGGCTCTGGCATGTAAGCAACGATGGGCTCAACATTGGAATAGCGAGCACAAGCTTCCTAAAATAACGTGTCATGGTTAAATGTCAAGTTCGAAGTAATATATGGCTGGTTGATCCCACATCTATTCGTATCCGATTTGCGGAGTCCTGCTTCCACGAACCGTGAATTATTTTGACTTGGACAAGACCCCTCACATCTTCGTCAAACTGGTTCATAATGAAATCGACGTCAAAACAGTAGTTAAAAAGCCAGCATTCGCGAATCATAGGATCGCCAAGTATGTCACCTAACTGGACCGTGTCGACATTATTTCCTGGAGGCAGGTCTTGAATGTGTGTAAGCTGGATAGGTGATGGTATAATGTGAGGTTGTTGCTTATTCAATCCAGAATGCACGTCATCATCAAAGCAATTATGGTTGATTCTACTACTTCCTCGTTCATAAGCAGCATCCCGGGGCGAACGAATTTGCCTGCTGCGACTAGTCAATGGCGGAGTGACGGGCCTGCTTAAAGATGCAATTGCCGCCCTGTTTATTTTGGACGCACCATCTTCGTTATTATCTTCGGCATCATCGGCCCTTGAAAGTTTTCTCTTTTTCGCCTCAGGATACATTCTGTTGGATAGCTTTGGTGATGTATCTTAATAGTTGTAGAGTCTAAAATACGTGAGGAATGACGCCCTACCGTTCGTCTCCGGATCGGGTAATCTTGCGCTCCGTGATCAGCTCATAGATCACTGGAGACGAGCACATACGTGAAATATTCAGCGTCTGATTACAAATTGTAGAAGAGTACAATTAAATCGAACATAGCAGAGGACCCAGCATAGTTGAGCCACGCACGCTATCATAGAAGGGGACAGGTATGAAGATTTCCAGAAGGACGTATGGTTTGGCCTACTCCATAGCCCCTAATTCCTTCAAAACCTCCACACAATCATCTCTTCCGTCTTCTGTCGCTATTTGGAGCGCCGTGTCGCCATATTCGTCTCGTTGATTAATGTCTGCGCCTTGCTCCACCAGATATCTAATGTAATCTGCATGATTTGAAGGTATAGTTTTCATGTAAACCGCGAAATTGAACGATTCATGTCTGACAATAACCTGAATTGGCAAAAAGCATTTGTGTGAAAGGGCACTGTTCAAGGGCGTTACACATTCTTCGAGGGAATTTCCGCTTGGTACATGGCGAGCATTGAAGTTCCAGTCTGCCCCAGCATCAAGAAGAATCTTTATAGTAGAGAGAGACGGCTTAGTTGGAGACGCCTTGTAAGGATCTTCGTAATCGCTAGACATGATAGCAATATGAAGGGCCGTCCATCTATCACGTGTCGCTTTATTGATGTTGATTCCTTGAGAGATGATGTTCATAAGAATGTCATCGAGGTTACGTAGAGCAGCCAAGAAGAAATAATCTTTTGGATACTTCTTCGGCGTCTCGTCCGCATCCCTGTAACGTGACCAGATGGCCGGTACCAGATCAAGGCCGGTACATCGCATAAACATAGTAGGATCAAGGGAACGAGGGTTTCCCATACATGCCACATCGGGCCAGTCATACAGGTGCGAGGGCCATTTGAATGCCAAGATCCGCTTCATGAGCTCCGGTTCCTTCAAGAAGATGCGATCAAGAACATTCCATAACTCCTCTGGTACTGTTGTGAGGTCTTTAATGTAGCCATCAAAATTGGCCCCACAATATAAAAGACATGTCTCAAATGGATCATGTGGCTGAGTGTCCAGTATGAGATGTTGAAGACACATTACAGCCAACTTTGCATTGGCCGTGTGAATGTCGGGGAGCAAGCCTTTCAACTCAGGTGGGTGACCTTGACTAGGACGCATATAAAACTCTTGGAGCGAGAAATGGATAGGCCTGACGTTCGAGATCCAGTACATGCGACTAATGAAGAGGAGACCGGATGTAAGTTCTTCAATGTCCTTAATTTCATAGCGCTTTGTCTCTTCGGAAGACATTTTTAGCTTGAGAGATATTGCGTCAATAAATGTCATGGCGTTTATTTTCTCTCTCGAGTTGAACACCCAAAGAAAACAAGTTTGCAGGAGAGACTTGGTTGTTTGCGGTAAAGTTGCCATTCTACGAAAGATTAAAACGTACGTATCTTCTAACTCAGCTGGCAGCATCTTCAGCTGCGTCCTAATATCTGGTTCTGGAACTTTCACTAGGTCGTTGAGCTGGAGGTCGACCCATAGGTACCTATTTAATGTTAGTGATAGATCTTTATAGCGAGTTGACATTGTACCTACATTCCTCTGGAGTTCTCAATCAGCGTTTTTGTGACGTCCGCTTGAATCTTTGAGTCGATGTGTTTGAGTTCGGAGGCCACACGATATTTGACAAATTCCTCGAGATCCTTTTGTGCAGACCCGTCCTGAGAACTCATAGATTCTATGTTATGCCGGCGAAAGACTCGCAATATGTCCATTTCTTTTCGGCTTGCAGCAAAAGTCTTTACGTTTGCGTTCTGGACGCCGATTTCGCACACGAACTCCAAAATGGGTTTTCGGTACTTCTCATCACATTCGTCTAAACCATCGATGACGACGAAAACACGATCGAAACACTTTGAGCACTGCAAAAATAAATATTCAAGGTCGTCGAACGACGGCCGGCGCGCGTTCATCCTGAAATCGTCGTAAAGTTTTATCACTGGATCGGGGAGATTTTGTATCTCCCAACATAGCTGTTTCACAAGAGTTGACATCATTCGTAGTGGCATATGTTGCGTTTTTCCATCTTCCCCTTCTAGGTAAGCGTATACAACAGATTCCTTGGTAGATTTGCCGCGTTTTTTTAGATGATTGATGGCTACCGAGGCAAGTATGCTTTTTCCAGTTCCAGCAGGACCATGCAACCACAGCACGCACTTGTCCGCATCCTCAGCCCAATTTATGAAGCTCTCCGTTTGTACAAGCCATGACCCCGTATCTTTATATCGTTTCCTAGTCATGATTTTGTGCATTTCGTTGATATCGGCTTGACACACCCATTCAAGGAATTCACGTCTTGCGTTCCGAGCATCCAGGGCAACTCTCTTTATCATGTCATTTTTAAGCGCTGAGGTGTCATTCATAATTATTGCGTTGGAAACTAGAGTCAGGTTTCCAGTCTTTCGTTCCAAATTCGACCGTATCTGACCGAATTGCTCTTCGAATGGCGCCCACTGGACCTTTGCGAGAATTGCAAAAGGATTTACTCGTGTTTGAGTCTTCGGGTCAATATAAGCTCGACGTGCATGCCTGCAGAAGGAAAGTATATTTGTATATATCGAAACCAGTGTCTAACCGCGTTAGCTTTTCATTCAGAGATATTCCAACTAGAATCTAACCTCATGTAGCTGTGGGTCTTTGTTTTTGACACGATCAAAAACATCAAGCGACTTCAAAAGATCGGAGAGATACTCCATCATTTCGGTTAATTTTTCATAGTATTCGAAGTAGTTGACTGCTGCATTGATGACAACTCGCATGACCCCAATAACTATAGAGCTGACTGCCGGATAAGCTTGAATTACAATCGTAGCACCAGCCATTAGTGACTCAATAGACCTCAAAAATGTAAGCGCCCTGTCTGCAATCCTTCCTAAAATGGATCGTTCGCGGTGCAATGCCTCTATATCTTTTATGCTTTGTTCCACATTTAGTATGGACTGAGCACTCATAAAACTCCATGCAATCTTTTCATTATCGTTCAGGTCCTTGCAGTGCTGCGTCCATGCTTCTTGAAATGCAAGATTGGTATTTTTCTGGATAATTTGGTTGGTCTGTTCTGAGCCATTGCTCGAATTTGGAGAAGTAGTAGCATCTTTGGCTAGATCAGTATTATTCTTTAATGAAGGCTCTGGCGCGGAAGGTTTGGTGTTTTTCTTTTGAAATATCTTCAGAAACTTGGGCATCGCGTTAATAAATAATCAATATATATTGATGGCATATGTTTCAAAATTTATGGTCCTCGGGTGCGTTCGAACACACGTAAGTACTCGAAAATCAAGCACATGCTCCTGGGAGAGAAACATATGTAAATATATTGTGCAAGGCTAAGGCAAGGAGAACAAAATATCACTCGGATTCATGCAGTGGTTTCATGTTGCAAGGCAGTGCAACGATGCGGCCTGACTGGTCGAAGCAAGGCTAGTCGGCGCGTAATCTAGTGATACGATTGGCCTAAAGGGATAATGGAGGCGAGGACTATGGCGCTGTGGCACTACTATACAGTGCTAATTTCTAGCCGAACAGGCATCTATACCCAATGGATTTAAAAGGCGTCGTTGTACTTAACCTAGGCACGGTATAGTATCACGGCGACGGCTGGCAAATAATGAGAAAGCAATAAAATAAATAAATTTGAGAGCCAGTGACAAATAGAGATCAACCCAGCAAAAAAAAAGTCTGGATTCCAGCATGCTTAGGAAAAGATCGATGCGCAATGGTATTTATACAGACTAAAAGCGAATGCCCAAGCTAATTGCAAGTAGATAAACGGCAATGAATCAATTATCATAAATTAAGAGGAGAAGTCCAAATTTCCAGTCGCTCGTCGTCCCACAGAGCGTAACCCCAGTCCCAGTCCTTTTCAGCTTTTCGGTCCCATTTAAAAGCATCCTCGAGCTCCTGCTCTGCTGTGTACGGCAATAGAAGTTCCCTCTTCCAGCCCAGATTTGGCCGCTCGATGGGTGGTAACGTAGACCACCGCTGTTCGAAACCCGGAGCTTCGTGTCGATCCGCGGGATAAATCAATGGAAATCTATCATCCCAAGAAACATCGATATCGATCCCAATAAAATTTGCTTCAGGTGCATGCACTCGCACATTGGCCATGACCATATTGCGCTGGAGCAGGCGCTCTGCATGCAAGACACGATAAGTAAATCCTGGTCCGATGGAGGTTAAATCCCTAAAATGGTTACCAAAGTGATCGAGGGAGCTGACAGTATCCAGTTCATAAGCGATGGGTGGACGTTGATCTTCTGGAAGAATTTCCTCAAAGAGAAAGCATCCGGTATCGCTCACGAGCTTGCGTAGATCTTCGGAAATTTGTTTGCAGATAGGTTCGTATTTCGGTACGAGATATGAAAATACACATCCCATTTCTTCATGTTCCCAGAGAGGCATTGTTCCGTAGAACAAACGATAGGCATCCGCATCTATCCACGGATCTCTCCAATAATTTGAATCCCAGTTGGAATCGAAAATTTTGTCGAGCGCCACCTCAGGCGGCCCATAAATATTGGCAAGAATTTGCAGTCGACATATTGCTCTCAAGAAGCGTCGTTTCTCGGTGTCGGATAACGCAATAGGTAATATTTCGTTATGCCACCGAGTGATATCCATCCACGTGGGTCGTGGTACATTCTTTTGGAAGTCATCGAGAAAGTAATGTAGAACTTCACATAAACGAAACAACTTGATAATTTCCTCCAGATTTTTAGGCTCCCGTATTCGGGATGATGAGGTGAGAGCTTGGTTTGACCCTCTAATCTCGTCCTTACGACGCCAGGAGTCTAATAAGGCGATAGCTTCTTCTTTCCGGGTGCGAAACAAAAGGCCCTCGGACCGCACAGCAGTGATGGCCTCGGAGATATCCAGAAGGTCGCCGTATTGTGTTTTCCAAACACAGAAGAGTACTTTCGATCGCACCGCAAGATACGCTTGGTAACATTTAGGGGATGAAAGCACGATCGATTTGAGAGAGGCCCGATCAGGTATTTGACACAGAATATGAGTCAGCAGCTCCGTGGGAATTCCCTCAAGCGTTGGGTTGACCTACAAATGATTAGTAGGTGATGTATACCGCAAAGCACGGGGCTCACCATTTGTGCCAGGATTTAAAGGATCATAGGATGGGTATAAGCAGTGTCAAATATCTTTGAGAAAGAGTGGACAAAAGGAAAGATCGTAAAATTGCATCTACCATCCTCCTCTGTCGGATATATCGTGTTAGTGATACCCCACGCTGCTCCCGCACTATTAATAGAAAATGTGCTTCGCTGCACCCCCTATAAGGCTACTACACCCCGCTCATGAAACATAACGTCTGACAACCGCGGCGCAGTTACTTGAACATAGAAAGAGCATTTCTCATCCAATCAATTTGACTGTACTGTTTAGTCAACGTTGCTCCTAAAGTCGTGCGTATACAACTGAAACACAATCCATATATAAATACAGCTGGCTTGTGCTTATCTAGGTATTGGGTAAACACTCCTCACCCAGTCAACCAGGTTGCTGTAGTTCCATTGCTAGTAAAAGATCTCACCTGAAACATACTTAACTATTTACCGCGCGGCTGGAAACCACATCTCATCCAGTCACTGTAACTATTTGCAGTTTTCTTAGTAACTGCAACGCGATCTATGTATAAACAATGCGCGGTCACGAAAAGAGCACGTTTCATCCAGTCAATTATGGCTCGCTGCACTGCCTCCTTTAACGATGCATAAGCGAAGTAACACCAATGCACAGTACTACTGTAGGGATAATTGTTATTGGCTGTTCTCAAGTCGTTCATTTACTTGAAGATGGCCGAAATCCAGGGTTGCAAGTTGCGAGTCAACCGGGCTATCTGTGTAACACTGGAAGGCATATATATAATGCTCTCTGTAACTCTATTCATCAATGGCATTCAGAAGTTATTCAATATTACTATTGCAAAGATTGATTTGATAGCTACCAGTGCCAAAGTCGTGCACTGCCAGATTTATACAAATACCGCCAATTTACTTGTATTGCCGTTCTAAAATGGGCCTATTTCGCAAAGATCCACCTCCAAAAGCCAAAGGACAGTATATACTGCACTCCAAAGCAGACTACTGTACTTCGAGGCCTGATCCACACAGAAAGCCCTCATGGCCATCATCTGAACCAGCATATGAGGTGCGAGTACCTGAATCAGGACGTCGATATGCCCCTCTCCCTACCCCTAGCCACTATGGTCCTCATTTCGAGAAAGGTCCATCGCAAGAAGAGATTTGGAATACTCGAAAAAAAAAGGAGATCTGGCATTCTGAGAAAGAAATGGACAACTTGAATGTTCGGGAAGAATACCGCAGTCGTGCCCATTCGTTTCATGAGCCCGTAAAGCGACATCAATACTCTGACCCTTACGAAAAACGCCCAGTACCGTGGACAGACCAAATGGTAGCCGAATATGACGAGTACCACCGATTCTCTGATGTTGACCGGAGGGTGACACAAGCCATTACGGACGCCAAAAATGTGCGAGTCGGTCGAAAGGTGACGCCTATTCCAGATGATGGCAAACAGATAATGCACGGTATTTCTATTGTAAAAGCCAGCAGACTTGAGACAAACAGGTAATCATTCCAAACCCGTTAATCACAGAGCATTTAATAGAAACTAAATCGTATTTCCAGGGCCGTGCAAGGTCGCACGGGCTTCAGCCAGAAGTATCCACAAGCATACGAAGAGAATGGCCTTGAAGGTCACACAAGACAGGTGAATACTAAACGAACAAGAGCTATTAATATGAGGAAGTCTGAAAAGGAACTCGTTAAGAATTATGATACATGGAAGCGCCGAATGGAATCATATTCTTGAGATTCAACAGAGCGGCGAGTGTATTAATCACACCACAAAGGCAGCAGCAGGACTCGGTCTGTCATCTTACTTATCATGTGTGCATTGTTATTGTTGGAATATTTCTTTGCTTCTTTGTTTCCCTCTTTCTTTTTTTTTATCTTTTTGCATTTTATTCTCTTGTCCTTTTGTGAGAGTTTACATATCGAAGTAAGATTCTTAGTTGGTTGCAATTGATCTAATAACTACTTATCATCCTTCTAGGATATATTTTAAATACAGTTTTGCTGATATGCTATGTTTTTAAAGGGTGAAAATGTACTAAGGAGTTCAGACGTGACAGAATTACGAATGCTTTAAGAAAGCACAGAATGATGTGTACCTCAACTAATAGGCAAATACCTAGTGATTACGTTCAATTGTAGGTAGTCAGGATTTTAATCTATCAATTTGCTAAGACCTTTCCCTGTTGTGGCAAGTCTGACGGGATAACTTACTGGGTTTCTACTTACTACAGCTGTGTATATCAATTTCTTCTTTAATTGGTGGACGGCAGAGAAGCTGGATGTCTAGTAAAAGAATATCTGAGCGAAAATACGGTAATAATATTCCCTTGACGTCCGGCCGACTTTTCTAACTACCAATATGCTATTTGAGCTTGATGATCTAACAAGTTGCTTTTTAGTAATTCTATAAAGATTATTAGATAAATTGCTTAAGGTCTAATAATACACAGACGGAAGAAAATACAACAAGAAAGTTACCACGCTACCACATAAATCTCTGCACTTTTCCAGGCTCCTGTGGCCATTCAAACCCCTTGTACAAAAACACATACCCAGTGATCGCATTGATAAGCAGAAACCAAGCTGTTTCCATAATCTGAGGCAACGCAGTGAGAATTTGCGCCTTGAATACTTCTGACCGAGGCTCCTGGCGCCGAAAAACGTCTGGAGTCTGCTGGCGCGGAAGGTTCAACCTCCATATCACCCACGGAATAATGAAATACCTTGGTTCGACAAGAGGTGCTGTGATGAGCGAGAGGGTGGTAGCAGCCAGCCAGATAATGACAAAGCTGACTCGAACTTGCTGTTGGTCACGCTGCTGTTGACGATATAGGACATGTGCTTGGATTTTGTCCAAAAGCTCCGGTGTGAGAACTTGGGTTTGTGGGTCTTGTTTGGCCGATGGAGATTTGGAGTTAGGAGACGCCTTTTTGGTCGAAGTAGATTGTTTCGAGGCCTGCTTTTTCTGCTGCCGCTTTGCTTCTCTTTCCTGCTTTCTGGTTGGTTTCTCGGGCTCTAGCTTGGCGGGGGTGATGTCCTCTTCTTGGTCTGCGATTGGAGCAAACGAAACTTTGGGTGCAGGAGGGGAAAAGAACCCAAAGGCAGAAACAACAGCCCACGCACATAAGAAATAGACTGGGACAACAGCATATTTGACGGCAGGGTGATACCGGGTCAGAAGTCGGAAAACGTAGAAAACGTAGTGGCGATTGTCAGCCAGAGTAAAGGGGTGTACAATGGTGTTGAAATGCACGGCCGCCAACATCAATGAGATGACCACGAAGGCCGTAAGCATTCCAGGAAGTCTACGGGGTTTAGATAGTCGATAATCGAAGATCTCTGGAAGGAAACGTCGAGGAATTGCAACATTCAAGACCCCTATCAAGATCAGAGGCAATGAGAAGAAGATGAAATAGGGCCAGATGTAGAGCATTTGTGGTATATGGATACTGGCAGCATGAAATTCCTTGTGTCCCAAGACAACACTGCCATTCCACAAAACAAACACTCCAAATGCCGCTAGTATAAGGAGGTGTGGGATAATGGATGCTATAATGAGAGGCAGCTCGCTCAGCGCAACACATGCCAAGGACAAGGCAGTCTTGAAATAATCTAGAGCATATCAGCAATGATTGATCATATGACCATCTAGAGCTCTTACCAAGAAGGCTCGCTTCCGCAACCAGCGGATCATATAATTCCGCCTGGAAGCCTTTTCCTACAATCTCGGTTAAGAGAGTGTGTTTGCATGGCTTCGAGGATTGACGAATTGTGCGAACTACTTCGAGTCCACCCATGAACACAGACACCCAAAATATATTTGTCTGTCTGAAAACCAGAGAAATACATCCAATGACGAGAAAGGCCAATGTCGGTAGGGAAAGATGGCCACGCAAGGCATCGCCTGATGTTTTCTTCGCGCCCGCGGAATCGGATCTTTTGATATCCCATATATATGCTTCAATCACGACTGCCAAAGCAAGCAGGTCGGTGTAATATAGACCCGAGAAGAAGAATAGGGGTGGGAACAAACAAATATTGAGCACGGTGTGGCTCAAAAATGCTCCAGAAGGCCGGATATTTGGTTCTCTTCGCAGCAAATCCAACATTGTCTGAAGCCGCCATGGCAGTACAAACGCAGCAGCAGCAAGATTCGTCGAGCGAAGTTCAGTTACGCCAACTTCCTTGGGAGACCCTCGGAGCAAAAGAAAGCCAGCGCAAAGGACGTATGACCATACATACAGCCCTGGTGGTGTGGTTATTTTAGGGTCCCAATGGAGCCAATCATTTCGCCAGTAGGCTTGCGCTTGACCGACGTGGAATACTTCGTCAAGGTACGGCTCTTGCACAACATCATTCACCTGCTTTCTCCATAGCAATAGCGAAAGCAGGACGAAAGGCACCAAGTATCGGCCAGCTAACGTCAACCCGGTCTCTGCCTGCGGTGAGTTCATGGTGATCAGGCGTCCTCACTTAGATGGTGTAAACACAGAAGGCAACAACATCGGCATCTGCGCATTGGCCTTCTTCAATCCTTCCCAGTTTCCAATGGTCTGCAGAGGGACAAAAATGTGAGACGTTGCTCTGGTCTAAAAGGCGGCAATCCCGAAGCTCCGGTTGGCTGTAGCGCTGCAAACCAGGCAAACACAGCGCATTCCCGCCCCGCAAAGTAGGCATAACATACTCGCTCACAACCAGGTCTTGTTGATCTGTTTCTGGCGTGCGCAAGTATGGATACACTCTTATAAACATCGATTACCCCTCTGCTCGCTTTCTGCGACTTCCACTTCATTGCGACAAAGTGCAGCTCATATCGCCGCTTGTACCGACGCGTCTTGCCCCTGCCTGTCAAATTTCCGCAAAGATCAAACTCGAACACGCGCCGCTCATGGCTTTCCCTCTACAACGAGGCATTACGCCTCCAGAAATAGAATTTCTCTCAGAGATGGAGATGGTTACCGTCGTGCCTCGACAACGCCTGGAAGGACTTGAGTTGTTATCGGTGAGTGCAGATTTGCACCCCGCAATCTCTTTACATTCACCCCGCGGCCTTGCAGGAGTTTGGAGATCTGCATTCCTTGTTTACGCATTGACATGCCTGTCTGGTATCGGAGGGCATTTCTGCGCAAATATTAAACTTACTAACATGACACGTGAATTCTGCTGCAGGGCCCTACGGAAAAGTTATTACCCCCGCAGCGCGCGTCACTCCCTCTCTGGCTCGCGATCTTACTGAAAAGGCAGCGGCGTGTAAATATAATCCCACCGAACTGGCTCCATCCCGAATGTCTACAGATTATCCTCCAGTTCGAAACGGAAACAAAAGAATATTCAGATGCCTTTTCGCCCCCGCCGAGACTGCCAGGGCAACGTCGGGCAGGCGATGAGAGCAGACAGCAAACGAATCTTCCTCGACCCAAGTACACGCTTGACGGACAACGATACTATCCAACGCCGCCGTTTCTGCCGCAAAACACAGCAACGGCGGCAGCTAATGCATCAGAAGACGACAAAGAGCTTGCCCTTCCGTACCACTGGCTGGAGGTAGGAAATATGCTCCTAGATGCTGCGAGTGATGACCTCGCCGAACCCGATCAAGTACGGCGACTATTAAAAGATCTGAGGGAAGTACGAATGTCGAAAATGCGAAAAGGTATCGATGTTCTCGATACGGCTGCAGTAGGTGGCGGCGGAGTCTCGCTTACTGGTGTTGGAGCCATGGAAATCGGCGAGATGAGAGGCTTCGTCGCTGGGGTGGTTGAGGGACTGCGAAAAATTGGCGCATCGCGCGAGCAGGCACGCAGAGAGCAGCTTGCTGAAGAAGGGCCTACCCAGGGCTACACTCAAGATGATGATGACGACATGGAATTTTAGAACGATTTTGATACATGATTTACTCGCATATATGAAGGGCGTTTTCTATTTGAGGATGGTTGGTGCATAGAACGGCTGGCGGTTGTGGTTTTTACTTTAGCGAAGGTTCCTTTCTGTTTGCAACCAATACCCAAAAGTGAATTGAAAATTCATTGCATCTACATAAAAAATTTGATATGCTTATTGATTGATCCAAAGACGCCGTACGGGATGCTAAAAGTCACTGAAAAGGGTCCGAGTAAGCGGACGACTATCAAAATCAAAACTTTGAACCCGCGGTATTTCGTTCACTAGAAATAGGAATAGTTGAAGCCTTCCGAAATATGTCTGCGAGTACAATGGGTGCTCAAAAAGCAGGACTCGTCGCATGCGAAGCCTCCCGATCCTTTTGTTGGAGTTTCCTCCGAGCGGCCAGAATCATATCATCCCTACGCTTTTGCAGTAATCGCTGACGCTCGGTCTTGTTCTGTGACCAGCCATTTTCCTGCTTCGCGACAATTTCCGGTTCATCTGAAATTCGGCTGCCGAGGTTGTAGCGAGAAATGAGGTCTTGTGCTCCGGACTTTGCGGCAGGTGCAGGTGTAGCGGCGGTAGCCGGACTGGGAGGCTGTGGGATCTGCGGTTGATACGACGGTGGAGGCTAAAGAAAAACCAATGTTAGTCCAAATTCCGATACTTCAAACATGGATATAGCTGCATTGCGCGTGGCAGAAATCATTGCCTCATGCGCCAGCCAAAAAAAGAGCAGGAATAAAACGTACAGTGTCCAACCCTCGACCAGTTAGGATACGCTCTGTAGTCGCCGCAACACTACCGCCATTCCGTTGTAAATCCCACATGATATCTCGCCGGTTGAGCTGGGGAAACATTTGCGAGATCTGCTCGACTTGCGCCGGGTCGATCATGCGACCGTGCGATCGGCCAGAACCATTCGCTCCGCTGCTGCCATCGCGATTCAGGAACCACCGGATAACGAGAAAGGAAACAACTGCTAGTGTGAGCAGCGAGGGAATATTGATAGAAGGCTCTTCCTCCACCATGTTTGGGGGCGTCGGTGTGTGATGTCAGTGGTATTGTTATCGGCCGGGTGCCCGATGATGAGATTCGAACGCTGAAAGCGAAGGATGAAAACGTAACAACAAGGGAAATTTGTCGACTCCGCAGAAAAAACCAGATATACTTCTATCCGGACACCGTTCCGAGGCGTAACCGTAGATGTGTATGCTATGCTTGTCTTGCGCGGGCTACAATCAGGAAGTAGGATGGGCTGAGGCTGACAGGGCGGTGGCGGCGACGTTGCCACAGCCGGGGTTGTTCACGTGCTCCGTAAGCCCATACAAAAGAGCTGCCATTTTGGGCAAGTAATTCACGTGGTAATTCTCTATCTGCAGATTTGTTATCAGTTGCAAGAACGGCTCGAAAACGTATACAATCGTATATCTTTTGCCGTAGCAGACGAGTCTTGACTGGTAAACGCCTGTGAATGAGTGATGGGCTAGGTAATAACCATACTTTGCGTTTTAGACAGAATCCCGAATCCAGCATTTACTGTACAATTAATGAGGTAAATATGCCACTACTAGTAGTACCTCCAATCACAAGATCAGATCTTCGTTAAGCACTCCATGACTCTAAACAACACTCAATATGAATATGCAAAACCCAGATATATAGGACATCCTCCATCCAACACCAAACAACCCATTCACTCCTCCAATACCCAAGAACAATTGGAATGAATAGAAGACAGTAAAAGCCGTGACATGTATAAGAAGGAAACGAATCACTTCAGATCAGCTGGTGTCAGTGCTTGTACCACACTTGTACCTTCGCTGAAACGCGTCTTGAAGATTCGGTTGGCATTTTGGAACATGCCGTCTTTGAGAGAAACGACAATAAACTGAGATCCCTTGAAGCGCGTCTTGATCAAGCTTCCAATATTTTGTGTGTGTGACAAGTCGAGAGCTGCGTCGACCTCGTCCAAGATGTACATTGGCGCTGGCTTGAATTGGAGAAGGGCCATGATCAGGGATAAAGCAACAAGTGAACTACATAAGGCGGCATTAGTCTTCGAATCTTGCTAGCAAAGAAAATGGTAATTAAACTTACCGCTGCCCACCACTCAGTTCTGTGAGACTCTGCTTCCAGACTTTACCAAGAGAGACCTTGACTTCCAATCCGTCTGTAATCTCTTTGCCCTCCGGAGGGTCGAGTTTGGCGAAACTGCCAGGAAGCAATTCGGAGAAAATTTGACCAAAGTCGCCATTGACCTTGCTCCAAGTCTTGTGCAGAGCTTCCTTTTTATATTCGTTCAGGTTGACTATAGTCTCCTCGATCTTCTTCTTATCGCGAATAACAGTCTTCATCATGTTCTTGAGGGCGACTTCTTTCTTCTCGACGCTGTCAATCATGTTCATGACCTTCGGATTAATCTTTTTCTTCATTCCCTGGAAACGCTCTGTCAGATTCCGCAGGGTTGATCGGCACTCTGCAATGTTCTGCCCCCGGAAATCGTAAGGGGTGTTTGGACGGCCGAAACTGTCCTTCTCTTCTTCGATCCATTCATGTTCGCTCTCCATGTTTGCTACCATCTGAGCAGCCGCTTGCTGGTCTTTGTGGAGCTTCTCAAGGCCATGACCCAACTTCTGTGACTCTAGGCCTTCCTCGGTAATTCGCGCATTCTTGGAACGAATAGCTTCCTCGAGATCGCGCAATTCATCGTCAAAGCTGGTTAGTTTCGCCTGCTCTTCTTCTAGTTGTGCTTGTGCAATATCATGGGAATCCTAGAAAAGTCAATATCGACACACAGCCTAGACGAGACACATGTCTTAAATACCTTGAGTTTAGCTTGTTCCTTCTTGAGAGCCTCCATCTCCTCTACTTGAGATGCCATAGTCGCGTCGGCTTCAGCCAATTGCTCCTCGGCAGCAGAAAGGTCGCTGCCAGCTTGGTCGGACTCGAGGCGCGAAGCTTGAAGTTCTTTTTGCAGTGTCTTGAGGGCAATAGAATTCTTACTAAGACTCTTTTTCAGCACGTCCAGAGACTTTTGGAGTTCGGCCAGTTTGTCGTCCTTATTATTGTCAAACTCTTTCATGTCCTTTTCTATCCGCTTAATATCTTTCAGAGCCTCGGCGTGACGAGCTTTCGCCTCGGTGATATCATTCTTCAATTGCTCGATGTTTGCCTTCATCTCCTCGACAGCATGGATAATCTGTTGCCAATCAATACCAGTTCAGTCTGCATAATCAAGCTGCTTGAAACTCACCGATGACGAGCTATTACTGTTGATCTGGTCCTCTGTAAGCTTGATTTCATGGTTCTTTAGATCTAGCTCTTGCTTCAGAGCCCGCACAGCATCCAACTTTCTTTTCTCCTTGGCCATGGTTTCTTGCAGTGTGGCTAATTGTCGTTCTTTAGTCTTGAGTTCTCGGGTGATCTCGTGGAGCTTTTGAAGAACCACAAGTACACCGCTCGAATTTGGGGAACTACCCCCGGATAGTGTTCCGGATGGGTCGTAAACGTCGCCTTCCAATGTGACACTCTTCAACCGAACACTCGGGTCAAACGTAACTGTTTTTGCAACTTGCGCATCTTGGCAGATGAGAGTAGAACCAAAGACGTAGTTCATTGCCGCGGAAACTTCGTCGTCATATCCAATTAGGCTCAAAGCAAGATCAACTTTCCCTGGTGCCAGCTTCTGTGCAGCTCCAATCTTCTCGGCAGAAGCTTTGAAAGACGAAATTTTGTTCAACGGGATAATGGTTACGCGTTTGCGAAGCTTGCCCTTTTGCAGCAACTGGGAACCAGTTTCGGCACTGTCAACAACCACGTTGTAGAGACGTCCTCCAGCGCAGATCTCAAGCGCTGTTCCTGCTTCCGTCCTATTTTTGTCGAGTGTGAATAATTGAGCGACAAGGCCTTTGACTTTTGTCCGGTCGAAACCCTGGTGTGGGTCTGAGTAAGAAAAGTCAAGGTTTGCAACTTTCCTGTTCAATCCATCTGCTCTTTCTCGGAGTTCTCTGATGGAGCGTTGAAGATTCGATTGCTCTTGGTACATCTCCTCTTCTTTGCCGGGCTCAAATCCTTGCTTGGCCATTTCAGCCTCCAATTTGCTCGCGCGTCCTCGCAATGATTCCAGCTCCTTGAGAAGACCGGAGTTTTGCTCTTTGGCCTTCTTTGCACGAGGCTCTTCCTCTTTGATTCGCTTCTCAAGATGAGCAATCTTAAGCTTAGCTTGTTCTTGCTCCGTTGCATCAGCGCTTGCGCGGTTGCGAGCGTCTTGCAGCTGTCCCTGGTAACCATTCTCTTGGCCTTCCTTGGATGCAATGCCAGTCTGTAGTGTCTGAAGCAATTCCTCTTTTTTCTCGACCTCTGCATTTTGGGCGTCAAATTCGGCTTTCGCGGCGTCGTATTTCTCTTGAAGTTTCTCATAGACTTTTCTCTTGTCCTTGAGCAGTTTTTCAAGCTCTGTGACATTCTTTTGGCTCGCTTTTCGCTTCTCCTTTTCTTCTACCACGCTGGAATTTTTAAGCTCGAGAACAGTAGCCAATCGGACCAATTCGTGGGAATGCTCTTTGACTTCGTTTTCCAAAGCTTGGAACTTGCCGCCCTTCCGTAATTCCTTTTCGCGAACAGATTTAACGCGCTTGACATCTTCCTCGAGATGAACAATTTCATTTTTAAGCTTAGTTGCATTGTCTTCAATCGCTTGAATTTTTTGCTTCTTCGCTTCGTACTCTTCTCCGGTGACTCGCAGTCGATCGTTGCTCTTAACATAATCGTGAGCGACGACCAGACGTGTGAGGCGTTCAACATCGTTCTGTGTTTGTTGAAAGTCGAGGAAAGCACGCTTTTCGCCGCGCAGCTTCTCCAGCTTAGGTTCGATTTCTTCGTTTAGAAGGCCTTCAATCTCGCGGACTTTCATTTCCTTCTTCGCCATTGTCTTTCCCGCTTTCTCTTTCCTATCCTCGAACATTCGCGTACCAGCCGCTTCCTCGATCATCGACAAAATCTCAACCGCTTTCATGTTCAAGACTTTGGTAATGCGACCTTGCATGATCAAGAAATTGGGGTTGTTGATGTTCAACTGAACACTCTGGAACAAATTCTGGACCGTCTGTTGTTGCGCGCGATGACCGTTTATGAGATATTTGCTAGTACCGCCCAGCACTATTTGCCGCGTCACCGATATGCTGCCATATTCCTCAAAGCCAATGGGCGACTTGGCTTTGTCGCGGTTATCAAATACGATCGTGACGCTAGCTTTGGTAACACCAGCCTGTCCGCGCTTGTAAATGAGATCTTGGAGGTTCTGCGCTCGCACGGTGCTCATGTTGGTAATACCAAGGACAAAGCAAATGGCATCGAGAATATTCGATTTTCCACTACCGTTGAGACCGGTGATGGAGTTGAAGGATTCGTCCCTACGCGAAAAAGCATCAGATTATGGTCAACCAGTCTCCTGCGACCGCGCGATTTGGATCGTTGGGCACGGATCGCAGGGTAGAAAGCGCATAAACAAAGTGATATTGTCTGGAAAAATTAACTTGACGAGAAACATACCATCCTGAGATGACCGTCCGCACGGCGTACGACTTGAAGCCCTATTGTTGATGGTTAACAAATACCATCGCCGTCATCGGCAAGATGGTTGACAACTCACGTCGATAATGATTTCCACGATCCTCATGGTTGCAAGACCTTCAAAGGCGAATTAAAATTTGAAAAAAGTAAACATTAGTATATGCGCCTGTAAGGAGCTTCCTCTTGCAGCGGTGCGAACGTGGTTGGCGACGATAATCTTCGCAGCTTCTGTGTTTTTGTGTTGTTGGTCTGGCCGCCGAAGCTGTTTATGGTTTGCCTAATCCAGCCTAGGTGTCACGTGTCGCGCAGGCAATTTACAAAAAGCCCCGCGTCCCGACAGCTCATCGTGCAGTATAACTTTACACCAGGTTATGAACCCTTAGTTGGAGTAGCAATCGCAGGTAAAATGGCGGGTTTACGTTCATCATACAGCCCGGCATCGCCTTTGGATAGGAAAAAGTGACATGTCGTTCTCTACACATTTACTAGACATAGATGTAGTCAGAGTCAAGGACTGGATGGTTGGGATTAAGAGCAGTGCTCTAAATGCGAGCAATTTGTCTTTTTCAAACTCCAGGCAATCCAATCATTAGCCAGAGAGAAAATGCAGTGCCTACATTGCCCAATGGCAAACCTTTGCCGAGTGATAACGCCATTTCTGCCAAAGTGTAAACGCTCGTTCCCATGCTACCCAATAGACCAACATGAATACGTGTCGCATCAAACACCTTTATGAAGCTTGCGAGGGAAATCCAATCCGCTGGATGCCTCGGCCAGGGTCCAATCTGTTGTCGAGATCTTCATAACGAAGTATAAACTCGCGCTACGGATAATTTTGTTAGTCTCTCGAGAGTAATTCAAGCATGATTTTGAACAGTACATACCCGAATCTTTTTCCATGACGCTGGATCCCACCATAGATAGACACCCCGTTCGCTCACTCCACGTTCGACATCGACAGGGCCTGGGTAGGTTTCATCCCTCGTAAGCCAGCAGCGTTCCACCTTGTGATATCGCCATTTGCGGCCCATTAATTCTTCGGCCACGAGTTCTTGCAGAACGTCGCGCGGCATGCTATAGAAAATATAGAACAGCGTCTCGTCACTGAAACTGGGTATACGAGACTGTAGAGGCTGTACATTTGCAACATTGTAACAGCCGGGTATCGCGAAGTCTTGTTCAAGAGGTACAGCGGACATGGAGGCGACGAACGGTGACGCAAAAGAGTGATGTAGAGGTCTATACCGAAATATTAGCTGAACCGTTCGACTACCTAACGCAAGAGAACTTACTCTGGCTGATTAAGATCTAACCCCAGTGTCATCAGGTCCTGACCCACCGCCAGGCTCGCGACATCCGGACTCTCACTGTGGATCATCCTGAGTAGCCCTGCCAGTCCAAACTTGTCAAGCTCGCTCATCTGCGAAAGAGAGGGCTGTTCAGTGGTTTGACCTGAGCTTCCAAGCTCTTGAGTCTCCCCTGATCCAGCCTGTGCTTGACGTTGCTGCAATTGCTGTCCTTGACTGGTTTCGCTGTCCGGAAAACTCTCAGAATGAAGAGCTCGGTGTGTACCATCGGCGTCCTAACGAAATTAGTGTCCATTACAAAAGGTTCGGATTGTGACAAACACACTTCCTTATCTTGGCTAGACACGCCATTCAACCCTTGCGGCGACCTTGAGACCGGCATTCCTACAGCTACTTCCATGAGTTTCCGAGATGATTTGACGGTTGGAAGTAATCCCTCAAGCAACGCACCTCCTGAGCCTGTGTTTCCCGGTGAAATGACACGGCTATTCTCCTGTCCGTTCATCGCTGATGACATGATGTTTCGCGCCTGCGCCGATTGCGTTTGACTTGAGAATGCCAAGCCAGGTCCGTAGCTTCCAAAACCCGTACTTTGTAATACAGAGCCCCTCCGCTCTTGCCCAATATCGTTCAGACGAGCTTGGATTCCTCCTGGCGGAATATCTGCTGCGTTTCTCCCCAACGGCGGGAACTCTTCGATGTTTCCTGTTTGTGGCTGACCGCCTCCTAGCTGACCGCTAATGCCTTGACCACCGTTTCGGAAATCATCTAATCGATTGGCAAATTGAGCGCCAGAGGGGAATATGTCGTCTTGGGAGGGTTGTTGCTGGGAGAAGTGTGTCTGAGTTTGGGATGCCCGAGATGGAGGTTGACTTGAAGGCGGTTGTTGTCTTTGGACTGGTGTTTGTTGGGTCGCACGCTGTCCTGCATTAGCCCAGACCGCTTGGGCCGAGGACTGGGCCTGGTTTTGTTGCGGAGCTCCCGACAGAGAAGGAAATTCACTTGTGCCCTAGTGTCAGTCGGCTGGTTCTTTGAATGTGTATTTCGTGGACTGCGAGAAGATGGGAAACATACGAAAGATCCAATGGTGTAGCGGGTTGAGATCCGCCGAGACTCTGCGCGAACGTTCCCATCGATCCAAGATTTCGCTGCTGATGACTTTGCAGCCCTGGAGCCGCACCCATGGGCAAACCGAAATTCCAATTCGCGCTCGACCCTACACATGCCAATTTCAAAAAGAGTCAGTCAAACGCGATCTGATTATTTCATTCCACGGAGCGCACCTATCTTCCCATTCGGTAGTCGACTTGAGGCAAGAGGTGCATTTCGAGCTTGTGCTTGCTGTTGTTGTGTAGGGAATCCGGGCATGCCTCTCAGCTGCTGCGGGCCTGGTCCTAAACGTCACTCAAAGCATCAGTACTCGTCGAATAAGCGAGAAAACAAAAATGAACAGGATTGCGAGCTCCAGGAAAGCGAAAAACGGCGAGTGCGACCCGACCATCTTCACAGAACACTACCAAGGAGGGCAGCTCGCAATGGCACAGTTGTGCACCGACAAATCATCGACCCCGTTCATTCACACAGACTTTTCAAGCACGGTGCAGGAGGAAGAGACCGCGCGAATGTCCGCGAATAGCTGTCGCATGGCAGTTGGTGGTGGGGGGGTGGCTGCGAAGCAAATTACCTGGCCTATTCATGGTGAAAAAAGAGTTCCAATATCGTCTGGCGAAAGGATGGGGAGGATGGATGTAGAAGAGGTGGAATTTCGAAGCGCAAAGGAGTCAACAGACGCCACTCTTGAAAACTGATAAGACAAGCTCGCGGCTCTGGTTTCGGTGCTGCTCTTGGAATGATCGCAGGCTGAGAAGTATTAGCCGCCGTGGGCTTTGCCGCGCGCTTCTTTCATTGGAGGCCCTGGATCCACCCAGGGTTAACGAATCACCAGGTTAACTCTTATTTTCTCAAAGGACGCCGCCTGCAAAAAGGGTCAGATTCTAGCGAAACTCGGGCTGCTATCAATATATGCTCATAATCGGCTTGCTGGGCATTTACTCGATACCGCTAAAATACTAGAGGAGCTAATGGTACGACCCGATTAGACCAAGAACGTAAGAAAATTCGAGCAAATTCAATTTAAACGTATAATTCAAGGCAATTCTGCATGTCATATACAGCAAACTAGACACAGCGATCGATTTGGCTGTTTGGTTTCGTTTTTCATGGGGGCAAAGTCGTGGCTACTTTCTAGAGTAAGTCACGTGACACTAAGCGCTAATGGATTTTGAGATTCTGTCAAGCCGCTCGCTCATCCAAGTTGAAGAATCAGGAGTTCGCCGGCCACAGTCACCTCCTGTTATCGACGGCAGCTAGAGGACAGAGTTGCAATGAATCGACAATCGGTCATACGTCTGACTCGCCAATTGGGCACTCTGTCCACAGATTTACCACCTCCCTACCTTGCTCCTGCGATCCATCACAGCGCTCAGTCGACAAGCTTTTCCTCGACAGCCATCAATGCCCGCGGCCGTTCATTCCCCGACAAAAGCAAAAACCGGGGAGTCTCAGCTATCCACAGGACAGGTCCCAAGCATCCATTGAGTGTCTCAAAATTTCCGCTACCGGTCCCAGTCAGCCGAGCAGACCTGCCTCCGCGCCAGACCAATCCAGATCATGGGCTCTGGGGGTTCTTCCCTCCCAGCAGATTGCCGACGAGCACACCTGAATATGACATTGCACACGGTATGTAACATTCGAGCATTGGATATGAGTATACTGACGTGTGGCCTCGATAGGTCGCGCATGGTCAATCCAAGAACTTCGCGGGAAATCTTGGGACGACCTCCATTGTCTATGGTGGGTTTGCGTGAAGGAGCGCAACCGTATTTCTACCTCAAACAGAGAGAGAGAGAGGCTCAAGGCCGGTTACGGAGAAGCTGAATTGCAGGATCGCGACAAAGTGGTAGGTGCCGGTGCCCTGTAAATAACGTGAGATTACTCTTTCATGATTCTAACGCAATCATACTACGGCACGCAGGTTCGGGCTACCCAGCATGCTATCAAGCATGTTCTTCGAGAAAGATGGTACGCTTGGGAAGACGCGAGGCAAATATGGGTGGCAAGCAAGGCACCAGAGGTGCTAGAGAAGCTGGAGAATGAGAGGAAGCAGCGGGAGCGGGAGCGAACGCAGATGCACCTACAGAGGCAGAAGCAGAAGCAGCAACTGCAACAACAGCAAAATGAAACATCAGATCTCTAGGTGATGAAATAGAGAGGGCGAACGCACGAGTGGAGGCCTACTTCAACTCGGCGATTCTCAACGCAAATATGCTCTTGGCTTCGGTGAAATTTTCCGACAACGAGGGCGCATTCTGTACAATTTAACAGTTAGCTTTATTTTCTTCATCCTGCATCAATGCGCGATTGTGTCGCGTACAGAAACATGTACATTAGCTTAGACAATTTTTGGTACTTTGCCTAGAACTCCTGAAGCATAGATGGCTGCCCGGCGAATAAATAGTAAGAATAATACGTGTTGGGGCCACCGCTTGTTTGGGTGGCTGCCTCCGCGGCAAGAGGCTAGTTAGCTAGCCATTCACTAGTGCGACAGCATCAGAGCACCCATATCCATCCAAGCACTTCTTCTACTTTCCTTTCTCCCTGTGCAATACCCAAATACCCTCTCCCGGTCATAAGTGTGTGCTTTCCTCGACCATATATCTCTACTTCGACGTGCAGCATGGATGAAATTGCCCCCGAGTACGATGTCGTCGTGCTAGGCACCGGTACGTCCCAAGTCTTACCCCGCAGCGAGTTGCTGTCATGCTAACCAACGTGCACCCAGGCCTGACGGAATGTGTCCTTTCCGGGTAAGCAGTCTATACTTCGACTCGTATGACACTTTGAAGCTGCTCGGTAGTTATTGACGATATTGCGAAGGGTGTTGAGTGTCAAGGGCAAGAAGGTGCTTCACATTGATCGCAACGATCACTATGGCGGGTAAGCTTGCGATCCCCTCATCCGCACCATCTCTACGGTCTAATTGACTATTGACGTCAACTCAGCGAAGCTGCATCTGTCAATATCGAAACGGTAAATTGAATCAAGCTCGTCTTTTTTATATTCTGTCTAATATGCCCCATTGGCAGCTTTTCAAAAAATACGGAAACGTTCGTCCCGGCGAGGAACCATGGAAGAAGTATGGCCGAGTGAACGACTGGAATGTCGACTTGATTCCCAAGTTGCTCATGTCGAACGGGGAACTAACAAACATCCTGGTCTCAACTGATGTCACACGATACTTGGAATTCAGACAGATTGCTGGAAGCTACGTCCAACAAGGACAAGGCCCAAAAGCAACCGTGGCCAAGGTTCCCTCAGATGCTGGCGAAGCCTTGCGCTCTTCTCTCATGGGCCTCTTCGAAAAGAGACGGGCAAAGAAGTTTTTGGAATGGGTTGGTGAATTCAAAGAAGATGATCCCAGCACTCATCAAGGTGGGCAGCTCAATTCACCAGCTCATACCTGGCCAGTCTAACAATTAAGTAATCCACTACTACAGGACTCAACCTGTCTGCTTGCACCATGAAGGATGTCTACGATAAGTTTGGTTTGGAGGCAGGTACTCGTGACTTTGTGGGCCATTCGATGGCTCTTTACCCATCCGATGAATATATCGAGACTCCCGGAAGAGTGATTGAGACCATCGAGCGCATCCGTCTGTACGTCAACTCCATGGCCCGTTACGGCAAGTCGCCCTACATCTACCCGCTTTACGGTCTCGGAGAGCTGCCACAGGGCTTTGCACGTCTCTCCGCCATTTACGGTGGTACCTACATGCTGAACACAAGTGTTGACGAAGTCTTGTATGATGAGAGCGGCAAGGTCTCTGGCATTCGAGCAACCATGAAGGAGCGTGACGAGGCTGGGGAGGGCATGAAATTCACAACCAAGACTACCAAAATAATCGCCGATCCTTCTTATTTCCCCAACAAAGTCAAGGTTACTGGATATGTCATTCGGGCTATCTGCATTCTGAAGCATCCCGTCGACAAGACTGATGGAAGCGATTCGCTCCAGCTCATCATTCCCCAATCCCAAGTTGGACGCAAACATGGTTAGTATCCTGACTGATGCAGCAAAAGAAAAAGAATGAATCTAACAGGCCCAGATATCTACATTGCCGTTGTTTCGTCGGCACACAACGTCTGCCCGAAGGGTTACTATATCGCGATTGTCTCAACCATTGCCGAGAGCGAAGCCAACCACCACGTGGAGCTTGAGCCTGGTTTCCAGCGACTTGGCCAAATTGAGGAGAGGTTCATGGGCCCGCCCATTCCCTTGTACGAGCCTATTGATGATGGCACGAAGGACAATGTGTTCATTTCAAAGAGCTACGACTCTACTTCACACTTTGAAACAACTACTGGTATGGCACGCCTTGAAGTACAAAAGTAGAAAGTTGTTCTTGCTAACTGTTGACAGATGACGTTCGTGACATCTACCGGCGTGCCGAGGGCCACGAGCTCGTTGTTGAGGGTCTTCGTGAGGGCCAAAATCTTGTAAACGAAGAATAAACTGCTGTTTTGCGTAACAAGTCTAAACCAGATGCTTGAGTGATCTAACTGTCCCACAATCCAAATATTTGACATGTCTTAAGGCTTTACCGCTTGTGGCACATGGTGGTTATTCGTCTATCATTATACACCTCCCCTTAATCCACTACCCATGACCTAGATAAATGCAGTCCTATAATCAATATTCCAATGTCGACTGTCGCAGCCAAAAAAAAGGAAGAACATCACAGTAATGTAGCAATCGCCATCTCATAATTTCGGATCCGTATTAGCCTTTTGATGCTCAGCTACCGCGCAGAGGTCATCATTATCAACACGACGTAGTTCCGCCTTCAGTAACGCCAGCCTCTTCCCCATCTGCACCAGCTCGCACACCACCCGTATCTCGGTGCCAACCGGCAGCGGCCGCAGATACGTGACGCTCAAATTGCGACTCACGCCGCCCGCCTGGAAGATGCCCGGTTGCGAAACACCCAGTAACAGCATAGTCGACAAGACATCGACAATAGTTGCAGTGCAGCCGCCATGCATATTGTCGGCCAAATTGGTCATGCTGTGCGTGACGAAGAGCCGAAATGTAGCGCGTGCCGGCGGGCCAGGCGTTGCGGATTCCAGGTGGCATTTTGCGTCGGCTTGGTCAATGCCCCATCTCTATGCCATCTGTCATTATGATATTCATAGATTGTGGGTTATATTATTGAGACAATTTTGTTGTCTTCTTACCTTCGATTCTGAATCCTGATTGGCGTGATACTGTCTGATATAGTCCATCCTCTCCTCCAACTCGGCCTGGAACGCCGTTGTCGCAGGCGGGGAATCGTTGTCACCGGCCATTCTGGCTGTCATCAACTCCTCGCAATCTCGCTGCTTGACGCTGTTACGTGCGAGTGATGCATAAGATGGACAGTCTGTTTCGATTGTATTGGCGATAGTTGACCTATGCCAGTTGGGCCAGGCAGTTTACCTAGGCAAGTGCATGCTTTACCTCGGCGCATGTGGCGGATGCATAATCAGCTAGTGCCGTCGAAGACCTTGGACTGCACGAAGCTATATAAATTTAAAGATTGATGGGCTCCCTTGGCGAATAGCATTGCATGTCCAATTGCGAATTTATCCTTGCAAAATTACTACATAGTTATATACAAATAAGATATAATTATTAATCCATTCGATGGGTCTAGCAAGCCGTCTGATCTATACGCAACTACCAATTTGTACCAAACCAGCTCCTCGTATATCACGCGATTCGTGATGGATTCTCAAAACGGAGCAAAGGCAGAAATCGTTCATTAGTGAAGCACTACGCCAGTAACAATCCCACTACTGATCTCATGTTGGCCCGGACGCCCAAAGGTTGCCTGAGGCCGAACCGCCGTTCCACAGTAGGGTTAGCGCGTATTGTTTTCTCAACGTCGCCTTCAAAATCATGATCTCCGATTTTAAATAGTTACTTGGTATTCCACAGCCGATGAGGTGAAAGGCTTCCTTGTATCCATATTTACTCGTTTTCATTATTTTACATGCATTCTCGATTAACATGGACTGATTCCGCAACCACAAATGCAATCATCGACCAAGGAAGAGCCGAACTCTAATATCTATCTTCAGGCCTACGAATCACAGTAAGTTTCACACAGCTTTTGTGAGCTGAGACCGCAGCCACTCTGGCACTCCTCCAGTGCAGCGCTGGTGCTGAATTCATCCTCACAGTCGGTCATACAGAGATGATAGTGATACTCGTAACATGTGCCATAGCTGCCTCCGTAGCGCGCGGCGGGGACAGTGGTCGTGGCCGACGTGGCCGACGATGTCGAGGTAGTAGACTTGGTGGTCTTGGTAGTCGATGTTGATGAGGCCGTGGAGATGGTGCTTGATGATCCTTCGCAGATCGTTGACGGCCCGCCCAGGTAGTAGAGGACAGCGTCGGACTCACAGGCGAGGACGTCACCCGCGGCATTGGTGACCGTGTACGGATACTTGTCGGTGTTGGTGCTCGTCGTCTGGGTGGCTGTTGTAACCGATGCCGTGGCTGCTGTTGCTAGGTATGACAATTTGGGCCCATATAGTCCGTTGATCCAGCTCGCTTCGTTCGAGGCCAAGGCGTCCAGGGCCTTGATGGCATCAGTGGTCGTTGGAATCGGGTCCTCAACGAGAGCTGTTACAACAGCGTTGATGGTGTAGCTGGCGCCAGTACTCGAGGACGACGATGTGGACGACTGGGACTCTGACTCGGAGGACGAGCCATCTCCATCGTCGTCTCCGCAGTCGCCGCCACCACCACTACCGCCGCCACCGCCGCTGCCAGGGGGCCAGTAGGCAGGACATGCTGGACAAGGGGGGTTACAGAAAATTTTGCGTATATGAAGTTAGAAAAGAAAAGGCGCCCCTAGGTCTAAGAAAGAAGAACGTACAGGAAGTTCCGCATGCCGATGTACACGTTGGGCCTGAACCACCACCGTTGTCGCTGCCACCGCCGCTATCGCTCGTTGTCGTTTTAACCTTGGTGGTCTTTGTGTTGAGTTTCGTATCGTGCGTTGACGCCGTGGTGGTTGGGTATGGATGGGGGTTCAAGGTAGTGGTCGTCACAGGCATCACAGTGCCGTTAGATACCACGGTCCTACCCCCAAACACGCCCGTCCATTCTGTACTGATGTAGGTATAGTTATCGTCGAATACGTCAAGCCGGGCACGGTGGTAGTGGTACCGCCTATGATAGAGGTGTTGCCGCCGATCGTCCTGTTCACAATACGTATCAGTGAGACTGACAGGGGTGTTAGGGTTAGATTTCTTCAAGGAGATACTCACGGCGTCCACGTATAGACAAAAGGACTCGGCTGCACGGAAGGTGTCTGGAAAATCTCACTCTGGCCGCTAGTAACAGTTCGGAACCACACTGGTATCGATCCGAGGTTCGTTGAGTCGATAGTGAGCTGGGTTGCATAGGAATGGGTTTTGTATGCTTGGAAAGTGGCCACATCACCGCTTGCAAAGGTGGAAGTGTCTGTCTGCGTCTCATGGTACGTAAGATGTGTCCGCCATAGCGGGAATTCCCAGGGTTCTGGGGTTTTTCGAGCGGTAGCGGTGGCCAGATCAAAGTACAGCCTGGCACCGCCGTTACGATGGGAGTCTCTTCCGTCCACACGGTTGGGTCAATACTCACCGTACACGCAGTCGTAGTGGACGAGCTGTTACCAGACGTTCCATTTAGGTCTGTCAAGTCGATCGCCCACTCGGCCGTGCCTAGAAAGTTCAGTCCCTCGTAGAGCTCACCACGCGTGCTGCGGATGTCCGCGTCCATATAGCCGGCCCACTGCGTGTCATCCCATACCATGATATTCGAGTTCGAGTCCACATCGATGTACTTGTACACGGTCGTGCCATTGGCAATTGCGGACAGCTCTGCGTTGGAAATATAGCCAGCTGTATCAGTACACTCTCCCGGGTCAGCTCCGGAGTCAGGACCAGTGAAATGGCAATCGGGTGTGTAGCAGCTGTCTTCGCTCATCTTAAAGGAGCGGGCGTAGTTGGCAGTGCCAACGGCCACTTTATTAGACGATACACCGGCTTTGGTTATCATTGAGAGACTGCCTAGCGTTTCAGTCAGGTTGACGTGGGAACGCAAGCATCCGCCCGTCGGGCACCCTGGGTCAGCATAGGAGTTGTTGTAGTCCCATTGACCGTGAAGGTCGTAGGTCATCAGGACAATATAATCAACTATTTTGCCAATAGCCTTAATTGGGATTGCTTTCATATACCAGTAAGACGAAGGTGCTGTTGTAGAGATGGTCTTGTCGGGCGTCTGCGAGGCCATTTCCTCTGATAGCTCTACGAGGAAGAGGAAAAAGTACGCTGCCATAGTCCTACCCAAATCCGCTGCGAAGTATGCTAACGAATATACTATTATGTAGAACCCCTTTGTCACAGAACTATCCAGCAGTTGTGAGCTGGAAGCAGGTTTTGACTATTGCATTCAAGTTGACTTCGGCACTACCAGCACTACCTCTACCACAACAAGTGCTGTTGTTTCGACATCTTCATCTACGTTGGCAACCACCACATCTGGTGACGGGGTCTCGACGCCTTCTCCCATCCAAACGGGCATGGTTGCCACCTGTGACAAATTCCACCTCGTTGTCACTAATGACACCTGTTACTCCATTGCACTCGACGCCGGGATCTCGTTGACAACCTTCTACTCCTGGAATCCTGCGGTGGGCAATCCCTGTGACTATCTGGGTTTGGGTGACTATGTCTGCATAGATGTGATAGGCTATACAGCCACAATTAGCCCGGCTTCTACTTCTGCTACAGCCACCACTTCGGCCGATGGAGTGAGCACGCCCTCCCCCGTCCAGACGGGCATGGTATCCACCTGCAACGAATTCTACCTTGTCGTCAGTAACGACACCTGCGATGCAGTTGCCGAGAGCGCAGGTATTTCGCTCACAACATTTTACGCCTGGAACCCTGCCGTGGGCACCGACTGTACAGATCTCGAAGTGGGTGAGTACGTCTGTGTCGACATTATTGGGTACACGGCAACCACGACCACATCTGTTGCGACAACAACTCCAACAGTCAACGGCGTGACAACTCCCACTCCTTATGAGACTGGGATGGTCACTGACTGCGATGAGTTCTATTTGGTGGTGTCAGGGGACACTTGCGCCAGCATCGCCGATGCGGAGAATGTCACCACCACTGAGATTGTGGACTGGAATCCGACGGTGGGGTCAACCTGTACTGGTCTCTGGCTGGATATTATATCTGTGTCGGCATTTTATAGGTGCTTAGTTGTTACTTAGTGGCGAAGTGTCTATATAGTAGCTCATGCGTTAACGCGTTGTTAATACTACAGACTGTGGCGAAAGTGTTAGCAGTGCTGGCATGGACCTTCCACAGCTTCTAAACCCCACCCACAACCGTCTTTCCAAGTCCTAGGGATGCTGAATATCATTACAACTTCCACAACGCCACCTAGGGTCTTGACACCATTGTCTAGGTCCAAAGATTGTACATATTACTGTTTTCGGGCCTTAGCCCTAGCCCTAACTTCTGGCGCGACGCCAACACTAGTCAGCACCTAGCTCCAGTCTCCAGTCTTCAGCCTCCAGCCCCTCTTCTCTTGTCACCTACGCCCGTCTCTATCTATCTACCAACTATGTGTTTACTTATCGATATACAAGATGGCGCTATTAAGGCTCCCTACTGAATTAATACAGCTCATTGCACTTCACCTCCGTGAAAGCGATCTCGCCCATCTACTGCAAGTTCATCGCTCCCTGTACAACCTTCTCCTGCCGACTCTCTACGAGCGCCATATAAAAACAGCTTTACTTCAAAAAGGACTTTTTTGGTGCGTTGCTACTGGAAATGAAGCAGCTGTCAAACACTTTCTTGACTACGGGGCAGACGTGAATGTGACCATGGGTCTCCATCCAATGCGTCATGACAAGATACCTTTCGAGCCGTGGTTTGATGTGCAGACTCCCCTGAGTATAGCAGCAAGCACAGGCAACGATGCACTAGTCGCCTTACTACTCAGCCGTGGGGCGAAAGTTCACGGGTTTCCTTCTATTGCCTGGGGACAGACCCAGCCGCCAGTAGTAGATGCCCTGTTATCGGGCCATGAGAACACGGTCCGGCTTTTGTTAATGCATGGATCACCCATTCATGACGCTGAAATGGAACAGGGCGGACTTGTTAACTGCGCGATATTAAAGGGGCAAGTTTCTCTTCTCAAGCTATTAGTTGAGTTCGGGGTAGATCTCAACATTTCCACGAACGGAAGGTATCCGTTGAACAGAGCTGTATCGGCTAGCAATATTTCAACCGAGATAGTTCGGTTCCTGCTGGATAATGGTGCGGATATAAGCTTAGCGAATGCTCATCCTGGACTCCTGTTAGATCAAGCAATCTATGGCACAATTGATACGCTGCGTCTATTGCTTGACCGTGGAATAACCTATCCGCCAGATGAAGGTGAGAATTGGTTTATCAAGTGGGTTGACAAGTGCACAGTCGAAACCGTGCGTCTATTGCTTGAGCACGGCTATGCGCAGAGCATCGAATCGTTGTCTATTGTGGTAAGGGCTCGGCGGGGAGATATCCTACAACTCCTCATTGATAGCGGGGTGGATTTGAACAGGAGAGACATGAGAGGGTCTACTCCTCTTCACACCGCTGTCTTTCGCTGTATACCCTTAGGCCCACCAACTGGACGCATGTCTAGGAGTACGTTGTGTGCCCGGCCAGGAAGGAGGAGTTTGATTCGTGAAATAGAGCCAGTTCCGCAGCAGCTCTCATCTAGGTGTATAAGCGACAATGTTGAAAAAGACACCCCTGAGAACATTGTGCGCTGCCTGATCCGCGGGGGTGCAGACATCAACATCCTGAATGCGAAGGGGCTCACTCCGCTGGCTCTCGCCGAAAAGTGTCCTCCAGTGGTACGGCAAATACTTGTCGATGGGAGGAGTATGTAAAGAAAGATATCACAAACGATGTATGACTTTTTAGATAGGTAATGTTCCTCCTTCATGAGCATGGAGGTACATCACGCTGATGTGTCTATGGAATCATGTGTGCAGTGACATTCCCAGCATCCATCATGCCGAAATACGGCGCCAGCAAATAGATGTCTTTCATGCTACTCGATATTATCTCTGTTTTATTTGTTCACTTAACCTCACACATTATGAAAGATCTTTGTCGATGCATCAGATATGCGCAATTAACGGCCACAAAAGATACCTAAAGCTTGCAAAGAGCACCCCGAAAACACTCGTGGAATATAGCAGCCAAACTCGTATATTCTGTTAGACTATTCAAATTGATAATGGGGAGTGACTAGCAGAGGTCTCTCTGACAGCCACAACTCGTTTGAGCGAGCGAGGAGGAGGGGTGCTGTCGCTAGACTCTTCATCTTATCTCTTATATTTAGACTTATAGGTTCGTTCGATTCTAGATGGGAGCTAAGATCTCCGAGCATTTCCCTAGATTCCGTGACGCAGTTGGCAAGGAAACCAGAACTGCTCTCGCAACATAATTTGTTAAATTATAAGCAAATGCTACCGAGGAGACCTCTGTAACTTAGTACACTGGCTTATTCAAAAATTGCATGGACCGATCTGCCGTATCTTCATCATAGGGGAAGAATATATTCTTCAGGAAGAGTTGTACTCTTTGACAATATAATTGTTTATCATCTATTCAAAACCTCGGAATTACCTAGATAGACAAGACCAATGGCTATTTTTAAACATCATGAAACGAACTCAGTACCTAGGTCGTTCACTTTCTTCTATCGGCTTTGATAATATCAGATGCCTTCTCAGCCACGAGATACACGACGCTTTGAATGTTTCCTAGAGGCTCTAGTGGGAAAATGCTCGCGTCTACGACTCGCAGGTTGCGTGTACCATGCACAACCAGGCGTTCATTCACAACGCCGCCGAGTTCCCGCGGCATCATGGCGCAGGTTCCCGCAGGATGGAAGATGGTGATCACTCTATCAGCGGTGATGTCCTTTGCATCCTCAAGGCTGTGCGCGGTACGATTGGGCGGGATACGCTGTCCGTCTTTCTTGAGCATTGAAGCGAGAGGCTCCGTTGATGCGATTTTCTCGATGTACTGCGTGTGTCTGCCGAGAATCTCAACATCGAGCGGATGAGAGAGTAGCTGCGGGTCGAAGGTTGTTTTGACCGCTGGGTCAGCAGAGGTTATATGAACACTTCCGCGAGAGAAGGGATGGTTCAACAGCACCATGATGGTGATGAATTGGCCTGGGGTATCCTTTTTATTCATCAGGTCCGAAAGTGATAGCTTCTCGCGCATGTTGATTTGAAAAGGCAGATACAGGAATTCGGCAGAAGACTCCTTCGGGTTCTTGAGCAGGTCCCCAAGAAGCTTGTACTGCTTCGCCAACCCCGGGGACAGGGTTTTCTCGTCAACATGGGAATCAATCAATTGTTGAATGTCTTCGGGGCTGACAAGACCGTCTGCTTCCACAAAGGGTGTGTATGCGGCACTGAGCCAGGTACCACCAAGTGGGCCAGCGCGCGATGATTCATATAGATCAAGAAGCTGTTTTACAACCTCGGGAATTACTAGTGCATCGCCACTCATGATACCATCGGCAAGTTCGAAACTGATGTGGGAGGCCGCATGGTCTTGCAGGTTTTCACCGACATTTGGATTATCAATCACAACCTTAATGCCGAGAGACTCAAGACGTTCTCGTTGGCCAATTCCAGAAAGCTCCAGAATCTGTGGCGAGTTGATTGCACCGCTAGACAAGACAACCTCTTGCTTTGCCGACACGGTATGCTGCTCTCCATCCTTTGTACGGAACTGAACACCCGTGGCAACAACAGAACCATCAGACTCCTCCAGAACAATCTTTTCGACTAATGCTTCAATAAGGACATGCAGGTTAGGTCGTTTGGCTGTTTCGGCGTCATAAAATGCTGACCGCGAGTAGCTTCGTTCTTTCGTGACCGGATGAACGGTGTGCGTGTTGGTAAACGCACCAATGGCCTTGCCGGTAATTGGGTCGTTATTAATCTCGTATCCGAGCGATTTGAATGTGTCCATCCATGCTTGGTTTCCTGGGGAGTAGCTGTCTCCAAAGGAGACCTGCAAAGGCCCGTCTGTGCCTTGGAGGGAAGGCACAAGATAGTCAAGTTTGACAACATCAGTGGTGGTTTTGGGAGGCGCGTGGAAGGTATGGAACTTTTTGAGATATGGCAACACTGATTCACCATCCCAACCTGGATTGCCCAGGGCTGCCCATGCGTCCATTCCAGCGTTCGACGGAAAGAAAAGGGCTGCAAAGTTGATGCCCGATGAACCACCTAGCATCTTGCCACGCGCATGTTGCAGCTGACGTCCTTTCAAACCAGGCTAACGTGTCGTTAATATGTATATACATTCCGCAATTGGGGGGATTTGAACATACTTGGGGCGGTGTGGTATAGTCCCAATCAACTTCGGGATCACCATATAACTGGGACATCAGCCCAGGAGTCTTGACTCGCGGATCATCTTTTCTATCACCGCCTGCTTCAATAACGAGCACGCGGGTGTTGGCATCTTCGGTGAGACGGTGGGCGACTACCAAGCCCGCCGTGCCGCCACCTATGATAATGATGTCGAACTCCTGGTTCTCGATTGAGGCAAAGGACGAAGACGGGCCTCCTGTGTAGTCTGCCATAGTTTGTTCTGCCTGCTCTAATTGCAGGGGTCTACGACTATATCTTTCTAAATTCAGGGCGTGGCGATCGCAATAGAGTTTGGATGAAAACGGATTGGAAAAGCCGAAAATGTCGGCCGGGCTTGAGCACTGCCTATATACTCCTAGTCTCCTAGTGTTTGCTGTTGAGTGGTGACCAGGGGTCAGTGTTAGTTTCTGCTTCATATCAATCTCCCCCACTCTCTAGCGGCTTTAGGGTTCGGGTTCACAACCTGAATCAGTCCGTCCGAGTCAGTCCGGAACAACTCTGTTTCTACCGTTCTAGCCTTATCTGTGCACTGTCATGGCACGTTGTGCGTTTTGCAACTGCGTAGTGGCACACTTAAGCACAAAGTATGCTCTTGAAAGCGTCCGAATTACCTTATGCCTGTCTACTCCATCCACAGCACGGCTGTGTATGAAGCGACAGGCAACCCGCAATAAGCGACACATGGATGATTATTCTCGAACACAGACGGTCGCCGTACGGTACCTGCATAACGTGCAAAAGCGGTAGCTGGGCTTGCTAATACCCGATTTCATGACAGTTTGATCCCCTGTTCTCACCGAAGAGTGGCCTGACGGTGGTAGTGCCAGCCGGTGCGCAGATTAGTCTTTTTCTGTTGGGTCCACAGTCCGTGCCAGACAAACCCTAAACAGAACGTGCTCCTGGGTCGGCGCATTAAATAAGTCAAAGATGGTTCTAAGATTAATGCAGGATATCTCACAATTCACCGATCTGCATCTTCACCAAAATGCTCCGTACTTTCTGCCGAGCAGGGCGTTGACTGACCCCCCTAAAGGACTCATGCTCCCAAGGCCGCGCGTTCCTATGCCACCCACATGGGCTCGCCTATGCCACTAAATGAATACCATATATAGTTAGTTAGTATTCGCTGCTAGAAAAGTGTGTTGGCAGCTAAACCGCCTGACACGCCTAAAAATGAGGCTAGGGGCGGCCCGGCAAAGAGGCCCGGCCCTCCGTAATAGCCATGATTAGTTGGGAGCCAGAATCAGACTTTCCCCAGCAACGTTTCTGTCAAACTTTCCAAAAAAAAATTGAACCGCTCTGACCTCTCAAGTGGCGGAAAAGGCCTGTAGCCCCCAGTAGTTCCACTGGAATTCTCCCAACTGGCAATTCAGAGGGAAAAGAATGAATTTTGACTCTGTGTGTCATCCCAATTCGGTAGTTCGATGTCGATTATCTCGGTAGGCTGGACTCTCGGAGACCAGCACAGACAGGAGTCAAATTGATGGCAATTGCGCGACGATAAAACATAAATACTTCTAGTCTGGGGATTTTGTCCTGTTGTCATCAAACGGCAGACACCGGGAAAAATACACGACTGGATCCGTCGACATCAAGGCCGAGACGGGAAATTGTCTCCTCTTCGCTGGCGCAAACAACGTCGCTGAACAACAACCTTTGTCACTTCGGAGCGAGGAGCTGGGGTGAATCATCATGGTCAAGATATACCCCGTCGACACCTTTCCACGGGTCTACAACGAGCTCATAGCGAGCTCATGCTTAGTGTCTCTTGCGACCATAGCATTGGTCTTAAGAATCGCAGCGCGACGCATGAAAAACATCTCTCTCTGGTGGGATGACTTTACAATTATTGCCGTCTGGGTATGTGGTATATCGAACGCTCGACGAGAATACACCTACTCACCTGCAGCAGATCATCTTATGGGCATTGTTTATTATTCAAATAAAATGTGAGTTTTATGGTGGCTGCGAAGGCAAAACAGACCACTAACTCGCGCCAGATACACAATATGGACAGGGTGATTCGATGGCGACCATTCCTCCGGCCAACTTGGTGCTGATGCTCAAGGTTCGCAATCTGTTCAAGCTGTTGGTAACTACAATGCTGACTGACCTCCTCTAGATTCTCCCGGGGTTCCAACTGCTATGGGGCACGGCAATGTCCCTCGCCAAATACTCTTACATGTTTTTCTACCTAAGCGTCTTTAAAGTCAACAACAGATTCCGCACGATGACATTCGCATGTATGGCTGTTGTTGCTATGTGGTGGACAGCAAACGTATTGCAAATATTTCTCATTTGCCGGCCCTTCAGCGTGAATTGGGGAGCAACCACCGGGAGCTGTGGAAATCGTCCCTTGACATATGCGCTTATCGGGGCCATCAACATCGCCACTGACATCACGACTTTGCTTCTACCAGTGCCAACGGTGTGGAAACTACAAATGCCAAAGAGGCTCAAACTGGGTATTATTGGTATCTTTTGCATCGGTCTATTGTATGTTTCCCGCCGGTTTGGCCAACTCAATCGTCAAGCTTTCCAAGGTTCCTTGCTAATGCATATGCCAATGCAAACAGGATCACGGTTATCAGCATCATCCGTATGCAGTCTTTGATTGTCCTTAACTTTAACAAAATAAGCAGCACCATGATCGACCCTGTTTTCTGGACAGTGGTAGAACCAAGTCTCGCTGTAACGAACTCCTGCCTGCCTATAATTCGCCCTCTCATCGCCAAGTTCACTCCGGGTCACCTCTTCTCCAGCGCTCACAATAGGAGCGAAGACGTGAGGGGATTCAGCAACATAGAGGACCCCACCTATCCGCTCTCGCCACTCAACGTCGGGTCTTCTACGAGTCATATTAGAAGTGATCAAAAACAAGTAACTACCGCCGCTGCCAGTGTGGAAACGGACGATGATTCAAACGGACGAGGTTCCCACGAGCACGAGGGAGCTTTGGGAGGCATCACACGAACGACAGAATGGGAGGTTAAACACTAAAAATGCGACTTTGTTATTTCCTTTTTTGTACCCATACATTAACATACCCATACATCACAACTATTGAGCCGGAGTTTGGTGCGACACGATATGTATTAAAAGTTTTAAGACTTAAAAAAATGTATATCACGTAATTTCTTCATTGAATCCGTATAATCACGTTATAGTGCTCGGTATCAACATAATCCTATGTAATTACAGCTAAAAACTCAACATTGGTGCTGTGTTTCTTTATTGTTCATTGAGTAAGGCCATCGCGATGGTGCCTGATTCCCCAGGAACCAACGGGGTGGAAGCTCCTGTCGCGACAGCCAATCATCTTTCCTCCTTTGCGGCGTCGCGCGCGTTTGGTGATATTTCCGTTCCTGACTCTGCTTAGTACCGCCATCAGCTTGCTTTTTTTTTTCTTTAACAAGCAGCAATCCAGACAACAAATTCCCCCTTACTCAATATCCTGCGCTGATGCGATATCAATTAACCAGTCGCCGAATTGCCACGCACCCCGACCGCCCAACAATTCATTGACGGCCCCCGCGAATGTCGATGCCATAGACAGCCCACGCTCCTTGCATATCTCGCCGTCTCGAGACGCAATCTAATCAACTGCCATTCATATTAAACATATATAACACGAATAACGCCCAGCGTATTGGCCCGAGTGCTTTGGACTGGTCCCGTGACGACTGCGAACACATGAGCAAGCTTCAACGATTCCGCCCGTCTCGATATAGAAGAACCGAAAAATGGTCGAATCCCGCGCCACAAAGCGAAGGAGAGTGTCTGAGGCGATAGATCAGGATGGAGATATCAGGATTCCCAGCGAAATCCCCGAGACACCACCAGAGGTCGTTGACGAGGAGGATCCCAATGCCATGGAAATCGATGATCCAGAGGTCGATGCAGCGCTAGCTGCTACGCCATCGAAGTCATCTCGACGACGATCTACGGCTATTAAGGCTGCTGGCGATGCTGAAGACAAGGAAACACCGTCGCGGAGTGTCAGAGCCAGTGGGAGACAACGAAAGGCGCCTGTGAGATACGAGGATGAGATAGTCACGGATGAGACGCCGCGTCGGTCATCCAGACTGTTTACGGAAGCGTCGGAAAAGCCACGTAGATCGGTCAATGGCGTGCACAAAGGGCGAAGGAATACCAAAACGGAAGCAGAAGGATCAGAAAAACAATCTCCCGAAGTTGACGTTCCGTTGTCACGAAGGAGGTCAAGAAGATCTACAACGAAAAGAGAAGCCCAGAAGGAGCCTGATGAGGCATCAGGCTCGGATTCGGAGAACAGCGATCCCGAATTGGGTCTCATCAATGGAGGGATGGATGATAGCTATGACCCAGTGGCGGCGCAGCTACAAGATGGCTTGATACAAGATGCCGACACGTATGAAGAGACGACACAGGCTGTTCCACTGCCAGATTACGCACAGACATTTCAAAACCTCTGTGCCTCTGAATATCAAAATGAGATTGGCACGCTGAGCAAGTTTGTCCTTGAAAAGCTGAGTGGCAAAAAGTTGACGCCGTTGAAAAATTTAAATGCAGAGTACCAGAAAGTCTACCATCTAGTAGAGCAGACAGTTACTGCCGGAGAAGGGAATTCAATGCTGTTGATGGGATCTCGCGGAAGCGGCAAGACCACGATGGTTGAGTCGATTGTCTCTTCACTGTCAAAAAAGCACAAAGACGATTTTCATGTGGTCCGCCTCAATGGTTTCTTTCACACGGACGATCGTCTTGCTCTGCGAGAGATATGGAGGCAATTAGGCCGGGAAAGGGATACGGAAGATGAAGCTTCCAAGATAAATAGCTATGCGGACACAATGGCAACGCTTTTAGCATTGTTGTCGCATCCGGAAGAGCTCCTGAACAGCACAAACGAGTCAAATGGTATCACGACCGCAAAATCAGTCGTTATAATTCTTGACGAATTCGATCTTTTCGCAACACATCCTCGACAGACGTTGCTGTACAATCTTTTTGATATTGCACAGGCACGCAAAGCGCCACTGGCTGTTCTTGGCTTGACAACCAAAGTCGACGTCACGGAAACGCTTGAGAAACGTGTCAAGAGCCGCTTCAGCCATCGCTACGTATACTTGCCGTTAGCAAAGTCAATTGAAACTTTTTCGGAAGCCTGTCTCTCTTGCCTAATGGTTGAGGACGCAGAGCTCCAAGAAAGCGAGTTTGCCAATGTCAAGACAGGAAAGTTCCCAATGCTTCAAGACGCATGGAAGTTATATTTAAAGGTAACTTTATCCCCTCAACGTTCCAACGTAGTTGTTGTGCTCATAAAGTACTACAGGGCCTATGGGAAGACAAAGATTTCGAAACCCATCTTCGACGAATCTTCCATCAGACCAAGTCTGTCAAGGACTTCATATCCAGTGCTCTGCTCCCGATATCAAACCTTTATTACAGCGCTTGTGACGTGGAAAGTGAAGATTTTTCTTGTCTCAACGTCCCAACACCGGAAAGCTTCACAACCCAGGCACTTATGTGTCCTGATCCAGGCCCGCTCCCATTCCCCCCATCCATGACCGGATCCGCAAGCGCTACGTCGTTGCCCCTATCTCTTCTTCTAGCAGCTACTCGTTTGACGGCTCTTTACGATCCCGGTTTGAACGTAGCAAACGGACAATCCGTGGCCCCGCTTGCGCTTTCTTTTCCTGCCGCCTACGCAGAGTACGTCCGTCTCCTAACATCTGCCAAGGCTACGGCTGCTGCGCAAGGAGCAGTTGCTACGGGCGGCAGAGTCTGGGGGCGGGATGTCTCGCGAGAAGCTTGGGAAAAACTAGTGAATTGGGGACTGGTTGTACCTGTTGGCTCGGGCAATGGGACTACGGATGGCACGATGTTTCGCATTGAAGTTAGTTACGAGGAGGTTGCTGATATGGTTGGTGGTGGAGGGTCATTAGGGAAGTGGTGGCGAGAGTGATTTACATGATATACATATATTTGTACGTAAACTTATACGTCTGAAACAACATAGTAACAGCTTGTGAACTTGTCAGCGTAACTTATCTACTCGTGCGTCTGCGTCGTCCCTCTTACAATTACATTGATAGGCATAGGTATAGTACTCTTTAAACTTTTAAAATACCTAGCTAAATATACGTGAATGATATGCGTGGCGGTTGTCGTTCTCTCCTCACTACCTCTCGCTGCTTTTACGTGATATTACCTTCCCTCAATCACTGATTAGTGCTGAGCAAGCACTGAGTCTAGAGTAAGTGCTCACTGATCAATATTAAGTATTTAATAAGCAAATCAGCCTATATAGATGCTTACTCCTTACTGATCAGTAATAGAACAGCCTCAATAATGCGAGGACGGGACACCTTCCGTGCCGATGATTTGTTATTAATAAAAGAGGTTTCCCTACTGCTCGAGGGGTAAGCCAATTAACTCACGAATGCGAGATTCAAAACTGATTTAATTGCTTGCCTAAGTTCGTAACTAATACAGAAGAGGTACAAGGATAATCCAAAACCATCGCCCCGATGCTTACGACGCAGATCGGGCCCTTTCTGCCCATCCGAAACATATTTCAACGGAATGAACTAGTCGGCCGCAGTCCCAGCCCGCTCTTCTCATAAGCCATGTCAAGCATCTTAGTCTGGTTCAGAGAGTCCTCTCCATTGATCCAGTAGTGGGTCCGACGACCCTTGACCCGATTCACGAATTCCTCCAGCTGGTAGCGATATGACATCCACCAGTCTTCACCGGGGAGATCCTTGAAGTCTCCACCAGCTTCCTTGTAGGAATATGCTTTGTGTGACTTATTCTCAACCCACTTCTTGATCGGACGGTGGTCTGCCTTGTTGTAGATAACGTAGGAGTCTTTCACATCGATCCGATGCCAGATGACGGCGTGAATAAAGCCGTGCAACGTCACCTGTCGCGTCATCTTCTTTTCTTGGGTGTCCGGGAGCGTTTTATCCTCAATCACCACTTCTCTCATCGTCACCCTAGCCTCCGAGGGCTTCCAAAGAATGGGGCCCCTCATCGTAGTGGTCGCCTCACCTATACCGCCGTTGGGAAAGCGAAATTTGGCCTTGAAGTGGTAGTCACACTTGTCGTGGATGCCATCGCCAAAGATACTGACATCGCAGGATGTGCACTCCTCCGGCTCATCGCCGAATATGGTGCGTAGCATGACGAAGTTGTATGTCCCTACCTGCATCATACTGCCACCGGACAGGCTGTAATTATACTCAATGTTATCTTTTGCACTCAATATCCATGGTATCATAGAATCTGTATGGACGTGCACAACGTTGATAGGGTTTATGAACGATCGAAATAGATGAATAGCAGGATGAAAGCGACTGTGGAAGGCTTCAAGCAGACAGGGAGCATTGGCCTCGGACAGTTCTGGGAGGTTGAAAAGGATATCGGCCTCGATTGCATTAGAAACAGATGGTTTCTCCAGTAAGACATGCTTCCCCGCACGAATAGCGCGGACGGCCCATTCGAAATGCAGGTTGTTGGGCAGGGGGATGAAGATTGCGTCGATGTTCGGGTCGTCGATAACCTCTGCAAGAAACACATAATCAGCACTGACTGGCCTGTGAGGTTGAGCAGCCAAAAGTCAAACAAACCATGATATGAGTCTTTGACATCAGGGATACCGTGCTTTTTGGCGAATTCCTCGGCCCGGTTACGATCTCTAGCAGAAATAGCTTGCACAATTACCTCCGCATGTGACTTGGCTGGCGTAATGATCGCCAACGGGCTATTGAGAGTTAACGATACATTGAAGATGGCACAGCATCAAGCAGATTGCAATTGATTCAGTAGATACTTACGCAATTTTTGCGGCTCCTAGTATGCCGAATCTAATAGCGTCACTCTTCTTCTCAACTACTGGCGGGCTGAAAGCTGTGTAGATGCGATTCAGTAGAGATGCCATCCTGTCACAAGGTCTCTCGGCAAGGGACAGAGGGTGATGTCTGGGAAAAAGGAAGAAATGATCGCTTGATATTCAAACCCTAGCCCAGGAGGTTCTTTTTGAGCTGTTATGTCACTACCGTTTTCTTGGTCGCAAAACCTGCTTTGTCACACAGGTTTTGGATAGGGATGGTATTTCACCATGGCACATGGGAGCTTGCGAGGCTTTATATAGAGATCTTTGGATGATCCTATTACTTTTCAGTGAGTGGGCGTTTTAGGCTCTCCATGATGCATCACCAACCCTATTTCCCAGATTGGTCCTAGCGCGTAACGCACTAGTGTTGGTGATGCTCATAGTGGCCAATCAAAACACCTCCTCAGTCTCCCGGATAGTACAGTCAGCAAAAGCGGACTCGGACGAAATGCGTCCTTCCTCCGTAAACTACATCGCCATCAGAAGTCCTCACGAAATCTCCTTATTTCTCACAGGCGCGTTGTCATTGATCGAGAAGTAACGGCTGGGAGTTCGCCATGGTGGGGGATGGCCGTTCACACCGCGTCTCGCAGCCCTCTTTCAGCAAGGTAGGGCCAACGAGCGTAGTCTTTTTGTGGCTACATTGACTGAATTATATCAGAACTTAGCCGTTGAGGACGAATGGAGTGCCGTAAAAGATCCAACTGAAAGAAGGAAAAGACAAAGTCGCTTGCGGCAAAGAGCATGGCGTGAGTAATATGCACTTCACTGGGATGTTCCACTGGCTCAATAACATGTCCCAAGTATCTTGGACTGGACAGGCGGATCGATCAATTTTTATTAATAGAAAATTACTCAAATCTAGGCGAAAGGAAAAAGACGGCCGTAAGTGCAGGGACCTCATCCACCGGTGCTGTTTCCCCTTGGAAAGGTTATGGCATGCTGGTCATCACTGGTCAGCACGAGTGTGAGACAAATGAAACCAGCTCTGTTTTGAGCACTTTGCCGAGAAAGCATTTGGAAGACATGTTTCCATGCGAAAACTATGTATCAGCGCAAGATCGAAACAAAGGATCGAAGAAAAATAAACTTATACCGCCATTACTGCCCTACTCGACCATTGACACGCTAGGCCAGACACTTTCTCCAGTCATCTTTCCGCTCTCTGCAGACCACTGCCTCATCACACTAGTCCAATACAACGTTGTTCGTGCCATGGTGTTCAACTTGTCTATACTATCACTTCTGCATCACCTTCCTATTGGATGCAGCGACCAGCTCGGTGTTCCCTCCCTTGGCGTGACACCAGTCGAGGAGATTCCCCCGAATCTTCAGCCTACTCCCTTGCAGCAATCTACATCTCATCTGTACTGGATAAGCGCAATTCCTTTTCCGGCTATGCGAGATAATATGATCTCTATGGCTGGAAAATACGACAGTGATGATCTTTTTTTCGATCTCGGAGCGGGTTTATACGAGGGTCTTGACGATGCGGAGCGCCGTGGCTTTCTGGTATGGGGGGATCCCTGGCGTATGCAGGAATGGGAAGTAACCGAGGGCTTCGTGAGCAAGTGGGGATTCTTACTAGAAGGCTGTCTAGACTTAATCGAGTCAACGAACCGCTGGCGGGAGATGCGCGGGGAAGATAGATTGATGTAGAGATATGAGGGCATCGATCACAGATGACTGATACACAAAAAGACTGATGTTAAGGAGTTCACTGCCAAGACGATATTGCCGTGGATCATGGCAGATCTTCCAGGGTATTACGTTGGAAGTTAACATTCAACTAATTCGCCTTTAATAATAAAGATCTATTCACATGCAAGCAACCAATGACGGATTGCAACCTGGCTTTATTTTCTCAAGCCGATTCAGGTACCATATCAATTAATTCCCTGACAGCTACTAGTCTCCTTCGACGAAATCTCTTCAGTCTTGCGGGTCTTCCTAGATGGGATCTCGCATTCTTTGCCTCTCATAATCGCGCCGGGGTGCACCACACTCAGCAGTACGAAGCAGAGCAACATCGGCAACGAATCTAGACAGTACTGGTATACCTCGTGGTTTGGAACTGACGATTTGAGGCCGTGGGAGTACTCAGCCAGACGGAAGAGGATACGCAGCTGGACATACAGCCCGTCAGCAAGAAGATTCGAAATAGACATGGAGTACGAAATATGAAGTTGGAGTTAGACTCACAGTAATAAGAAGGAGAACAGCGACAAGCGTGTATAAAAGTTTGAAACCAGATTTAAAACTGAGGCCCTTCACAGGAGTACCAAGCGCAGGAGCATCAAGAGCAGGAGCGATACCACCTGTGTTCTGTTGCTTGCGTAGGGTAGACCAGAACTCGTATGCGAACCAGCAGAAGATGAAAATGAAGAGTTGCTGAAGCCCAACGCCGCCCATGTAGATGTGCAATCCTGTCAAGATCTGTGAGTTTGTGTTATCCGACCGCTGTGCATATACAGCACCACCAGTTTGAATTATGAAAGCGCTAGATCGACAATTCCTTGATCAGTGTCATGAATCGTTCCGAAGAGGTGTTAGATCTCACATAATATCAAACATCACAAAATACGTGCCGAGTTCCCATGCGTGTATTCTGCAAATCGTGGCGTTGGGAATATAATTCCACACCATCTGCGCAAAGACCATATAGACGTATGCGTTTGTCCAAAGAGGCGAGATGAAAATCAAGACAAACCATCCAATAGACTCGCCAGAGACGGTTGGGTTTTTGATACTGAGTGTTCGGAGAACATATGTCGCAGTTTGCCAGAGGGCACTCTGTACAAAAAGATATTAGCCGACTTCTTTTAACAAATAGCTAGTTGATGGGTTTCACGATCATACCATACAGATCACCCACGTATATCCTTTTCGATAATGGACTCCTTGCACCAACTGCACAACCAGTGCCAGTGCAAAAAGTGCGACAAATAATATTGCGGCTGGAAGGGAAGGACAGAAGTTCCATTCGGTGCCAGGGGTGGTGAGTGCTATATATTATCATCATAATCAGTCAACTAAACCAGTCTAGAAGGCTAAATCTAGTTCACCCTTGCAATTTTGACTCATATTTGCGGTATTGTTTCAAATTTCGAATTTCAGAGTGTTGTCGAGGTCGTGTCTGATGAATGTTTACTGTCAGAGCAATCCAGCGGTCCATCGCCCATTTTTATATCTCCGTGAGACAACGGAGATGTGATTCCAGTTCAGAATTGAAACATGATTGAACATTTCAGCTCTGATCTTGGCCGTCATAAGTTTTCTTGGGTGCGCTGATCGTTGTATTCCTTCAGCCCGCTGACATGGCATAGAGAGATTACAATATAGAGATTTACACTTGTGTAGGTAACTTTTTTTAGCAATTCATATACAGACCGAATTCTTAGCAGTACTCTTTCTTCGTATTTGAGCTGATTTTTAGTATATATTTATGTTTATTTATAGCTGGATACCGCCTGGTTCCACAAGACTGTTGAGTAGAGAATTTTAAGAGGGCCCCTGTAGTTTGCTAAAACGGTACGGATGGATCATGACATAATGATCTGCTCTTTGCACAGCTAGCCTTTTTTAGCAATTCAGTGATAAAGCAAATCCTGAGCAGTCTACCCTCTCAGTATGTATCAATTTTTGTTTGATATTCATTTAAGTTTAGACCCATCGCAGTGTTGTTGGCTAGAGAATTCAAGAGCGTGCCATTTAGTGTGCGGCACGGGCACAGGTAGATTGTGATATAACGATCTACTTCTTATATAGCTAACTCTTTCCAGTAATTCAAATGTAGTTCAAATTTTATATACTAAACTAATTTTGCAGCCTATCAAATTGGTGGGTAGAGACTTGGGAGGTCCCCTCAAAAGCCTCAAAGGCCCCTTGACAAATAAAGTAGATTCTCAACCTCGAATCTCAAGAATGTAGCAGTATCAGACTTAGCTTTATATCTCCTACTGCTTCATTGAGGCTTTTATGCACGAAGTCAGGAATTGAGCACTTATAACTTATATGAACAGCCAATGCTCTCAAGATATTCTGCTATGATGCCATATACCTTGGCATGTTGGCGTGGCATGGATCCATGTCGGGCTTGGCTGAGAGCGAAATCATCAATTACGTATAGATTTATTATGGTCCCCAACGTGGATAGTTAGAGGCTGATCAAAGTAGGTTTACAGATATTTTTTCAGACTTTCTCGGCAGTTGGGACCTGGGGCTAACGGGTCGGGCTTCAAATATGCTATATGTCATTGTTTCATATCCTAGTTAATACAGAAAGAACTCCGTAAACTTTCCCGCATATCGAAATTTTGCTGTTGCTGTCCAACAAATATAGTCTAATACGCCACTGGAACCTTGGCTTTGGTCTTGACTCGTGAAACATCTCAGGCACTTCTAGCTGTACCTGTAGTGCGGGATTGATCTGCTTCACTCATCTCAGCTCTTTCGCCCCGAGCTGTGAATCTTACTATTTTTAGTGTAATTTATTGTCCCTTGTCTTTTGATTCTTGGTTTTTAAGTACCTTAAATATACAGAATGTCAAGTAAAATCCTGTGGATGGATAGTATATACATGAATGATATGTGAAGCCGTCATTGTATATTTCTCGCCACTCGTTGGTGCTTTGATTTGAAAGTCTTGATTGAAAGCACTTAGATCAAGCCTCGTCCGTGACCCTTGCTCTTCTCGTGACATGCATGAAAACATCCTCCAAGCTCGGTTCCGTCAAACTATACGCCGTGAAAATACGCCAAGTCATCCGCGGCTTTTGAACACTGGAACCGTCCAGCATTTTAGTATTCCCAGTAAGCTGCTCCATCCCCGTCATGATCTTTCCAAGCATTGTTCTATTGTATGTAGTTTTGAACTGAACCAGTCCGTTTGCATCCCAATAGTCCACAACATCAATATCCCATCGTGCGAAAATTGCTCGGACTTGTGCCTTGGCCGTTGGTGAATCGACATCCTTGGACCGAACAGCACGGACTGTGTAGAACATGCCATGCAGCTCTTGCAGGGAGTGCAGTGATCCCATGGCCATCACACGCGTATAAAATATAACGGCGTTGCTAGCAAGAGCCTCTGCCTCCTCCATACTATGTGTCGTGAACAAAATAGCACGGTCCTTTCTCACGCGCCTCAAGGCTCGCCAAAGCAGCCGTTTGGCGCCTGCATCCTGTGCTGTAGACGGTTCGTCAAGCAACAAGAGGCGCGGATTCCCCAACAACGCTATAGCCACAGTCAATTTCCGTTTTGTTCCTCCACTTAGTGCTTTGTGAGTATGATTTGAGAACTGGGTTATTTGGAGGGCACCGAGGATTTGATTAACGTTGTCATGTATATTTTCAAGCCCCTTGACTGAGGCGTAGAATTCCAGGGTCTGACGGACAGTTAAATTGTCAACTGCGTCGTCTTGAGGACAGACTCCGATGTATATGCGCGCCTTGCGAGGTTGATCAACGACCGAGATACCATTAACGTGTATACTTCCATGGTCAGGCCTGAGTTCACCGCGAATCATGTTGAATAGTGTAGTCTTTCCAGCGCCGTTACCACCAAGCAAGGCCATCGTTTCGTTTCGAGATACATTGAAAGACACATCATGAGACACTGTAGACCGGCCGAAGCGTTTGGTTACCTGAGTAATTTGGAGAATTTCATCTTCTCTGACGCCTGCTGTTGCCACTTGGTGCTGAGTTTTGATAGAAGAAATATCTCGCAGAGGTATTTCGTCATCATCCTTAGCTCTGACTTTGTTAAGACTAGGACGTGGGCTCTTTCGAAAGATGTGCGAACGCAACCACTCTGCACTGCCGTATTCGTATATAGCTATAGAAGCAGAGGTAAATAAGATCTGGAGCATAAGATTCGTGTATACACCTCCATAACGAGAGTAAGCCATTGCATTGGAAACATCATCTGTGCCGAACTTCCCGCAGAGCGAGTCGAATGTATTCATTGAGAGCCATAAAGCGCGCGACAAGTTTGCCCCCGGCGAGATCAAGCCAAGGCCATTTTGAAGATATGTATACACTATGAGTGGTACTACGGGTTAGCCCACCTGAAAATATCATGTAATCTCATATGAAGCTGCATACCGTCTTGTCGAATCCAATCCGGGCCAAGGTATTGGTTCATAGCGTATGCAGCTAAGTAAATCAAAGTGAGAGCCACGTGCACTCCACAAGCGATGCCAAATGTCCCTCGACTAAAAAAAATCGATATGAGGTAAGTCCCCAGATAAGAGGCAATACCAAACAGAATAAATATGCCCAATAAATACGAAGGGGCGTACGATATGCGAGCACCGTTATTGCCAGAAAATAACAGACCCCAGACGATAAACCCTAATGGTTACGGTCAGAAAAGTAGCCAGAAGACGAGGCAATAAATCCTGCATACCTTCGATAAAGATAAATTGCAGATCAAATATTAGGTACGCGATCCACAAGGCAGCTGGAGATACTCCGTTGCTGTAATGTAATGCTCTAACTTTAGACTTCCGTTCATAAGCTGTTTGTATGCATGTTAGCCCGGATGATTAATCATATATGTGATTTGGTTTGCATCAAAATACAGAAAACCTACTTGGATAGATGACTGCGGTTGATACTGCAGCCACAAAAGCCAAAATAATGAGCATCTGAAGGGGTAGAGTCTCCCAATTATGCCTTATAGGTACAAAGCTGAAGACCTGTACGCTAGTGCTCACTGTTCGCGCAACTCCGCTTGTTGTTGACATGTTACTTATGCGATTAGTGACATAGTCAAAGGCGCTTGCACCAATTCCTTGAAGAATATGAGTCATGGATTCATCCACCTTTATAGACGCGTGCTGAAAATTGCAGAAGTTTTCACATACCTACAAGATATGGCGTCGCTGCATGGAAGAAGGTATTATTTTGGGAGGTTGGAGACCAGAGACCAAACCCAATCGACCCATAATTGTCTTCAACCGTATCGACAATCCCATTTTCACTATCCACCTTGGTAATTTCGTCTAGTATTGCTACACTATCGGCTGTTCCACCTATGCTTTGAATAAACGCGGACCTATAATAGTAATCAACGAAAGATAGCATTTCGGGGAAGAAAAAATCCAGACTTACATGCTATCTAGCAACAGTTGATCCTGTACCTCGCCCGTGAAAGAGGCGTTGGGACCAACAGCGGCGATAGTATTACCTATGAACGGAGGACCCTCAACGAACGGGTTTTTGAGCGGTGATTCACTGAGAAGGGTATTCCTTTGCATGTCGCAAGTTGTCAACGTATTCCAACCCTGCAAAATCTGGTACAGAATGGCAGCCACAACGATGGGTATGGCGAGATTGACGAGGTACACAAAGAACCCGGTCCGAAGAAGCATATATCTCTTCCTAAACAATAGCCACACTTGCCTTGCCATGCCAACAGGCTTAGCCGCATCAAGATTTAGATCTCCAGAGTGAGGAGCAGATGTATCTAGACTTTCCTCTTGGTCGTGTAACCGAGTCTCTTCGTTTCCGATCAATCCGTCACCACTTATGTATTGCGGCACATTTGACTCGGAAATGACATTGAGAAAAACTTGCTCTAGTGTTGGATAAGTGACTTGACATGCTTGATTTGTGCTTTCGAGCTCAAGGACCTTGTCCGTAGCCTCGGCAGAGGTCTTGAGCTTCCACGTAGGCGCATTATCCGCACTGGAGGAGTCCATACATGTTACTTGGTACCCATTGCCGTATTGATTCTTGAGCTCGGTGCTAGATCCATGGCAGACCAGGTGGCCCCGATGCATGACGAAAATGGTGTCGGCGAGGACATCGGCCTTTGTTATACATTATTAGCAGCTTCCGCGATGCAACAGGAAGTAGGTAAAGGAATTACCTCATCTAGAAAATGCGTCGTGATCAAGGCCGTCCGCCTGTTTCTTCCCTTTTGGATAATATCCCAGATATTGCGTCTCGACAGCGGGTCCTACAACAAGCGTGAGCCACGCCCTCCCTCCATGTCATGAACTGATAGTTGCCAGGAGGATACTTACTAGTCCGCTCGTCGCCTCGTCAATAAAAACCATTTTCGATCCACCTGCAAACGCCATCGCCAACTGCAGTTTCCTCTTTTGCCCACCACTCAGGGTTCGTGCTGCTGCATGGGCCTTTTCGGCGAGGTCGCATTCCTGTACAACTTCGTTGTCATCGTCATTTGACATGGTACCCATGGCAGCGGTGCGCAGCTTTCTCCATATCTGAATGTGTTCTTTGACGCTGAGAGGCCCCCAGAATATCTACTCTTGCTGTCAACACTCTAGTCAAGTTCTTAACAGAAGAGCAAAGCCCACATTATTCTGCGGACAGATTCCGAAGAGTGAAGTCTCTGCTTTCAATGCAATCTCCGATCCACGATCTACTGAAACCATACCCGTGACGCATTTCAGTAGCGTTGTTTTACCGCCGCCATTTGGTCCAAGCAGAAATGTTACAGTACCCTCCTTGACTTCGAGATTGACATTGCCAACAGCCGGAGCTGCGGTCCGGCTGTATGTCTTTGAAAGAGTAGTAACTCGCAGTGCGATATCTTCAGATGGGCTTATGGTTGTATACTTACCTTGCACTCCCCAGATCAGCCTTTCTGCTATCAACGTAGCGGCCAGATAGAAAAAGATTTGCACCACGAAGAACACGAAAAAAAGACCTGTTGAAACATTCTGCGATAGAGTTGCATCAGTTGACTGGTCCGGAGGGAGGATTGAAATGACTTCTTTAGCGGCAGTATCGGTGATCAACGTTGCCCACGCAGCGGAAGGAAAGACAAAAGCGAGTCCTTTGATCTGGCCCGGGCTGGGCTGAGAGCTGAGTGTTGCAATTAATGTCAACAAAGCAAAGCAGACTACCAATATCGAGCAGGTCATTCCCGCAATAGACGGCCGTCGAAAAAAGGTGCCGACTAAATGTGCAAAGGTGATGATAGAAATCCCACACAGGACAGTCAGAGCGAAGAAGATTCCACCGGACATGTGGACAAAGAGAATCTCAGTTGTGAGAATCGAGCATATCATCAAGCCAGGAAGGTACAGGATCATGAAAGACAGAATGGTGGATAATATTCGGGGTGTGCTGGTGATTCGCTGGGCAGCCATGAGGTCCGCCAGCTGTCTCTCCGAAGCCACGAGCGTGCTCACATGGTATGCAGCACCGATAAAGACACAAATAAAGAGAGGTGCGACAAATGAGTGCACTATCTCTAACCAGAATACTTGGTTCACCGTCTGCAACTCTGAAATTGACTCCATGTAATCCTTCTCAAGGTATCCGTTCCATATTCGTTCGCTGGGCTTCGTGGCGTTGACGAGGTTTCCTGTTTGAGAGTTCAAGAACCATTGAATTGGCAAGATATAACGAGACAGCAACGATTGTTGCTTATCGTAATTAATCGGGAAGTTGTTTTGAATATCGTTGCTGATGACAATGGTGTAGTTGATCGCCGAATCGTCAAAGTTTGTGAATACAACCGCAGCAAAACAATGACCTGCTCCTTGAACAGTTTGTGGACAAGCATCAAAAAGATCGTTTGTCGTGTTGAGTACTTTTGTGTCTATCCAAGACACTGAGGAGATGGCTTCGATGGCGCCCTGTAGCGCAGGGTCTGTGATGCCATTTGTGACGAATGCCAGCCGCCGAGAGGATGTCAATTTGATAGCGTCGGCTAGATCGAGGATTGGACTTGTTTCATTGCTGAAGCCAGTTGGACCAAGAGATCCGGACGAGGGAGAAATGTGCTTGAGAAAGCAAAGAATGAGCGTCAAAATAAGAGGCACAAAGAATGCTCGTATCAAGGTACTCAGCGGTTGCTTCCACGCAACAAGGAGATTTTTATGAATGAGAATTAGTATTTGGCAGTATGCTCGACGCATTTGGGATGTTGCCATTGATAAACGAGTGACTTGTTTTGCATTTGGTAGTTCAATCAATTCATGCTAGACATTCTATGAGAGGCCTATACGATATATATGTACCCAAAAAATGCATTTTGAACCCAATAGAGCCCAGGAAATCTATGAATGCGTATTTTCAATATAAAAATGCCCCGCGAGTTGGACGAGGGTGTTTCACCATCAAACAAGCCCGATAAAATATACGTGAATCCATCCCAGAGACAGAGGCAGTGCTGCAAAAACATTCCGTGACTGTGTAGTAATAGATGTAGTCCCCCGAAAGTAAAGTGATAAAGCTCTATGGTTGGTTTCGTCTACCCTGTAGGCAAAAACAATGTCTCACACCATTCTCGAATCATTGCCAAGTAAATACGGGGTAGTATGTTAGTTGTTGGTTGTTGGTGATCAATATCATCAGCACCAAGCGACTTTAGAAAACCTCACTTTTATAAACCAAGTTTCGCCAAGGCACAAAGGGTCCAGATCAGAAGAAACTCTTCCTGAAACGCTGGCCTAGTGCATAGCCACTACATGCTAAGTCTCTTTCTCCACAGACTGAGGCTCTACTAGAGCGCAAAGTTGATCCCGTCTTATATTAAAATCGCGCAGGCCAGCAGACTGCGGCCAAATAACCAGGATCAGCGTTGGCTGAGAAAGAAAAGGAGGAGAAAACAATACTACGTTCTGCAGTATGATTTGCACTATGTTTGATCTTCAGCGTAACAGGAGCGAAGGGCTAAGACCCCATGTTCCTCCCCGAGCTGGGCTGAGCATAAGGGGGTGTGAGGCTGAGTCCTTTAGCGCTATCCCAATCATTTAGATAGGCATGGTACATGGACGGTACAAGCTACCACGGGAAACGGGGGGTTGGGCCACTTGGCCTTGGGCACACGCATTTACCCTTTTTGGTCCCTGACAATGTACAGTATAGTGAAGTATTTCAGTGAAATCTTTCCTTGGCCTGTAATTATGTTCGCCTTTGTTCAAGAAGCCCAAGGACCGTTGTTTATTCCAATCCCCCTAACTAAACCAGCAGCGGATAAATACGAGGTAGGCAGGCAGCTACATGAGGTTTCTCGCACTTGCATGGCTGATAGGGAAGGTTGCTTAGTTATTTCATTTATGTGACACATAAAAACATTGTTTCCCATGCCGGTTTATTTTCTCATGGCAAATTAAAAAAAGCAAAGATAACAAAAGCTTGCGTTCTTTGTTTATTACCCACTCATGCTTTTTACTCCTTTGGGATCAATCACATTCATAATTATTCATTAGGGATATGTCGTAACACGTCCAAGCTGCAATGTTGCAGTGGCGTTGGCCATGTTCGGTTGTTAGATAAGTATTTACTGTGAGCTTTAACAAGTTTATTCGGTAATGTTAAGTCCAGTTCAGATAAATGTCTGCTAAGTCCATCATATCTCGCGTATAAATAGGTTCGAGGCCATGGAATTAAAATCTCTATTCGACATTTATATATCATCCGCTAGTGAATGGCGTGTTCTACTGAAATATTTAGGTACAGTAATAGACTCGACAATCCTCACTAGACAGCTAACTATGTTTGTTGTGAATTCTGTGTAATGGACAGCTTTCGAATACAACCTGTACAACCTAGGCAAGCTTGGAAGGAAAAGCGTGTGTAACCAGGCCAGTCAACGTTTTGGGCGGTAACACGGATTAAGTTTACTTTAGGTTTGAAAGCACGCACTTCGTGAACCTTGGAGTATTTTTCCAGCGAGTGACGGCGGTTATTCGGTTCACCCAAAGGCAGCCACTTGAGCTTATTGCGTCCTATGCCAGAGCTTGGGTACTGTGAATGGTGAAAGGCAAAAAAAGAAATGAGAAAACATTATATAGCAGTATAATATTGTATACCGACAAAAAGCGATGTATCATCTGTCTGACGAGGTCTTGCCTTTCCCAAACTAGCAGTTCCGCTTGCTCTTGACGGTCAGCAGGTAGATATATAATACATATAAAGGATGGAGCACACTTTTTTCATACGCGTCCAGGCCATTACCAGTGCCAAATACTCAATGCACATGGGTTCGGTACGGTGATCGCTGCATGCGTGGCAACCTTGGTCCCACGAAGCATCGGTGCATATCCAGGCATGCACAACTATTCGCACGTGTGGGCATGGATATATGCATCTAGCCTGATTTCCTTTTGTCTTTGGTGTATCTTCTGCCAAGATGCCTGCTAGGTCTATTGATTTAATTGCCTTGCTTCGTGAAGCAGAACATTGATGTGCTGAGCCCGTGGATGGATATGGACAACCTGTATGAGTCCTGGCAACCTACCCCTCTTTTGCCATGTACCTATTTACTTAGTACGTACAAAGCGTTGTAGATATATAAAAACGATACAATACGACCTGCATTTCGATGAGGGGTTTCTGGAGAGATAATACCATATAATAGGATAGTCCGGCGTCGTCGCGTCGATTGTGACCGGTACCCAAGTAATCAACAACCGTTGCCCTAAGCCTGGGTGTCATGCGAATTACAGCAATCCAAGCTTCGCACCCGGGCGCGCCTTAAATAAGCGGTGATTAGATTAATTGCATTCGTATTAGTGAAACATACATTATTAGTTTCATTTAATATGATTATCAATTATCGGCCATATTCCGAGCTCCTCAAGCCACATGCACCTGGCTTGATAATCCGGCGAGGTCTTGACCGCGATCAACACAACGCCCCCGCAAGACACTGATTCACAACAGGATTCCAGGCCCAGGATAGTGACACTGCCTCTAGCAACCGAGTGGCATGGCTTGTATAGGTGCATATTCTTGCGTATCCCTGCCGACTAGGCTCTCGATTAGCTAGGTACATGCAGGCGAGGACGGTGTCTTGGCGCGCAGTTATCATGTGGCATCTTCTGCGCATGCAACGTACGACTGGGATGTTTGATTGTTTTGGTGTTTACCTCAATTTATACACATTGAGCCATATTAATTGCAGCTGCAGCAACATGCAGTCAGGCTTAGATTCAGGGCCTAGCTCTGCAGATGGCTCGATCGATACGTCTGTCGTCAGAGTCAAAAAAGAGGGAGTATGAATCGGGAAGAGCGGCAATTTACTCTACACGACTAAGCCATGCAATATTTACATGGGTTGACATCCGTCAACGCAGGATCACATCACACCACATCTACTTTATGTATGATCGACTTGACTTTCCCGTTTTGGTATTAAAGGCGTCTGTCTTATTTGAGTATCCTGGAATTAATCTGCATAGCACTCTTCTCGCCTGACAGATTAGTAATCGACCCTTGACCACGGTATGTTAGTTATGCACGGGTGTGTATGATGTATATTATTTTTTAACTTACGCACGGGGTCATGTAAATAGAGCGTGGCACCGAGTCGCGGATCATGATCGACCGCTTTATCTTTCTAACCTAGCCCTCGCTTCGCGTGTTACTGGGGTACCTATATATGCTGGGGTAATTTGTATATGCACACCTTGCATATGCCGCAGACCTCGGGATAGCCAAAAAGCAATGTCGCGGGCTTCCGCTGGGCCAGGAACGACATTCCGCAGCTTATCATGATTATTTTCTTTTGTGATACATGTTATGGCATATACTATATGAGGCAGAATCAGTACATTCAATAGTGCATTTGTATGAAACTTTGAGATATTGACCTGATCGAGCACTTGAAATTAGCTCGGATACGACTTCGTATTCGGTTCTGATTTTTGAGCACGACTACGGAGTATAGATTTGTGAAGAATCCGAATCCGGGCAGTACAGGTATAAGGTATAGGGCTGATATAGGAGTCGCATCATATATCTACATGCGTAGTACGTACACTCAGCACTCCGTCTACTAGTAGTACTGTGTACGTACTATTAACTCCGTGTCGGTTATCTTATTACAACGTTGACCACGTGAAGATTTACCTACCCACCGACTAAATGTACGACACTATAGCACGGAGTCTATAACTATAAGTCTCCAACTTGTACTATCTAAGGCTAAAGCTGATGATGTCACGGATTAAACAAGACTAGCCTCAAACTCCTTTCCTCTGTTTGTCTTAGGAGGGAGCAGGATGGACATTGAAGAAGCGTGTCCGACTCGATTAGGAAACCGACCACCAACCAGATAGGAGTTGGCCTGAAGAGTGTTTTCCACAAATCGTTAGCAGCTTTTTGGTTTCTTCACCGTCTAGTACGCTAGCAGCTAGTGACTAGTGCTAGCGGCTAGTTAGCCACGCACTGAAGTAGACTAGGTCTAACGAAGTTTATCCGGCTTTAGCTCAGCGTTTGAGATTTAGCGAGTTCTACTTTGACTGCGTGTGACGGGGTAGTTGCGATATGGCCATAGTCAACTTAAGTTACAGGAAATACGGAGTACGTAAACTAGTACGTAGATGCAACAACCGGTTCAAGTCTCAAAGTCCTCGGAACTGCAGATTTACCGCAGGTTACTGAATATTATTACTGAAGATTACTACCTTCTCACTGAGGCAGCATCTTCCGAAACCACGCTGCCGCATACGGTAAGACGGACGAGTGCTGTCGTCATAGATCGGCACTGCCACGGGGACACAATCCATGGTCCTCGCCCATAACGATAACATTATACAAAATGTACGGGGCACTCGCCATATGGAGGAAAATAATCCGGAGGACGGAGAAGACGAGAGAAAGTTCGTTTATCAGGACAAGTTTCAAGTGCTTTCCCGGAAAAGGCACTGGTGCACAGGCGAGTCAAAAAAAGGGGGGGAAGAAATGCTTAATCTTTAAATACTACAATACCAAGGTTTCGGACTAAGTGGATCGCTCCGGCAGATGAAGAGAAACTCAACTGCCACGCCTTCTTACACTTTCTCACGACGCTATGTAGTACGTGCGCGGAGTAAATTAAAGGAAATAGAGATTTGTCAGATGTATCAGCTTAGTGCAGGTGCTAATCTGCTAAATCACCAAACTAACTCAAAACATGCAGCAGAAATGATGCAATTTGGACTATTTGTCGATCTTTTATTTTGAAATTGCAACAAATGCCACCTAAGGTCCTCAGACGGTAAGCAAGAGAAAAAAAAAAAAAAAAGGAGCCAATGAATCAGGAATTAGGCTATAATGCTACATCATATTAAAACCATGAATTAGTTGGATCTGGACGACCACGCTGTTTTGCCACGAGACAACTCAATTTTTCTTCCGCGCTGTAGCATGCAATACGCGCTAGTACTCCGGTCAGAACACCGATTTTGATCAATCAGTTATTTACATGGATAATTTATGCGCGATTGAATGAATTGCAACATATATATCCCATTGTATGCCCGTGTCTCATCAGAAAGGCATTCAGCTGACGATCAATTTCATTCAGGAGGTATGATTCAGGAGGCATGTTGACAGCAGGCACGGCGTCGCATGCACAGACTTCATAACTATACAAATGCACGTATCAAAATCCTACCGAGTTTCTTTAGTCAACTGAAATACCGTACCATACCATACCATACCGTACCGAGTAACGGTAAGCTGGTAACGCTCTCAAAATTTCTTCCATTACGCCCACCCCCACTTTTGGTCGCGAACGGCTACGCCGCAAACCTTCCAAAAGGGCAAAATATTCCACGTGTTTGTGACGTTTTGGGGCTAGTTGCTTTTCTGCACATTACGAAAGCGGGTCAGCCATGTGCTCGCGTCGCCATAGTTGAATACATGCAGGTATTATAGCTTACTACGTATGGTACGGAGTACTCCGGACAGCCTGCAACATACTACTAATAAAATATCGAAATTATCAACCGGCAGTTGAGGAGAGAGTGATCGACAGTCATTGGTAATACAATTATAATAATAAGATGACTTACAGCGGAGAAAGGGCAGTATGTGGCAAGTCTAATGCTTTGTATTGCCGTATGAAACGACCGAACTGTGCGGCTCAACGCTTTGCTCTTATTCTAATATAGCCGCGTAGCCGTCTCTCATTGCTACGTAGCCGTAACCCTGACTTCAAGGGTGACAAAGAGCCAAGCCAGCCCGCAACATTCAAATTTTTCTTTTTTTGCATCTACCCACTGGTTCAAGGAGACTCCTATACGAGCTAACGTCTGTCATCGAGTAAGACAATGCACTAAAATGGCTCTGTATTAATTAATTGATTAATTTTAAGAAAAGAAAAAGAAAAGAAAAAGAAAATAAATTAAAGAAAAATGTGATACCTTCCAGAAAATTCTACGCTCCTTCGGACCTCCCGGTGTGGAGCCCAACAATCAGAACGTCTTCCTTGCCGGTTCTGGTTAGCTGTGTGTTTCGCCTTTGTGTTGACATTTTGACAATGGCAATGGGCAATGTCACTGTCACTTTGCGGGTGGTAGACAGTTGGAAGGATTCTTCCTTCGAGCCGGATGGATTTGGTACGCATACATACGTACCAGATGACGGAGTGTCTACTGCGGGCTAGAGCCAGGCACGGTCTCTGTCCGCAGGCGGTGTTGTTTCAGGTCAGAGTCGTGCTATTCTGATACCCGCCGTGTATGGTACACTTAACAAGTCTCTCTTATGCTAAGCAATGACATAAGTGTTGAATCCTCCGAGCGGTAGTTCGTACTCTTAAAGGAGTAACGAGTCAGCACCTACTACGTATAGGATACCGAGTACTCCGTACACGTATGTCCCAGCCGACCCACCGAGAAATGTCAGTCTGATTGCAAATAGGGCTGAGCAGGGGTGTATATCCTAGAGACTAATACAAAGTAGACTACTCCGTACGGAGGACGATTGTCTCGCTCAGGATGATCGGGAAGAATATTAAGCTTCAAGATTGGAGCGTGTCACTAGTGATTAACCCTAGCCGACAAGGTCCTCAACAATACGGAGGCTGAACACAAATCCCTTTTCTGTCTGTGGTTTTCTTTTTTAAAATTAAGATTACGCTTCAATAGCCAGTCTGCTGCCTGAGCGCGTGTCCAGCAGGCAGGTGAGGCCGACCAAAGGCGTTGCGCTTGGTTTGACGGTGGCTGAAAATTTTCCACGTGGTCGCGGTAGGCCGAGGACGCCCGCTGAGTAGTGCGTACTGAATCTGAAACAACTAAAATATAGAGTTGCTGAGCGTATCGCGTACAGATACAGATTCTGATACAGATTCTGATACTGATACTGATACCGACATCGATACCGATACTTACATACCGCTAACCCGCTGCGGACAAGACACGGCAGAGAGCTGTCCCGTGACCTCCCACTGGCCTGTTTCCCTGGCCGGAGGAGTCTAAGCCGCAAGGGGAAGGCCGCCTGAGTCGTCTTTCTCACTTCGTCTGTCGAAGCTCTTTTGGCGTCATGAAGACATGCGAGTCGGAGAGTATTTTAGCCGAATGGATCTTTACCATTCGATATTTCATTGTCATGCAAGTCAGGTCAAGCCCTGACTAGCTGCCACTGCGGCAGACCACACTCCCGGGACCGCGTGGCTCTGCGGCTGCCTGAATCATCAGGTGTCAAATTGATATCGGTTGACTCGATCCATAGCCTCAGTCAAAGCAAGTCTTACTAGAGCAAAGCTAGTCGCGGGCGTCTTTCTGTTCGCGGCGTAGGCTGGTTATATCAATCCCAGTCTATAGATTTAGCACTTCGTGTCAGACAGGGATGCACATCCATGGCTTATCCCATTGGGCTCTCATCTCACGTCGCAGCCCGGGAAACTTGCCTTTTCTCCCCATGATCTGCTCTCTCTATTTTTTTTTTTTTTGCCTTGATAATCACCTTATTCACCGCCATTTCTTTTCTTTTTTTCTGACATGCGGATATTGCGGAGAAGGACTAAGTACTACGTACACAGCAAACACCTTATGTTGGTTTTTTAGTTGCCGGTTGACACAGTCCTAGCCTGCTCGGGCATAGATCGCCTACCACATGGGATTTAGATCATACAACCAGCTTTTCATGAGGCAGCTGTAGCCGCGATATATCATTAGTATTAATCTATCTGTCCATCCTGAGCCTGCAGGCCAGTACGTTAGTATCTTATTTGACCGATCTTATGACTCACGGCATACCCGTTTTTTTCGATCCGACGCCTGATGCCTGTACTCCAGCCCCGGATGGCTCTAGATCCGTATCCGCACTCCTGAGTCTGCGATTCTGCGCTTTGTGCGGTGTGTATACTATATACCTAGCGGAGTGGTGATTCGTACTTGGCAGCGTTCTTTCATGACTCGTCACCAACACACGACAAAGCAGACTCCACACCTGCCACGTGGAATTACGGCAGGATTAATGGAGGCCTGAGGGGAAGGTGGATCTCGCTGCTGAATACTTGCGCATTGTGTTCGTTGGGCTTACGACTCTTCGTTCAACTCATGACTAGCTGTCGGTATGCCCAAGCATTAGGCCAGGATTCCGTGTTTGCTGACCGCGACAACGACGTATAACTTACATAGTAAGCATGACAATGAATCTTCCGTTGATTGATCGACGGCATTGTCGTTTCTCGTTTGTCGCTTTGGCCAGGCAGCTGAGATGGGCAGTAAATAATCGCCAAACACAATTATCCTATATATCAGGATGTACGGCGTCCATTGCACAATTACATACTGCTCGGCACTAGTGTTTGTTGGGAATGGCAACTGATACTTGGGCGTGAAACAAAGGGCGGAAACATGAGCCAAAACGTGGTTTGAGCTAAGCGTGCACGGGCCACGCAGTCAATGGCCTTGATTTCAAGGAGCCAAAGTGTTGTGCTAGTCAAAAAGTAAGGCCATGATTCTGCAGTCTGTAGACTCCAAAGAGTCCGTACGACTCTGAAGAGCAATTAGTTATCAGTTGACTAATAAACTCGTAGTTAATAGCGAAACCCACATTGTCGTATAATAGTACATATTTTCCTGGTCTTGTTATGACTTATAGTGTGTCTCCCTATAGTCAACCCCTGACCCCATACTCTGTACTCTCTCCTCCCTGAGTCATGCAGCACGGAGAATAAGTTGTTGGTCGAGAGCTGCACGAGTCGGCGATCACTGCGCCATCCAACAATGCCGGTAGAGTTGCCTAGTCGTGTTCCTATCGGCCCTCGAATTGGGCAAAGATAACGTACCGCATTTGGCATCTGTCCAAAAATCCCGGCATTTAGTTCCGTCGCGGAGTAACTCTTTTCAACACGCCTAGAAGAAACGGCACATCGCAGTACGGAGTGAAGAGCGCACCGCTCTTATCTGCGTTATCTCCCCTTCTCGCTCCCCGCCCACGTGGCCGTGGGTTCGTTCGCGGTGGTGGACAAATGAGCACGCCGTATGCTCCCTCGTCGGCCGGCGCTCAGCCCTCTGGGCGAAGTTAGTTGGCAGCAGAGTTCACGCCTGCTTTGTAAGTTAACTTACAGACTGTGTTGACTCAGCTGTACCAAGTGTGGTAACGTATGGTAAGCCTGAACGCAGCGCCAAGCTTGCTTTTAACTTTTGCCGTGCCGAACACGTGCGCTGCCGACCAGTAATTATGGTATGCATCGGTTTCAGATTCCGCGAATCTCGACTTACGCTGTAGTACTATTATGCTCAACTTGTGTGCTGCAAAGCGTCTACTCTCGCTGATGCTATCGCTTTGCTCAACACCGTGTCGCTTTGGTGCTACAGCAGCATGCTCCCACGAGCACAGAGCAGTGCTTGGCATGCTCTTGCTCCCACATCAATTGGCCCTGCGCGCTATTACCAATCGGGCCCCTAGTACAGCAACCTATGCAGATGCGACCCAGTGATCTTCATAAGGCGGCTGCTTTTTGGGTCGCCCTCTGCGCGCTGGTTGGCTGCCGCTGTTGCTCTTCAGTCCCACGTTGTTTCTTAGGGTTATTCCGTATTGATATCGCTGTGTCTCCGTATGTATCCGTATCCATCCGTATCCGTACCCGTATCGACCATACAACTCCCTCCCCGAAAAGCCCAGCTCGCCCGAAACGGAATGTCCTGTCGCAGCGATAAGGGCCCCACTACGCCTGGTATTATTGAATGGCGAATTACCATACCGGTCGCAGGACCCGCTGCAGAGGGGGGGGGGGGGCGCCTTCCGTCACGAATTCTTGCTTGGTATGTATCGAACGCTGTACGTATCCGTATTGTGCTGCGCTGCCAGAGATTCCGATTGCCTCATCGTTCGCTTTTTCCCTCCTTGCTCTTTCTTTCTCCTCTTCACGATTCCCTCCTCCACTTCCTAGCTCATAGAGACCGAGCTTTTTACCGTCTTCTTCACTTAACTTCTGACTAACTGCCGCACCACCCCTGTACCTGATCTTCTTCTTATTTTCCTTCCTTTCCTCCACCCATCTGCCCGCCGCCTCATATTTACGCCGAGTCCTCCTGACCTGCGTTCAATGACTGAGATTTCTGCAGGCAATTCGCTCGCAGATCACATCTTCACCCTCCCATATATCCCTTCGGCACACCCGCCTGACCTCGCAGGCACACCCACCCCGTCTGACGCTGCTCCTCGGCTCTCGTCGCCGCTGCCGCCGACGCCGCCTGCTGCCAAATTCGCTACCGTCGGCTCCTCAGCGAAAGGCCCCCGCCGTTCTCTCGCGGGCATTGCATTGGAGAAGACCTCCAACGTGATTGCAAATTTCACCTCGCTGGGCAACAGCATCGCCAATCCGACTTTGCGCACCAGCGTGTCACACGGGAGTCTGTCGAAACAGTCGCACAAGTACGCTCAAATCGGTGGTGGACCCTCTGCGCCTGTAGGTGACCAGCAGCCTGCTACCAGCAATCCGGCGGCCGAGGGAAAATCTCAGTCTCAGTCGCCTCCGCTGGGTCTCAGTCGCCGAAACACGGTGCGACTGCTGCCTCAAGAGATCAGCAATCTGGAGAACACCGCCGCCGAGCGGGCCAACAGCATCAGCAGCAGCAGCAACTACTACAACAACAAGATGCATCAAACGTCGTCGAGGCTTCTCCGCATGACGGAGGACGAACGTCCCTTTACAAAGGTAGATATATATATGCTCGCAATTGTTGGAATGAATCTTGAGGGTTGGCAATATATACTGACAATTGAGAAAACAGGATTTCAACGATCTGTTCGCTACGTTAATGGTGAGCTTGAAATTGGATACCCATCGCGTGCGATTCACCAAGTTCGAACACACCTTTACGTCCGATGAGGCAATCAACAACCTGGGCTCGTTGAAGTTCTCGCAATCCAACCGCATGCCAGATCCTAAAGACCCATCCCGCATTGTCACAACCACCACTACCACCACTTTCTCGATGGCCAAGGAGATGGCGCGATCTGTATGCCAACGCTTTGCCGATGCCCGTTTTATCGAAGCCGTTGACGGTCGAGGTGCTGCTTTCTTTCCTATGAAGGGGGGCCTATACCAGTTGACGCCCAAGGGAATTAATGTGTTGCAAAGGTTTTGCCAGCGAAACGGCATTACTGCCCGCCATGTATTGGATGTCCTGGAGTCTCCACGCAACACTATGCAGCTCGTGAATTTGGAACGTGATACGGAGACCGACAAGCTTTCCACGGACCGTGCCACGATTGAGGTTATCTTCCGCCGCTTTGCTGGCCAGGATGGTCCGAACATCAAGTCTTCTACTTCGAGCTCGGACTCGGACTCGCTAAGCGACTACGCCAACGGTCTTGTCGGAGTCAAGATGGCCAAAGAGAGGAAAATTGGTGACAAGTATTTCGCCAACACGTTCACCGGAAGAGCAGCGGTAGACTGGCTCATGGATTGCTGCTCAACGAATGACCGTCGCGAGACCTGCTTGATTGCTGCTTTGTTCATCAAGCATGGGCTCATAACCTCTGTTCAAGAAGACAGGCCATATGCCCAACAGGAACCTACCGCCGTCGATTTCCAACCCACCAAGCACGCTATCTATACTGTGACGGAACACGGCCAACGTGTGTGCGGATGGATCGCCCGTGACAAGAGCAACGTCTCTCAGTTTGACAATCGTGGTGCCCGGGATTCGAACAATGCTCGCCTAAACCATATTTTGCATGACGCTGCACTGCGACTGCTGTTCCGCGAATTCCTACGGTATTCACTGTGCGAGGAGAATTTGTCATTCTATCTAGATGTCAGCGAATTCACCGCGCATTACCACCGTCTGGAGAAATCGGGTGCGTTGAGCAAGATCGAGACTGTCCGCGAAACCCTTGCTGCCGCCTATGGCTTATACAACGCCTTCTTGGCACCTGGATCGCCATGTGAATTGAACATCGAGCATGGACTTCGAAACAGCCTGGCTAGTCGCATGACCAAGGCTGTTGGCGACGATGAATCTATGTTGCAGAGTCTTCAGGAAGTCGTTGACTTGTTTGAGTTGGCCCAGACCTCAGTCTTCAAATTGATGTCAAGTGTGAGTCTATCTTTGACGTGTGCGTTTAGCAAAACAAGGTTACTGATTGAATACAGGATTCCGTCCCCAAATTTGTCCGTGATCCCAAATACTCTGTCGTCCTTCAGGAGCATGAATTTGACCTCGGAACCAATGGTCGTTCATACTCGCCCACACCCGCACCGGTACCCGAACGATCATTGAGCCGTTCTGTGAGGACATAAAACACGCATCAAATGGGACAATTCCAACGTCTCCACAACCTTTCATAGACATGGCTGAACGAATATCCTTAATTCCACTCGAGTTTCTCTGCTTATGAGCAAAGTGAATCGAAAGAGTTACGATTTTCTTTTCTTTTCTTTATTTTCCTTTTTCTGTGGATCAAATGATAGACCAGGGTGGGGCTTACATTTACATTTCGTGTAATTTTTCTTTTTCTTTTTCAATCAAGGTGACAGGGGAAATGAGTCGATGTACGAAGGTTTACGGGGATGACTGCATCTCTTTTTTCCTTTGTTCCCATAAAGCATTGAGTGGGCGTTGTCATTGCACAGAACAGGTTGTCAGATTATTGGTTCTGATTTTGTTTCTTTCTTTTTATTGCATTTGTGGAAGCATTGCCGATATACACTTCTTACTTTTTTTCCTTTCAATTCTCTTTTGTGATATCTCGATACATGGAGCGTACGAGGGAGGCTGTTAATCCTGTTTCTGCTCTCATTGTTCACTAGTCATCATTTTCTTGTGCATACATGCTTATGGTTGACGTGCTTATAGTTGCCATGCATAGGTAATATAAAATCATTGAGACTTGATAATATCGTTCTAGCATTAAAATGAATCTCGTATTAAAATGAATACTCATATTAGAATGAATACAATGTGATGGATACTTGAGAGGTTGAGACGCAGTTATAATCTTGCAGCCATTCACAGGCCACAGGGCACGTGATACGAGACCCGCCGAGGACCTTCTCCGACGGCGCATAAAGAAAGTGTCGATACCGCAGAGAGCTTCGTGTCCATCCAGGAGCTGAGGAGGAATCACAAGCCATTTTGAAAGAGCAGGCGACAAAAATGGCGACTGATCCTCTGCTCTCCGACCCCTTACTGTCATTGCGACGAGCAATCGCAGCTCAAGCACTGCCAACCCCGACGACCTCGTCCGACGTCTCCAACGCCAGCGCCAGCGAGAACACCACAGACGACCTCGCAAAGGCCAGCTACCTGTATTTCACGCATCCGATTCCACACACCCTCCCGCTAAGCACGTTAACTCGCTTCGTCTCGACGGCCAACAATGACACGCCAGTCGATTTGCGCAGCATCTTCTTTGCGTGGCAGAAGAAGGATGTTGCCATTCCGGAATACATCGCGTCAGCGCAAGAGGTCAACGAGGCGCTGAAGCAAAGCAAGGAGCGCCAGGATGAGCAGGTGCTGAATTTGGTGTTTGTCGAACGCTTGGATCTTATTACCTGGCTGGAAGGTGCTTCGGATGAAAGTGAATACATCAAGCCGCTGGAAGGCGAGGCGGCGGCAGCTGCAGCGGCCGCGGCCACAGTCGCAGCTGGAGTGGCTGCCCCTGAAGCAGTGGTGGACACAGCCGCGGCGGCGGCGAAAGCAGCAGTCCCAACCACAGCCGCAGGAGGAGTGCCAGGCGCGAGGCCGACCAAAGCCATTGATCCCCAATTACAAGAGATCTACAACGGCGAGCGGAAACTGGGGGACCGGAACACCGTTCTACGCGGTATCAAGCCAACTGTAAGTTCCCATGGTCCATGCTTCACAGTTAGCAAAATAATAACAACAACACAATACAGGACTTCTCGCATATCCGCAAAACGGCCGAGATCTTCCTCGGCCGCAGCCGCAGCGCGCGAGGCCAGTACCCTTCTGGCAGCAACAAAGTGAGCAGCAGCCTAGGAAAAGGCGGCATCATCGTTCCTGCACCGTCCGCAGGACTCGCACTGCCCAAAAAGCCCACATCGTCGTCATCATCATCCGGCAGCTCACGCCGGCCGGACCCTATCATCCTCCTCTCCCCATCCGCCTCCTCACCGATCCGCCTCTCCAATATCAAAACCTTCCTCCAAGACGGCGTCTTCGTCCCGCCCGACCACCCCACGCTCGCATCCCACACCACCTCCAACATCCACATCATCACGCGGCACCTGCACCTCAGCAGCGACGGAAGCAGCAGCAAAAGCGGCGGGGGCGGGGGTAGCACCGGGGGCAGCGGGAGCGGAACAAGAACCGGGCGGCCGACGCGGTTCATCCTGGCCGACAGCACCGCCAACTTCAAACCGGACTACTGGCAACGGCTCGTCGCGGTCTTCACGACGGGTCAAGCATGGCAATTCAAAACGTACAAGTGGTCGAATCCGCCTGAACTGTTCAGACATGCCGCCGGTATCTACGTCGGGATGACCGGCGAGCACGTCCCGAATCAAATCAAGGACTGGGGCCGGGGCGTCAGCACGTTTACGCTTGCCCGGTGGGACGAGAAGAAGGGCGTCGAGGGCGCAGGTCGCTGGTTGGATAGGGAGATTGTAGAGCATATCTGGGACGTGATTGAGAATAACATGAAGGCGAAAGGATGGGCGAAATAATTTTTATATAATTTTTGGTTCTGGGGGGATGCCTTGTCTCTGTGCAATAAACTTTTTTCTAATTCGTTTCTTGATAGATGTATTTCAATCTTATTATATTCTGAGCGAGCTCTGGCAGGATGTGTTCGTTCTACTTCAAACAGATACCATAGCATCGGCAAGACGAAAATGAATATTAGGTTCCATTTCGAGAAAAAAGTCGATCCAGAATCTGGCCAACTGACTAGCCAACTAGTTAAGAGAGAAATTTGAAAGCCAAAAAGAAACAAGTCAAATCAAGTGAATTGAAATCAACCAGTCAGTCAAAAAAAATACATTGTTCTACTCTCCCTTTCAGATCAATCAACCAATGTAGAGTCTCTCCCAACCTTTCCTTAGCAAGGTACTACTACCCAGAGAGAAGAATCAATCAATCAATTAAAAAAAGACAATAGAGAAAGAAATGAAAGAAGAGAAGAAAAAAAAAAATCACGCCACAATACGCCTTTCACTCCACGCACCCCGCCCCGGCCGTCACAATAAGAAACCCTTTTGGAGATTCGTCATCATAAGTGGAAACGCCGTGATTAGAAGCAGACAATACCTTCAAGAGGTATTTGAGGATGAGAGAGAAAAAAAAAATAAAATTGTGGAAAAGAATAGTTAAAACACTCGAATCAAAATAGAAAGCGAGACAGCAATAAAACAAAATTCTAGGGTATCAATCATGTCGTCGGGGGGACTTTGTTGTCATCCTGCATTCCCAGGGTTGTAAAGTGATAAGGAGGGGAGATTGGAGGTTTGCTTGGAACGTCTTTCATAGTTACGTCCGTGTCGGTCGGTGATGCTTCATTTTTGATCGTGTCCGTTCCCGTCACCGTGTGCGATTCGCCATCTGTCGACAGCGGAGGTGTGCTAGATTGGAGGTGCGGGGATGGCTTGCTTGGAGGTGCTAGGCTTCCGCTCGCTTGGCTCTGGCTTTTCTCTACCGTAGGCGTCGCCATCGTGCCTCGACGACCTAAGTAGTCGCCCAAACTCATCTTCTTCTTGACAGGACTCGGCGCTGTTATGCTGCCGCCAGGTGTTTGTACTGGGTGCGGTGGATGGGCTTCCGATGGTGACTGTATTGCGCCAGGCGTCCCAATTCCGGGTGTGTTTGTTACCGGGTTAGGCACGGCAAATTGATTAGGAGGTAGTTGGACGTGAAGGCCGCCTGCCCGATGCTTATTTGGCGACATTCCGGGAATAAGGGTATTGTGGGCTGCTGTTGAAGGCAGAGGCGGCTTGCTCATAACATCATTAGGAAAAGGTAGAGACGGCGAGGGATGAGAATCACTTCCAGCATCCTTCATCTCAATGTCTTCACTATGCGAGGACGAAGGCCGGACGCTGTCTCCCCAAGTCTGCGGTTGAGCTGCAGGAGACAGAGAAGCAGCAGCATCCACGACAGCTATACCGGGAGGATTCTCCTGGCGCTTTAGAGGCCATTGAGCTTTGGAGCTGTCTTCATGACACCGCTTTAGCAACCGTCGACCGAGGGGAGAGAAGCCAATTTTCAGAGGACGAGTTTGTTGTGACCCATCGACATAAGATGCGCGTGTGAGAGGAGTGTTTATAGGATCGGATGAACTTTTCGGTGATGGGCGTGGTCCCCGATGATACGGTGACGAGGATGATTCATCGGATAAGCGGTTATGTGTTGTATCCACCTTCAGTGGCCTGGAAGAACCTGAGTGTTTCTAGGATAATATTAGCAACTCAGATGAGTAAAGTAGGGTAGTGGTGAACATACAGGTAACGGAGTAGGGAGGGTTGGGTGAGTAGATGTTGCGCTACTTCGTTTCTTCTTCCGCGGGCCTCCCTGATCGTGTTCAAGCTGCTCGAATTTCCGTTCTACGGCAGCAATCTTGCGTCTATCGCGCGCCGACAGCTCCGTATCTTGCAACGCCCATTCCGGGGGCGGATGTGTCGGGGTCAAGTCACGGCTGCGAGTTTGTCCACGCACGGAGCCCGAAGTAGACCGATTATCAGCGTTGTCATCGTCCGCAGCAGCTTCACTTCCTGCGCGACTAGTGTTAGAGCGACCGACACTGGTCGGCGACAAGGCTGATTTGGATTTTGCTTTCTTCCGCTTCCCATTCAAAGCTTTGGAACTTGGGTGGCGACGGCGATCGACCGCTGCCAAAAGACAGTTTTGAGGCGGAACGCAGGCGCAGCCACCAAAATTGGCCAAGAGGTTGCTCATGCAGATCGCTCTTGTTTCTTCTTGATCGCTATCGCCCGATTCCTGCTTTCCGAGATTGTTAGAGCCAAAAAGCTGGGGGTCAAGATACCACATTGCAGTGACTTCGGATCCGGCGGGAATGTCTTGATTCGCGACATAACAGAAATGGTACTCGACCTCATTCGTGATATAAGTCTTCATGGTGACGTTGGGACGACATGAACGGCGCACGTATCGAAGTATGGAGCCCTCTTCGCGGGAATCAATGTAGATAGGAAGCTGAGGATGGAAGAAGACGAACGGTTGAGGGTGCCTGAGCTCCGAGAATCGATTGCTTGGGTCCAGAGAATAATCGCGAAGTTTACCTATTTTTCCCTTGACTTCCCCGACAATCTGATCCTTGTGGACGGCGGTTTGAGTTTTCAAAACCTTCCAGGCCGGATGCACCCCCTCGAACTCGAGATCCTTGTCAACGATAGTGTCCAAGTCCAGTTTCGGCAAGCGGGAGGAGTCCAAGACATCTGCCTCTGCGTAGGTGAAGATCTCCTGGGGCTGTCGACTAGTCGCCTGCAAAAGCGCCGAAGAATCCTTTACCCAAGATCCCATGTCGCCCAACAGTCCTATGTTCACCACCAGATTGCTCTTCATGTTCACATACCCTCGATCATAATCGTACAAGTGTAAGAACTCGTGGGAATATAGGGGAATCTGCGGTATAGTCGAGGGTTTGGTCGGACTCAAGGTAGTCACCGACCCAGAACGTTTACGAGACTCGGGCTGTAGTTTGGGGACGCCAGCAATCGAGCTTACCGAAGCAGATGATTTGTGTGCAGATTTTTGTTTCTTGATGACAGGAGGCTGATCTCGTGAACTGGAATCACTTCGGTGATGCCCATTAGTCAATTCCTGATCCTTCTTCTTTTTCTGTGTTTTGCTCCCAGAGCGCTTGGCCTTCCGGTCACCGCTATCATTCTGCTCCCGCAGTCGCCGCTGTCGTTCAGTGGCGCGTTTTCCGTCCAGATAGAGTGGCGACGGTGAACAGTCGGTACAGAAATGTTCGTCTGGTACCTCCTGGGCATGGTAATAACACTCGATGTGTTGCCACGTTTCGCACTTCTCGCAGAAGACAGTGTTCCCGTCATCATCTTGATAGGCACAGATGCATTTGATGGTATAGGGCTCTTCGTCTTCCAGCGGGACGGAATCCGAGATGGCGCCATTGGGCACCGGGGAGTGGATGGGAGCAGTGACCGGATACGAGTCTCCGGTCGAATGCGTCGTTGCGAGCAAGGAGGTATCTGTCATAATCCGACAGATGACCCCCTTTCCCTCAACAGGTGATGGTAGACGTTCCTCAGCACCCAGTTTGACGACTGCTTAGTTCCTCAACGCGCATGACAGCAGCTGTTGAGGTCCCGACAGCAAAGTTACGTCGTAGGTCGTGAATGACAAGGGAAGCGACAGAATCCGTTTAATTCGCCAACTGGTCTCGGACGACGAGGGATGGAACACGTAAGAGGAACGAGTAACACGACGGGGGCGAGCTGAACAAGCACACGTCGTATTCCGAGTCAGCGTCCGTCGAACAGATAAAGGAAATCGCTCGTTCGCAGCGGTGATGTAAACGTCCAGACGAGACAAAGAGTGCAACTGGATGAGTCGTGGACTCGGTCAAACGCGGTGGCGACGGTAGGAAACGACACAGTACAGTTCGCGATAACCGTCAACGAGTTTGAGATATGCAACCGGAAGCGAGGGATGAATCGAGCAGAGGCGGCGATCGAGAATTACTTAGGAGACGTCGACGCGCATCAGGTGGGAGATGCGTACGAGTGAAAAACCTGCAGATCGGGAGAGTCGAAGTCGAGAGTTGAGGTCAAAATCGGCGATGGCGATAAAAAATTAGTAACGGCCGAGGCGAAAAAAGAGGACGCGACAAGTTGGATTGGAAAATATCGGTCGAGAAAAGAAGAGAAGACAGAAGGAGAAAGGACAGGGGGGATGAAAGTGTAGATTGGGCGAGGAGAGGGAGGGAGAGGAGGAGAGGAAGCAGCAGCAGCGAGAGAGAGCAGAGAAGAAGGGAAGAGGAGCCTAAGGATGGGCCAGCCAAAGAGGTCGCGCAGGACCCAAGCGAAACGGGCGAAACGGGAAAGGCGCGGTTTCCGGGCGAAGAAACTTGCGTGCAAAAGGCAGCAGCGACCGGCGGGAGCGAAGGGAAGGGAAGGGAAGGAGGGCGGCCAGCAGCAGGCCAGGAAAGAGCCAGCCAGGGCGGCCGATAACAGCCGCCAGATGCAGCCAAAAGAGAGGAGAACTGCAAGTAAACAATAATGATACCAAAGTAAAAGAAAATACCAAAACATCTCAAAAAATAAAATAAATGTATATACAACGGCCTTAATGTGTCCTCAAAAAAAAAAAGGGCATTGGAGGGGCCCCCGGGAGTCGAAAAGTCGACGCCATCGCCAGCGAAAATGCGCGGGCGTCGGTCGGAATGCGTTCTGGCTCTGTTTCGCGCTCACTCCCAGATGGCACAGAGGGAAAAAATGGGCCAGTACCGTCCAGACAGCCAATGACGCGCGGTAGAAAAGCGGGGATGGCCGGTCCCAGAGAGATTGGCAGGCAGACTGGCCAGTCACAGAGCCGCCTGGATCGTAGCGCCCCACCCAGATCGGCTCTTTGCCAGCCTGTTTAGGCATGGCGCACACGCCCCCAAGGATTGGCTCGGCTGAGTCAGCGATGTTGGCCAATTGCCGCCCAGTCGCTGAGTCACCCTGCGGGCTTGCGCTCTGGTTCCGGTGACTAGTTGCTTTTGGCCTGGCGCCATCGCGATGGGGGCATTGCAGCACGTGCAGAATAGGCAGTGTGGTGGCCCGGATCAGACGACGAGACAGCAGGGAAGACACGGAAGGAGAAGCGTCAGGAGAACGCTCATCGACCGATCAGTACGCTCTCCCAAGTCAGCATAGCCGTTATGTAGTGTAGTACTATGGCCGCTGGACGGCTATGGGCGATAACAGGCATATCGCTAGCCACCATCAAATCGGTGCTGAGAATATCTCAAGAACGCCTCCAGTAAGAAGTTCTGAGTCGGCATCAGGTGCAGTGTTATTCAACAGGCTGCAGAGAGACGAACGAAGGTGGTTCAGCTCAATGAAGAAGTAAGCACGGAATACTCCGTACCACCCAGCAGACTGTCGTGCCTAGCCATGACAGGAGTAGTGACACCGATCGCCATGGCGGGGAGATAAACCCAGTACCAGGACCAGGAACAGTGATAAGAGATGAAGGAGATGGGGCAGAAAATGTAATTATACGATCAAGCCGAAGGAGAAACAATCATGAACTCGAGTGGCTGGATATAAAATGGTACACTGTCATGTTTTGAGGAATCAGTGCCCTGTAAGGCAGCAGGCCTGAGACAGGCAGACAGTTCCCTCCGCTGCTGCAGCGTTAGGTGGCTTAGGGGCCGCGGACTGCCTAAGGCTACCCGGACACTCCTGCTTGTGTGGAGAGAGAGAGGCAGATGCAGAGTAAGAGTTTGTGTGAACGAGCGAGTGGAAAGGGGATGCAAAAAAAAGATGGAGAGAGCCCGGAAGCTTCTAGAGTCCAGTCTATCAAATTTAGATTGAAGTCCCCGAGGAAACAAAACCTGTCTGGGGAGGGGGCCTTTCCGGTGCTGATTGTTGTGTGCAGGCGAAAATAACACACTTGCTAAACGCAGTAGTGCTGTTTCGGGACGTCAAGATTCCAGCCAGTCAGATCAGGTAGTGGTCGGTCGAATAAGGAAATCACGCAAGAGCTGCAAGGGATGGGAGAGAAGAAGAACACGGGAGAAAAGCAAGAGGAATAGAAAGTGTAGTAGATCGCAACGAGACAAAAGGCTATTAATGTTTAGCATTCACCTAGTACTATTTGCCCATTTTCGATTTTTTTGCCACTTTGGGCGGGCTCGCTTGAGCGGGACGCTGCGGGAGTGCCGTGGCCGAACCCGTGGTCAGGTCCTGTCACAGTGTAACTGACTGTCCTTGGCTGGTTCTCATTTTACGATCGACAGCCTAGTGCGAGCTTGATTAGTGGAGGATGTATAGCATAACTTAGTTACTTAGATTGGATGATCAACTAATGAACTGCTGTGCTAACTAACTTGCAGGTGGTTGTACCGTAATACCGTTAGTTGCGCTACCAAGACATAGATATATGAATACCGACATCGTCAACCTGTGGATGTTGATCATTGCCGCCAGAATAAAAATATGTCGCATACCAGAAAACGTGATCCAGCCCAGTGGCCACATCATCAATATCGAGCAAAATAGTCCGCCACTACCCAAAGACAATCAAAACTTGTCAGCCACAAAGATATCCATCTCGGGCCCTTTCATACGGCCTTTGTCGAGCATGCTAGTGTGTTCTTCGGCGACCATGATTACGTCGTAGTCAGCGGCGAAGGACCAGTGGACCGCCGCGTAGTGCCTTCTGGCGAGACAGAAAACCTGCCATTCCCACCGTTTGCACTTGTCCGCCCATTCGCGGTGAGCGGCGAGGAACCGCGTGTCTTCGGCCTTGAGTGCATTCTCGTATGCTTCTACACACTTCTTTCCAAGCTCCTGGAGCTCGGCTTCGGTGTACCATAGAAGTATGTCTTGCTCCTTTATGGGGATCCCCTGGTGATCGGCATATACGGTGAAGAGCTCCGGTTTGGCTCTGTTGGTGCCCCCTCGTTGGAAAAGTGCCCGTGCTGTCCTTCCGACCAGCATTCTATCTGTATCTGTAGTAGATGCAGTGTCGATAATCGTACCTACAGGTGCAGTGCGTAGCTGGCCGAAATTCCTTAGACGCACCGGTAGTTTAAAGTCGCAGGGCGGTAGTCGAAACGGCAGATCGGGAGTGATGAAAAAGGTCAAGGGATCCTTCAGGTAATAAAACGCGTTTGGCGTGGGTACGCATCTGCCGTTCTTGCCGATGTAGCCACGTTGCAGCGGTGGCCTTCTGGATGCTTCATGGGTGACAGTGAGGGCATCCAGGATCTTTCGGAGGCTTTGCTGAAAGTCCTCCATATGCATTGCGTTTACTTCGCTGAAAGCCTCGAATCGTTCTTCGATCCCGGAGATTCTGGAGATTTCTCTGTATTCTTCAACTATCCCTTTTGCATGGCCTTCTTCGGCTAGCTGTTTGGCAGCATCTTCTTCGGCCAGCCGTTTGGCAGCATCTTCTTCAGCCAGCCGTTCTGCAGCGTCCATTCCGGCGTCGTCTTCAACCAGCCCGTTTGCAGCGTCTCCTTCGCTTGCTGACATGGTTGTTCTTTTTTGGTAGTGTACGGTCTTCAAATTGGGTCAAGGAACCGACTGCGGTCGATGTCACAGTTCGGGGAAGACGACACTTAGAGATGCCGACTAATAGCGAGTGAAAGAGCGAGTAAAACGAAGAAAGAGGCAGAGTAACAAGATGAGAAGAGAAAGACAGACAAAGTAACGAGATGAACACAGAAAGAGAGACAGGCTAATGAGACGAACGGAGAGACGCATGAACGGAGAAAGAGATGGAAGAGAGAGAGAGACGGCGCAGATGGGAAGCCGGCGTTGTAAATCGCGCTCGAATCAAACCCGGAAGGCGCGAGACGACTCGTCACAACTGTAAGGAGCAAGACTCGGGTGATTTTCAGCCAGCTGGCATTGGACGTCCTATCCATTGCTAACAGCCGGCACCTTCCGTGGGCATCTCCGAATCCATGGGTAAACGGGTATCATTCAAAGCGCATTCACACGTAGCCATATGGCTGGCTGAACATCTTACTAAAGTCAAGTGCAACACCAAATACCCCGGATATCACACGAAAATTTACAGAGCATTCACTCACTTATATCACTGGTCAAGTGGAAGCGTCCCTGTGTGACATGTTAGGGTCGAAACGTCAAAGAAGATGAAACAACTAGAAAACAATCTCACTCGTCTGTCATATCGGTCTCGGCAAATTCGAGCCATTCACCCGTCAAGGCCTTTTTCCAGAATCGCACAGCGCCATCGTCACCCGAAGATATCAAGCAATCACCTGCACAGAGCACGTTAGTCGTCAACATGCAGGAAAGAAAGAGGTCGGAACCCTACCGGCAAAAGAAAATTGCACCTGCCAAACATCGAGATGATGGCTATCGATACAGGCCACTTCTCGAAACTCGTGTCGAAACGGACTGTCAGCGTTTGCCGGTCGATGAGCTGCAGACACTGGAACTCGATTTGCCAATGCAGAGCCGATGCCGGACTGCGCCGTGGCGCGCTGTGAAGGAGATCGTGCTGCAGCCTGTCCATTGCGGCCATTTCCATGTGTGCCAGTGCCTGACAGCGACGTATACACCTCGAATATGCGAACGAACCCATCCTTGCTGCCGCTAGCAATGAGATCGTACCCACGCACTGAGCCATTGGCCCACGAGATGTCACGCACAAGACCGCCGTGCCCCGTTAATTCAATGGCGTGGTAAAATCGACGGCTTGCATCAGTGCGGTAGATTTTCACCGTGTCCATGGCTGCCACGACCAGGGACAAGCTTTTACGATCTCCGTCCGGCTTTAGAGGGTGTGTGGCGTCGAAAGAGTCGTGATGAAACTGTACGCGGAAGCTGGTTTCTTCTCCTCGCTGAGGCGCAGGGCAGACGCGGAACTGATCGAGTGCCTGCCACTCGCCGAGCGTGTCTGGCATGACTGGTTCCATCACCATGAGATATCCGTCTCGGGTGATGAGTGCTAACCATGTATCCAAGTCGATATTTCGGAAGTCCAGGGATACAAAGGGGACTCTATGGGGAGCTGACAGGCGGTAGATTGACTTGAAACGGCGCCCTGAATTTGGAGGCTGTGTGACATCCTCTTGCCATATTTTCAGTCGCATGTCTTCTCCTACACTGCCAATGTGTTGCCCGGAAAAAGGGCCATTCCATGTAGCCTTTTATCATAGTATTAGCTTCGTGAACATGAAGTGTATGAATCGCGGTGCTTACATCTCGAATCTCGGCGTCATGGGCACGCCAAGTATCAGTCAATTGCCACTGGCCATCCTTTTGGTCCCAGACCTTCAATCTATGATCCGAGGACCCTGTCACAATGCGATTGCCGTAGAAGTTAAATTTCGTAACCGTCACCAAGTCGCGATGGCCGGACTCGAAGTCGGTGAAGTTGGTCCCCATCTCTAGGGACGCGTCTGCTCGGTGATGAATTGTTATTGCTATGCGAGATACCCCGTGTGACCAATGGCTATTCTTTGTTGGTAGCGCCAATGAGCACGGCAATGCATGCGACGAGCAACGAGCAGGGGAAGCTGATGTATTATTCCGGGACGATATTACCGCAATCGCAAAGCTACGGATCAATCAACAAGTGCATAATCCCCCGCGCGATGCTGTTTTGGGCTGGGCCGGTCGTTAATGGGCAATGCCGGCTCTGTGATTGGCTGCATGCCCCTGCCGCCATTCGAGGGCGGTGGAATTTGCCCGGCAGAAAATAACCAGTAGAAGCCAGATGGCCTCGACAAAGCTTCTCTTGCAATTGTTTATTTAATGTGGATTTCAGATCAGTTGAAACTAATGATCAGACTCTAGAAGACACTGCCTTGGCATAAACAGAAAGCGAAGCAGGGCGAGCACTTTCAAGGTGCCGCTCAATCTGCACGATGGCGCCCTCGACCGCGCTTTCACGAACGGAGGCCTGGAGCTTGTTGGCGCTCGTCGGCGCATCTGTCGCCATCGTCGCAAACTCGTTTCACGGCGATGGCGAGCCGCTTACAGTGTCTCTAGCTTTTAGCTTATTGGCCTTTGCTGCCACATTCAGCTTGATTCGCTGGTTGGGACCGAGCTTCATGAAGGTGGGCCTCAAAGGGAAGGATATGTCCAAAGTCAAGCGGCCTGAAATGTATGTATGACTGTTGTAAATAACACCGCGTGAGTATTGCTAATGGAGGATATTGTTCAGACCTGAAACAATGGGTGCGGTGTGTGCAGTGGTGTACCTCCTGCTAATGATCGCTTTCATTCCATTTCCTTTCTACAAGGATATTGTAGCTGCTACTTCAGGAGGCGGCAATCGCGACGTGGTGATGCCGGTTGAACATGTTGAAATGGGACGGTTCCTTCATCGCTTTCCCCATAATAAGGTCGGTAATGCGTTGTTCTCTCGAATGTAAATTCGCGTTGCCATTACTAACCGTCGCAGCTGGCGTCTTACCTTTCGGGACTTCTCTCATTACAAGCTATTGTGCTCCTTGGGATTGGGGATGACCTCCTAGACATCCGATGGCGACACAAAGTACTGATACCGGCGCTTGGAGCTTTTCCAATGTTGGTCGTTTACTTTGTCGATTTTGGGGTCACGCATGTGGTCGTTCCGGTACCCCTGCAGAGATACTTTGGTCAGATTTTTGATCTCGGTTGGCTTTACTATGTGTACATGGCCGCCGTGGCTATTTTCTGCCCGAACAGTATCAACATGCTGGCAGGTGTTAACGGCGTTGAAGTGGCGCAGTCACTGGTCATTGCCGTCCTGATTCTTTTCAATGACTTCTTATACTTGGCACCGTTTACGCCATATCCACATCCGGCCATGGATTCGCATCTCTTCTCTATATATTTTCTCGTGCCGTTTATTGGTGTGTCCCTCGCTCTACTATGTCACAACTGGTACCCATCCAAAGTGTTCGTGGGCGATACTTATTGCTATTTCGCTGGCATGGTCTTTGCTGTTGTTGGCATCTTGGGGCATTTCAGCAAAACCCTTCTCCTTCTGTTCATCCCTCAGATGTTCAATTTCCTGTACTCCTGCCCTCAACTTTTCCACATTATCCCCTGCCCCAGGCACCGTATGCCGAAATTCAATGCCGTGACCGGTCTGCTGGAAAACTCGGTGACTGAATGGGTACGCCCGCCGCCACCTCTGATAAGCACGGGCCTTACGCTCCTTCATCATCTGCGACTGGTGGGAATCAAGCGAAACGAGCAAGGAGAAATTATCGAGTCGACGAATCTAACGCTTCTCAACCTTTTACTCCTCTGGTTTGGTCCGATGAAGGAGGATCGACTCGCGTTGAGCGTTGTTATGTTACAGGTATTCTGCGGGCTTTTCGCGTTGTTTGTTCGTCACCAGATGGCGCTGCTTGTCTTTCCGGCGGACAATCGGAGTCTTTGGTCTTTTGTTTGAGTCCGTCGTCCTACAGTTATTTGTATGATACGAATCAAATCCCTGCATATAGAATATATTTCAGTTTTTCCATGCATTTGCCATACAATGAGCTATAATCAGTGCACTGATAAATTTGGTTTTCCAGCAGCTCAGTCCGAGACTAGCTCCTTCGTGTCGCCGCCAAGGGTGTGTTTTCCATCCCGTGATCATTGGTATGAGCATGTAAGCCACACTGCAAGGAATGTCTGGAAGTTTTTCTTCGACAGACAACGAAACTGATTGGAGCGTTACTTATGCAAAGTCAGTAATCATTTCGATGCTGGCTGTGGTTGTTCCTTTGACACGGCCCGTAGCCTCCGGGGATTACCCGAAGGGGCAGAGCTGGTATGCACAGTGACGCCACAAAATCTACACCGACAGATGCTTGGATGTACTGTAGAAGATGCATGCAACGACCACATACTGGACCCTTCCTAGAGAATGTAAAACTAAGAAAGAAGAAGAAGAAAGAAACGCTATTCATTTTCCTATCGATAAGGGACCGGTGGATCTTCCCCGCGAATATTCAAGCACGCCAGCTGAGATCGGAATTTGCTGCCATGTTTGAGCGTCAACTTAAGCAATCTAAAACGAACTAGGTGGATCTTTGGTACCTGGCGATAAATCTGTTTTGTCAACTGCATACTTCCTTAGTGGGTCATTTCGTCACATGCTCTGCGCCATGTCAATATTAATCTTAGCTGAGTTGGGTCCCAGAATCTGGTAACACACCACTATATATTAAATCCTCAAGATTATACATCTATTCTGCTCGTCTTCTCCCTCCTCTCTTTGTTATCTGCGTCATCTGGTGTGAGGGGGAGAAATAAAGAGGAGGACAAGAAGGGCGAATCTACTATTTTACTTATCGGGCAGGGGAAAAAGACTGGGAAAAAAAAATGAGAGCGGGCACAACCCTAGCGATTATCGGCTGCGGCCAGATAGGGACCGCCATCTTGGAAGTCCTATTAACGAGTCTCTCACAACCATGTCAACATCACACTCTGCCAATCGTGTCCATGAAGTTAAAACCATCCCGCTTCATCGCCTGCGTAAATACTCAGAATTCCGTATCGCGACTGCGGAGCCAATTCGGCCGTTACGCGCGCAGCACATATCCCAACATCCAGATTTCGCAGGGCCGAGTAGCTGAAGCCGTACAGCAGGCCGATGTCATCCTCCTCGCCTGCAGGGAAGGCGAGGCAGCCAAGATTCTCACAGATGACCCAGCACTGCGAGACCATCTGGCTGGGAAGCTGCTGTTGAGCACATGCGCCGACCTTTCGGTGCAGCAGATTGAGCAGCTTATCTATAACGATGCCACCGAAGGCGCCGAAGACGCAAGAAGGTGTTTTATCGTACAAGCTACACCCAATATTGCAGCGGGTGTGCGCCAGTCGGCGACGCTGATTAGCGAAACCACTGCTGGCGCGGACACAACGCTCCCGTCTGATTTTCAGAGTCTGACGACATGGATATTCTCAAGTATTGGTACGGTGACATACGTACCAGAGGAACTATTGAATAGTGCTTCGGCTGTAATCGGGCTGGCTCCTGCTTTTTATACTGTTGCGTTGGAAGGGATTGCTAAAGAGGCGATGGCGCGAGGCATGAGTGAGCCTGACGCATTACTCCTGGCTGCACAGGCTATGAAGGGTGCTGCCGAGATGGTCCTTTCTAAAAAGGACGAGAATAAAGGCTTGTTTGCCGTGGATGAGGTTAAAGACCAGGCCGTGACTTTGTCGAACGGCAGTGGTGCCAAGGGTGTTGCTATATTAAGAGAGGCAGCTGTAAAGGATGCTTACGCTGATGCAATGAATCAGGGAATGGAGAAGAAAGACTCTGGGGAATATGCATATTCGGATTGGTGAATTATAAAGAATAGACCTAGAGTAGAATTGCCAAAGACCATATTCAAATATTCTGGACGTTTCCATTCTTCATATTCAATAGTCAATCATAAAAGACTTGGAAGAATTTATATATCATTCCCTCCCATCAGTACAAGTAAAATGGCCAAAAGAAGACGCGGTATACAGATGGCCATTAAATACGGAACTTTAAAGAGTGTCAGACTTCTCTCTCTGTTTCTATAGCACAAGAAACGTTGAGATGCCCATTTCGGTAAGAATGGCAGTTGCCCCAAAGCGATGAATAGAGCTCCTATCCTAGAGCCCATCCATAATCAAATATTCTTTTTGATTACCGAACAAGGAGTTGTCAAAATACCAGTCTCAGCTTGATTTCAGATACATTCGAGCTTCAACCATTCAATGTCATACGATTGGTGTTGGTAAAATTCGACAAGACTGACAATCTGGTTACAGACGGATCTCGGCTCCCGAATCCCGTACATACACCACCGATCTGTTCAGATGCTTATTTAAGACACTGCCCTATCTTGACTAGATTCTTCCCTGTACTAAGAAATACCACTCAGCAAACGAAAAATCTTCGAAAAAGCGAAACACGATCAATATGTCTCGACTCCTTGTCGTATTCGGTGCTACCGGCCAACAAGGCGGCTCAGTCATCACTCATGTGCTAAACGACCCAGAATTATCCCAAAAATATAAAATCCGTGCTATCACCCGTGACTCCAGCTCAGCAAAGGCGACCGAGCTCAAGAAAAACGTCGAAGTGCTTCAGGGTGATGCGTTCAACAGAGCATCCCTAGAGACAGCCCTGACCGGTGTACACACCGTTTTCGCGATGACTGCGCCTACCCTGTTTGACCCCAACGCTGTGGAGAAAGAGTTCACCAACGCCAAGACGATTGCCGACGTTGCCATCGAGAAAGGCGCCGAGTACATTATCTTCAGCACCTTGCCATCAGTGCAAGAAATCTCAGGCGGAAAGTATACCAAAGTGGCCGCGTTTGATGCCAAGGCAAAAGCTGAAAGATACATACGGGGACTCCCTATCAAGAGTGCTTTCTATTGTCCAGGGAGCTTTATGGAGAACTTTGCTACCCAAAAGTTCATGGCGCCGCGGGACGCTGGGGATGGTACTTGGGTTATGACGCGCCATACGTCTCCGACAACGCAGTTGCCTCTGGTAGACGCTGCAGGGGATTCGGGAAAGTTTGTAGGTGCTATCCTGGCTGATCCTGAAAAGTATGAAGGGAAAACGTTCTTTGCCGCTACAGCGCTATACAGTTTGGAAGAAATTGTGAGCATTATGTCAAAAGCTACGGGAAAAAAGATAGTGTACAAGCAAGTTTCGCTTGAAGAGTTCAAGCACAGCCTGCCCTTTGGAGCTGACGTGTTTGCTGAGGCGTATGGTTTCACTGAGGAGTTTGGATATTTCGGTCCTGGCACTGAGAAGCTGGTTGCTTGGGCCGTTGAAAATGCGCGCGGCAGGCTATCAACGCTTGAAGAGTACTTTGAGGCACATCCTCTACGTCTGGCATGAAAGTCGGCTACAGAAGACAAGAGCAGAAAGAGCTTGTGATAGAGAGATAAATTTCATTATCCTCTAATATGTCCCTGGATAATTTGTGATAATTAAGTGAATGTCAAAGTAAAGTATACCGTATTTGTGGACAGGGGGCTTACACTCTTCGCTAAATACCACCTTATTTTTGATAGATACGATTGTAACTACTGAGACATCTAGAGGGCTTTTCAAAGCAAATTTTTTTCTCTTTATCGACAGATCCCGAAAAGGGTTCAAATACCTTAATTTATTGTGGTTTGGATCCATTACAGTCTTACAGGCCATCTAAAAGACGTCAACGCGCTTTTTCAGGATCTGTGACAGTGACACCGACAATATCTCTACATATGGAGGAACGAGGAAGGTGGGTTTGAACTTGTCTGAATTCATTACCTTGGAGGGGCACTTAGACCCTTCAATGCTAGATTATCACAGGGCCAGAAAGCACGCGCACTAGTTGGGTGTAGTGAGACTTCCAACTAATTGACATCACTCTTCCCCAAAACACATTTGGTCAACCACAGTATCACTCTTCCTCCTGGGCGGCACCACCAAAGCGTAGCTGCAACTTGAATTCCTCGTCGTAGCGAGTTACGAGATGCGATCGTCCTCGAGAAAACGGTCCAATAAGTGGGTGACGTCTGCCACCAGGCAAACGGTCGGTTTCAGGAATATACAGCTGTATGCTGTAATTCTGTCCATGAGAGGGCCGGCCAAATTTGTTGTCAAGCGTGTGAATGATCTGTTCGACCAAAGTCTGGAGCTGACGGCGTTCGAGGTGAGTGCCTAGCCGGGCGACAAAGTCTGAGGATCCAGCCTGGTTGTCCATCTTTGCATACTTGATCACAATCAAGTACTCCTTCACAGAGTGTATGGAGTTCCCTTCGATGGTGATCTCGATGTCGTTTTCCACTTTGTTGGAGATCTGGGAGACAAGGCAGGCCTGGTTGGGATGGAGGTGTAGACGAACTGGCTTGTCGTCGAGAGTGTCGTGCGACAGGATGTAGACGGGGATGGTTGGTATCTCCGTCTCGTTGAGCGGCCAGAACTCAACTTCGTAAATCATGATAGTTGTCCTTGCTCGACTTGAGATGGATGGTGAAGTGAGTTGAAAATGAACTGCAACCGTTGCGGTTTTGTGAGATATGGGTTCGTGCCTAGATTATGGTGAGATATTCCAGTACTTACGTGCCCAGGGCAGAGTAGAGGTCAATCGATGAAGATCTTGATGGTGCGTGTTGAAATCAAACTGAGATAGCAGAAGAAAAGAGAGGTGAGACAAAGGATGCCAATTATCAATATGTGCCCACAGCGTTGTGATGTGATGGCAACAGTTATCGGTAGAACCCTTCAATGATTACTTAAATTGCCCAGTTTGGATAATAGGCCGTTGGATGAAATAATAATGAGAACGTCTTCATGTGTTGGATTGTACAAATACAGCACAATCACAATTTTGTTCGTCGAATGGTATTGTTTTAAATATTCAACAAAGAACAGAATGAGATAGAATCTTATTTTTGAACCTCGAAATTGCCCCCGCGGTTTCTATTCCCATCGCGATAGCTTGGTATTATGCAGAAACCCACGATAACGTCCTCACTTCTCGCCCTCTTCCCCAGGGAACAATTTCAACAGCCCCATCCGCTGACTTGACGAGTGAAGAGATTTTCTCTCCCTTTTTCTCGAGTCGGATCTTCTTTGTTTGGCTTGGAGGCGGTAGTCTGTAGAATTTGCGGCCGAAGCCTGACAGAAACCCTTCAAGGGCCTCGGTGGTAAGTTCATTATCGCTAATCCATCCTTGCTCGGCCGCTTCTTCCAGAGCTTCGATCACGATTTGAGTGACGTATGGCTGTGTGAAGCAGCCGGCTGCTGTGGCCCCGGGGCCCTTCTTGGATTGGACTGGGTGAGGTGCAGAATCGCTTCCTACGGTAGGTGAGTAAACGGTGGGGCGTTTTTAAGTGGCTGGCAATGATGAAAAGACGAACCAAAGAAGAATTTCCCTGAACCTTCGGTTACAGCTTTGATTAAGGCTAAGCGGTCTTCAGGTGTCTATACATTTGTAAGCAAAGCAGTGTAACCCCAGCAGACTGTAGGATTTGAAAATAAAAAAAGGAGTAAGTTGTAGAGTTCATGGACGTACCTTGGCAACTGGTTTACAGAAGTTGAATACATCCCCCACAGCGTCATCGATTGTGATATGAAGATGGTGCGCTACAGTCATTAGTGATCTCGTTTCATCCATGAAGGTGGGAATTTACCTGTTATTGTTCCTGCAACCTGTGCGGAAACGATTAGCTCATTGACCCTACTCGCCTGGTCTTTCCACTCACATTTGGCCCGCAAGCTTGGACTGCATCCAGGCCCTGCTTGGTGCTGACATGCTCCAAAATGATCCTCAATTTCGGGAACGCAGCATGTAGCTTGGCAAGTTGAGGGATGAAGAGGGGCTCCGCATTGAGTACAGTGACAACAGGCTCCGACTGTTTCCCTACGGCACGAGCTGGAGTACTAATCATTTCACCATGCAGGTTCAGGACCAAGTCATACTTCTCCATGGCAGCAAAAACGGGATACAGCTGTTCTATGTCGAAGACTCCTTCTTGTGAATTTGTCGTCACCTAGTTGCGTCCGTCAACATGGGCATGTCTGTCTCTGACCGTCATGTCTCCGAGACACTTACTCCTGCAGGGTAAAACTTGACCTAGACAACTGCTTAGTTACGATGAAACTATGAAGTTCTAAATTATCAGGCATGGTAGGTAATTTACCCCATAGATGACCCCGGACTTTGCAGCTTTCTCGATTTCCTCTTCTGTCAATCCAGTGTGCAAGTAGAGCGACATCAAGAATTTGACATTGGGTGCAAGTTTTTGCAATTTCTCATGATACTGCAATGCTTCGGAGACACTGCCCACTTTCGGCGTCAGGTTAGGCATTACAAATACTGTATCGCAGCCTCCTTTCTCCACCAGGGGTGTGCATAGTTCCATCATGGCATCCTGCCGGAGATGAACATGCATGTCCGCCTACATGGTGCACGCGTTAGCTTACGTGAATAAATGCCATGCAAAACAAGCCGGCCATCACATGTGATTACGATAGGGCTGAGGTATGGGCCAGGGGTTTGTTTGATATACCGTTGGCGGCAATTCAATCGAAGCCAAGTCCTTCAATTGCATGTTGAATTCGCGATCCTTGCACTGCGATACACTTTTGTTGGACGGGATGCCACTAGGCAGGCTGGACCTGGTCGATGTAGAGCAATTGATTGTGCAGTGCAAGACCAATCACGTGGGACTCAGGCTGGCGATTGTTATAGAACGAAAAATAATCTCGTGGTTTGAGACTAGCAAATTCTCAGGAGAACGCGGGGTAGCCCGTCGGCAGTCCCGCCGAGGGCTCGCAGGTCACGTGCATTATGTCATGCTTCAGATAGACCGTATGTCCATGACGGGCAGGAAAACCCCGGGCGCATGAGTGGCGGTGAGCGTAGATCGTAGATATTGTAGATTGATAGATACGACCGTGGAGTTCGCTGGATACGAGTTGGCCTTGTGGTGCGTCGAGTTTCGAACTCACCTGCCAACAAAAGTATCGCTCCTCTGCTAGTTGCTTAGTTGCTTCATGTCCAGGCAGCACGGCCAATCAGACGCCCCGAGTTGCCAATGGATGATAGACAGGTCACATGACTCAGCCGGCCCTGCGCGGCAGCCTCATGGCCCGATGTCGGGGCTGAAAAACAAATCTGCGCCGCCCCCCGGCCGCGCGGCCAATGGCAGGCGCCGTATTGCCTGCTTACGTGCCGACACCGGCGCAGTGCCCCTCGGCGGGCAGCGGCTAGAAAGGGCAACCTTCGCTCCTGCCAGATGGCGTGTCAACTGCATCTTGCCTGCTTCCAGCTATTTATACACCGCTATATATCGCCAATATCCACCAGATCACGCTCTGCTGTCTTTCTCCGCGTTGTGCTTGAGTCAACAGTCGGTGGCTTCGAAATCTTGATCGCAGACTATCAAGCAACAGAACAGCTAGCTATGCCTGGTGTAGACGCAAAGCCGAAGACCTTGTACGACAAGGTCTTTGGAGACCACATCGTCAACGAGCAAGACGATGGCACCATCCTTTTGTACATTGGTAAGTCCACGCCGAAAGAAATGTGACTTGCGGTTTGCATTGTACTCATCACGCGTTCTGTTGTTGCTGCAGACCGACATCTGGTCCACGAAGTTACTTCTCCAGTAAGAATTTATACTCTCACTAAAGCAAAAGTGGCCGTCGCTGACAAACCTCCAGCAAGCATTTGAAGGACTGACAAACGCGGGCCGTAAAGTTCGCCGACCGGACTGCACTTTGTCTACCGTTGACCACGTACGCCCCTCATCGCGAACAATGAAGATCGTGGACTCGTTGCATTTGCTAAAAATTGATTAGAACATCCCCACAACCTCGCGGAAAACATTCAAGAGCGCCGAAACATTCGTCAAGGAGACTGATTCACGCCTGCAGGTCACCACCCTGGAAGAGAATGTGAAGAAGTTCGGCCTTACATACTTTGGCATGGATGATAGCCGTCAAGGTATCGTGCATATCATCGGACCCGAGCAAGGATTTACCCTTCCCGGTACAACTGTCGTTTGCGGTGACAGCCACACCTCGACACATGGCGCTTTCGGTTCTTTGGCGTTTGGAATCGGTACTAGTGAAGTCGAGCATGTGCTTGCCACTCAGACTCTTCTGACCCAGCGAAGCAAAAACATGCGCATTCAAGTTGACGGAGAGCTGTATCCAGGTGTCACCAGCAAGGATGTTATTCTTCACGCCATTGGAAAAATCGGAACCGCAGGTGGCACTGGGTGTGTCATCGAATATTGCGGATCAGTCATTCGTGGCTTGAGTATGGAGGCCCGTATGTCCATCTGCAACATGTCTATCGAGGGTGGTGCCCGTGCCGGCATGATCGCTCCCGATGAGATCACATTTGAGTACTTGAAGGGCCGACCACTGGCGCCTAAATATGGCTCCGCTGAATGGAATAAGGCCGTCAGCTACTGGTCTAGCCTTCGTTCCGATGAGGGCGCTCAATACGATATTGATGTCTTCATCGATGCCAAGGATATCATCCCTACGGTTACTTGGGGTACTTCACCCCAGGACGTACTGCCTATCACCGGCGTCGTCCCATCCCCCAGTGACTTCGAAGGTGAAATTCGCCAGCAAGCTTGCAAGCGTTCTCTAGAATACATGGGTCTGGTTCCCGGAACACCTCTTCAAGATGTTGAAGTAGACCGCGTTTTCATTGGTTCGTGTACCAATGGACGCATCGAAGATCTTCGTGATGCTGCCAGAATTGTCGAAGGTCGCAAGGTTGCATCCAATGTCAAGAGCGCTATGATTGTTCCAGGCTCAGGTCTTGTCAAAAAACAGGCTGAAGCTGAAGGTCTTGAAAAAATATTCACTGACGCCGGCTTCGAATGGCGCGAGGCCGGTTGCTCCATGTGCTTGGGTATGAACCCTGACATTTTGGCTCCACGGGAGCGATGCGCCAGTACCTCGAATCGCAACTTTGAGGGTCGACAAGGTGCTCTTGGCCGGACTCATTTGATGTCGCCTGCAATGGCTGCCACGGCTGCTATTGCAGGAAAACTTGCCGACGTGCGAGACTATGCTCGGCAAGATCCTTCGATCCGCAAGGCTCCTGCTCCTATCACTATCCAGCCTGAAGTTGATGACATCGCAGATGACAGCGACCTTGAACGCATTTGTGATATTCCTGAGGACAACGAACCTCACACAAATACTCAAGCCGGTGGCTCAAGCGCTGGCCTTCCTAAATTTACTGTCTTGAAGGGTATTGCTGCTCCTTTGGAACGGGCCAATGTTGACACAGATGCTATCATTCCAAAGCAATTCTTAAAGACGATCAAACGAACAGGTCTTGGGAGTGCACTCTTCCACGAATCTCGTTACAACGTTGAGACAAACGAAGAGCGCCCAGAATTTGTTCTCAACCAGGAACCATACCGAAAGGCTAAGATCCTCGTTGTTACAGGACCAAACTTTGGCTGCGGTAGCTCTCGTGAACACGCTCCTTGGGCTCTGCTTGACTTTGGCATTAAATCTATTATTGCGCCATCATTTGCCGACATTTTCTTCAACAACACGTTCAAAAACGGCATGTTACCAATTCCCATAACCGACGAGGCTGCGTTGCAAAGGATTGCTGCCGAAGCCCGCGCGGGTAAAGAGATTGAAGTCGACCTACCAAACCAAGTCATTCGCGATGCCAATGGTGCTGAGCTTGCTCACTTCGAGGTTGATTCTTTCCGCAAGCACTGTCTGGTCAACGGTCTCGATGACATTGGTCTTACTCTACAGATGGAGGATAAGATCCGCGATTTCGAAACCAAGCGTACCATCGACACTCCGTGGTTGGACGGAAGCGGCTACCTCAAGCGTGGTGGCCCGACAAAAGTGACAGCCGCACCAGTTCCCAAGACGAATCGCGGTGAGGTCAAGACTGAGCCACTTGAATGGTAGAGAGGGAGGTTGCTTCAGTTTACGTTGCTGTGCATTTTCATATAATCGTATTTACGACCTGAATGTTTTGACCACGTCACTTTTAGTTGCTACTTCAAAGTTCCCGAGACGTTTTCTCTGTAAAAATGGGCCACTGTTTAGGTTCAGTTTTCGGTCCTTCATTGTTGAGATCAAGGCAATGTTTTTCCGGTCTTTAATGATTCCCTGATAATGTTCATTTAACAATGGGAAAGATTTAGGTCTAGTCTTATATTCTAATCATACAAAAAACTTCATCTTAACTGAATGAAGAATCTGAAATTGAAAACATGATGACCGCACCAGATGACATCATTTTATAATTTGAAGATCAAATTTTACATGAAATGGGGTAACAAAACAACCGTACTCCAAAATGCGTATAAACAAAAGGTGTATTAGATTACAAGGGCATAAGACAACAATTCCATAAAATGTAATGGGGAATAAAATTGCAGAGTCATTCAAAGTTGGCGCGGGTTGGATTAGGGCTTGTGCAGCTGTTCTTTGCGGAAGAACATGAAGAATCCGGCACTACAAAAGTAATTAGTAAGGTTTGACACCACAACCCTGAATGACTCACCATATAAGAAGCTGGCAGGAAAGCCCAACCCAAAACCAGGGCACCCAAATACTGCTGATGCCCGTCCCAATATCCGGCGAAATATCGCCTGGTCCGATCTTGTTCGGCGCCGTGGCGCGCGCCACAATCGTTGCAATGGAACCCAATACCTGGGCCCCCAGTAGTACAAAGCATATGTGTAGTCGGGTCAGCGTCTGGAGCAATATCATGCCAAACCCGACGCCCTGCAAAGAGTCAAGCACTCCAAGCCACAACCACAAACTCCTAGAGACCAGTGCGCCAGACAGCAAACTGCCTGCCCATGGAACATGCTGTCCTAGATTAGACGTCCCCCACCAGATCTGCGCCCACCTCGGAGCACCAAGGCCAATTGCAAACACAGGCACAATCCAGCTATGCGACTTGGACAGGAAGAACATGATTCCCAATATAGCAGCCCACACAATCACGAAAAAGAGCGCCACTAGAAGAACAATCTGCCAGGCCGGGGCGTGCTGTGAACTCCACAAGAAACTCCAATTCCGTCCATAGGGAGCTGATAGGAAGAAATTCTGTATCAAGACCGTGACGAAAAACCACATAATAATCTTGCGACGGCAGATGGATTTGTAGAATGATGAGACTTTCCCCGGGGCTTGACGGTAGTAGTCCGGTAGACCGAATGCCAAAAGTACTCCTATGGTCCATAGAAAGATGGCGATGGGGACTGTTATAGCGGTGATCTTCCAGCTGTTTATGATGGGTTGGACATTGGTGATGCCGGCTTGAGTCTGTTTGGATAGCGATGACCCCCAGTACCACAGAGCCACGACGTAGAGTTGTTGGGTGCCTTGAATGACGCACGCTCGGAAAACCCAGTCTTTGACAGGGGCGGCACTCTCATCGCCAAAGTTGAGTGAGAAGAAAATGGAGCCACTGGATGATGCGGTTGCGTAGATACCACTTGCGAAGTTCTGAATCCAGTCGCGGTTGACAGAGTTGTGATCGAAGTGTGCTACCCCAATGAGGAGGAAAGCAAGCCCATAAAAGAACCAAGGCGTAGATAGTGCAACCACTGACTTGAAAGTGCGGAATACAAACCACCATATAATAGACGTAATAAGGTATGTAGTAGCAATGGCGTACAGCTTTTCCGGAGTCTGACCGACTTCCCCGGTAAGAAGCGTAACCTGATATGAGTTTGCAGCAATGATCTGACCAAGACCTAGGAAAAGTGAGTACACAGGCCAGTCACCAATTCGCAGCTGCATCCACTTTTTGAGGCCCGTCGGTGGTTTGTAGTCATCGCCCAGAAAGAATTCGTCAGCATTCTTGTGAATGTCACTGGTACTATCGGCATTTGAAATGGATGCCGTGGGAGAAGGCAGAATGCCCCCTTTTGTTTTGAGCGACGGGGCTGGTGACCAGTCTCGACCAAGACGCGCAGCACGGAACCGGTCGTACCATTTTTTCTCGCTTTTGACCAGAAACTCCTCAATGCACAGCTGTGAGTCCGAGTTGGAACCGTTGAGTTCTTCCAGTTTCTGCTCGAACACGCGGTAGAACTCGCCCGTGCTGTCGGTGAAGAAAGGGTCGACTTTTTGGAGCTTGAAGTTCTTCTTGTCACCGACTACAGAGTCAAATGACAACACAGATGAGTTGCTAAGTCGGTTAGGGGCCGTATCAACAAATGGTTTGTTGGGCGGAGCAAGGCATCCGTCCGCCTCTGAAGCTCCTGGAGATGCGGGAACAAAAGGATAATAGTTGTTGCCAGGGTGCATGACGTTGGACAGATGGGCTGGAGATGGCAGAGCATATTCTTCATCCATTCGACGGCTCATGTCGGCTTGCTCAGGGGTAACTGTGTATTCGTAATCTGTGAAGTAAGACGATTGCATGTTTTCATCCTCAGTCTCGTAGTCTGCTTCGCGGTCGCTGTCCGTTATTTCATCCGGTACAGGAGCATGACTCTTTCTTCGAATGCGGTTACGTCGCTCAATGGTAACAGTGTGACCAGGTCCAGCCCGAACGCCGAGAGATAACTGCCGCAATAGACTTGATCGGCGATCTTCTGGGTCAGGACTTGGATCCCTGCTGTAGACAATCGTATTTCTTTGCTGGGGGCCCAAGCTGCTTTGGCGTATGCTTGAGTATCCTAAATTGCTAGAATCTGGAAGATGGGGTATCTGTACATCAAGAACATGGCCTGGTCCTGTTGCGTATAATGGAGAGCTGATAGATCCGCTTGGTGTACGGTATCCAGTTGGTGTAGAGATTTGACCGTTTGATTTGACCGTTTCTCTTGTGTGAATTCTGATGGCTGTACTTTGAAGGATTTCCAGATCTTCAATCCACTGAGCAACAGGGAATCGTTGCTTGGCTGATCTGGCACGCATCTCTGCGCGGACGTTGATTTTCGAATTCAGGGCACTGTCAATTGCCAGTCTGAACTGGTGAAGCAGGTGAGAAGTAGTGGTGGATTCAACGGTGTACCACCAGCCTGGCATTTGGCCTAAGCCACCGACCCGGGCTCCAATACCTAGTGCTCCTTTTCGGCCAAATTCCACTGCCACCAAGCCAAAAGGCTCGTCCCGGGAAGGAATCAATGCGAACTCAGCACCAGAGAATATATACGGCGGCAACGCTGTGAATTGGGGCCTGGAAAATACTCGCCCTGGGTAAAGCTTCATCATGCGATCCAATTTTAGCGCGGCAAACTTGCCGTAAAGGTCAATCACTGGTCCAATACAGATTAGTTGAACATTAGGGCGCGCATCAAGTACAGATGGCATCACATCAGCAATCAGGTCGATCCCCTTTTGCATAGACCATCTACCGACGAAAACTAGCAAATCAGCGTCAGGGTTTTGGTCTAATCCGGCCCACTCTTGTGCCTGTCGCTTGAGCTCTAATCTTCCTGTCTCAAACTCTTGGTCGACTGCAATATCATTCTCATTTGGAATGGATTTGTCCCAGTCTGCAGTATCTGATGGGTCCGGATTGGGCAAATTCCCAACTTTCTTAAGACCCCAGAAAATTGGGTAGCGAGCATAAGACCGTTTGCCGTACTTCTTTGAGACACCAACAGCTCCGAATCCCTGCTGATGGATGCGCAGATAACTAGCTCCTGCATGAAGTAAGTTGAATACTTCGCCGAACTGAACGTAACGAGTGGCGATGCTGACATCGAGGTTGAATACGGAACAGACTTCATCTTTCTCATTCTGAGTCCGCATCGGCCATAGACCCTGAAATTCTGCGTTATGAAGTGAGAGACAAGACGGAATAGTCTGAGGTAAAAGATAGAGCGGAGCTAATGAGCCATGATAATCGTTAATATGGTACATGTCAATTGGGAACCGTTTCATAGCTTCGGCAATACATTGATTCCAGGCCGAGTAGTAGATGGCGCTGTCCAGGTCGTCCATGCGAGCCGGGTATGGCTCGGTTTTTGTTTGTTGGCGGAATACGGGGGCATCAAGAAGCACATAGGTGATGTTGCGTACAACGTGATATTGAACCTTGACTTCATACGAGTTTCCAAGGACAGTCACAAACATCGGTTCGGCGGGCTGATCCTCCGGATATTCGACTCCTCCAACGCAGGGAACAACCCAAATAAGGTCCTGGTGACTGAGATTCTTCCCCATCAGCTGTGCCATGACACCGAGTCCACCGATTTTGATTTTTATTCCCCAGTCTTCGATATCGTATTCCATGGTTGCAATCATTACCATCCGTCGTCGCTCACCGCTGGTTGCAGCAGCAAATGCCGACGTCTTTTGTAGAAATCCCGATCTATTGGCCAAGCGTAGAATTGGATTGCCAGTTCCGAATGCTTTCAAGTTCCCTCTCTTCAATTTTCTTCTCAAGGCCAGCGGCAAGATTCCTCTTTTCTCGGTCACACCCACTTGATTGAACTTGACTCTATAAAAAGATTTCATGAACAACCATATACCAAAAGACGCTGACAAAATGGGGACTATCAAAAACAAAGTGAAGAGTATTATCTGAACGTTTGCAGATCCGACAGGCAGCAGCTCAAAATGTTTGGTTCCGTCGTTAATTCTGATTTCCCAACCTAAATGAGAAGGAGGGGGCGGGTGTGTAATGTTGATAACCACAGCCGCGAGGGAAGAAGGAGGGAGACGATCTAAGACCGAATCGCCATCGGCGTCTCCGAAGACCCAGCCTTGATCGGGCTGGCCATCTGGGTTGATGCCCCATATATTGACCTGACCCTGAGCCGGCCATTCTGTCAAGAATTTGACTTTCCACAGACCATCGCTAGAGTCTTGAACCATCTTGTTGTTCAGACCTGCATCGAACCCATATTGATTGTAGGGACCGTTCCAGAATAAATGCGGGAATCTTCGAGGAAACAATGAATCCCAGTTATAGTCTCCTTCTTGAACGTAGTCACTACTGCCGGAGAGTCTGCTGAAATACTCAACACGAACATGGTCTCCATCCCATTGTTGTAAAGTAGTACCGGACCATGCGAGCTTTGATATCGAATCGTTGCCACCTTGGTAAGGCATCCAATCCGAAAACGAAGAACCCCAGTTGGTCGAGTAGCGCCACATATCTGCTCCTGCGGCATGGTGCTGCACGTACAGACTACCATTGTCATACTTGTGCAAGAGACTGGTAGAGTAGTTTGCGGTGTTGAAAATCATGGGATTGTCTTGTTGGCCAACTCGAAGCAGGAAGTGATCGACCGCGTTAGTCGAAACTCCCTCCGAGTTGCTTGCATTGGCAACAGTGATGCGGTGGATTCCGTTGTAGACGTTATTCAGAGTTGCCTTCCATACCCAGGCATTGGCTATTTCTCCGATAAAACGTGTTGGGCTGGCAGGTACGCTCTCACACTGTACGCTCGAGGTGTTGAGTGTAGCTGTCTGATTAAATTCGGTTGTGGAGTTCAACAATATCGAATCAGTGACTGAGCTGCAGCTCATACTCTCTGAAAAGTAGACCTGAATTTGAATAGACTCGGGCTCATTTGGAAGAACGCTGGATACTATACGAGCATCGTGCCCAGGTTGGAATTCTGTGATCATAGGATATGGCGCCAACCAAGCTTCCTTTGGAACGTATGCGCGAAAGTCCCACGGAACCATCGTCAAATTGTCAAGACAGCCATTATACTCAGTAGACCCTTCCAATCCGAGCTTGACTGGGCTTGCCTTCAAGTCTTGTTCGTCATATGGATAAAACAAGTTCTTGACTGTTGTGTTTGCATCGAAGGGAGCAATCAGAGAAAGATTGGTATTTGAATTGCTGCAGTCGAACTTGTAGTTGATAGTGGTATTATCGTTCTGATAAACCAGCCACACTGACTGATTGTTTGCCAAATCTTGGATGCCTTCGAAGCGGCTACGGAGGACAGACCACATTCCTGTTTCTGTTGGCGTGCCATTGGAACCTGGTAAGAAGACGTCATGGGTTTGCTTCGAGAGAGACTGAAGAAAGTAGCCGTCATTCAACACTGGAAACTTCTGTCGCATTTGAAACATGTGCTTAATGATGTTACGGAGGGGATGCGAAGGATCTCTGTGATCATATGTGACTGCAATGTCCTTACAGCCATCAAGTGCCGATTCAAGCGGAAACTCGTAATATTGGGTGACATTCACGTGAAAGCACCCATGAGACCACCACGCAGTGGCTGAAGACATTGACTGACGGCCATAGACATAGTTGTCGGCGGTTGCATCCAGAACGTAAAATCCCTGTTCCTCGCCCCATAAGACGAGGGGTGCACCAGGCATATGAAGGGTTGTAATAAACATTCCCAACAGCATTTTTTCCGTTCCGTTTTGAATAGCAGGCCATCGAAACACATCCTGATCCGTTGTTCCATACATGTGGCGTGGATCGAATTTTCCAGTGTTGGCGTTGACCATGTCGTTGGACAAAAGCATTAGATTCCACATGGTCACCCAATCCGGGGGTAGGTCGTACCCAGCAGCAAGGTTACCATCCAGTCCTAGGAAACGGGTAAGGGTGCGATACACCGTGTAGTGGAAAGCTGCTGCGTCGATGGCCTGCTGTCCATTTTCACGAATAAAATACTTATCCGATGATTCGTTTGTCATGAGTACGGCATCTTGGACATCCGTAGGCCACATATCCGGTTGCCTTCCCCTTCCAAGGTAGACCGACCCAAAACTATTCCCACCGGTGATTTCACCCGATAAGAAAAAGTTCTCTTTTCCATGAGCGCGCGCGCATTGACGCCACCCTTCTGCCATATCTCCCAGTGCATCGACTGTTGCCTGTGTCGCTTTATCGAAACGGAAGCCGTCGACATCCAAGGATGCAATTATGATACATGCGTGTCGAATAAGCTTCTCACGAACAGAAGGGATCCATTCTCTAAGACGATCTTGAACTGAAGCAAATTTCGCCAATTCACGCTCGTAGTCAGGAAAGACGCCAAAAGCTTCGATATCACCGTACTGGTCAAAATCGCTGTTGTAGCAGCCTTTCAACTCGTCGTATACATAGCTGTCCACAGGGTAGCCGGTCTCATTGTAGAACTGCGGGTAGTTGCAGCTGGAATTGTATGTGTCTCCAAAGCTGAAGTCGACATACTGGCGTGAGCTCTTGTACTGCACTTGATATTCCTGGGTTGTAAAGGGGGCTGATGTGTTTAGATATCCATCGAATCCGAGCAAGTCGCCCAATCTGCAGGTGTCAGAATGTTTAACCAAAGAATTTTTGGTAGTTCGCGTTGTGGACTCTTATAACTTACGTTGCAAGCGTATTGTCAAAAATGACATACATGCCCCGGTTGTGAATTTCAGTAATTGCTGATCGCCAAGTAGCAATATTCCCGTAATGCTGATCCAAAAGCGTGGTATCAAGAGCTGAATATCCATCGAAGCCCCATGGTTGATTCATAAGTGACGTTCCCGAGACGTATATAGCCTATATCATGTGATAATAAAAGTTAGATATTACTCAATATTCAAATTTCTGGTATGTATAAGCTACTTACCTTAATCCCCATTCCTTGCAGATAGTCGAGGGTATCAACGAGTCCCACAACATCGCCTCCATGGCGCATTTGCGTCGAGTCCAAATCATGCTCAAAGTGTGTACCGTTAATATTATCATTTGTCGGATCGCCATTGACAAATCTATCCAGAAACAGCGAGTAGATAGGAACTCGCCAGTTGTCCGGAGACGGAAAATATTCGTGGTTGGGCCATTCTCCCCAGTAATCTGCCGGTGTTTCTGCTGTTTTATTCTCGTTGAGATTATAGTCTGTAAGATCTGGGTCGTATGGCCATGCTGCTGTCGTGCCGGTATACAGAGCAAGAAGAATGCCTGCGGTAGCCCACTTCATGGTGAAGGGTGGTTGGAAGAAAATTGCAATTTATCCGCCTCTCATGTGTGGTGATATCCTTGGAATGACCGATAAAAAGTGCTCTTGGGTGAAGTGTAAAGCGGAGTGCAATCGATACCTGTGTAACAATGTAATGCGAAGCTCAGTATGTTGGGGAAAACATACAGAGAATGTTCAAAAATATCGTGGTTATAGAACAATTTCAAGGAAACACAAAATTCACTCGAAACAAACAGAGGTGTCTTAATATGAACAAAAATAAAAGGAGCGAGAAATATTAAGTGGAGGAATTGTGTTAGAGCGAGAATTGCGTGTATTATGAGACCGAAGACTGATGGATCAACACGCGGAGGGGATGGCTCACAAGTTGACAGGGAGAGATAGATAAGGAAGGAGACAATCAAATCAAGTAATAGGAGTGCTCTGCAATGAGAACACTGACAACAAGGCTTGCTCCGTAGAGCGTGCTACTGCGAGGAAGACCTGAAAAGCACCACAATTTGGCAGGGCAAAGGAGACCCTTCTTGCCGTTGTGAGATGTAGCAGTTCTGATGGAGTTCTATCCCTTTCCTAGAAAAGGACTGGAATGTCTCCTGTCTGGGCAGTAAGTAGTTCTTAGAGAGCTGATAGCTCCTGGAAGATTTATTTTTCATTTACAATTTGTCTTTCTTCTACCAGCCCCTGTGGCAGGGACGCACGCCTTGTCCAACCCGTATTTCGATAAGGGAACTCGGGAATAATAAGCGTGCAGCAGCAGCCATCCCCAGTAAGACTGGGGATGTGGCATGCACCATGAAGGGGTACCAATTAGCGAGTTGTACCTTATCATACAGCGACGGCTATTGGATGATCGACATAGAGTTAAAATTTCCAACGCAGGAACACATCTATTTCGATCATTTCCGTGTCGATTAACAAAGCTCTTAACTTGTCAGGGGGTTTATGACCAGTATTCTGTCACAAAAGTAGACCCTAAAGCTTAGGTGTTCGTGGTATGCCTTGAAAGCTACAAAAAAAAGATGGTTAAGTATTCACATGGGCTTTTTAAATACAAAGTTTCAGCCACCTGCATGATATATGGTATATTTTCTTACACGAGCACAGATAACACGCGAAGCGGTGAATGGATATACGATGGCGCACATTTTGTTTAACTCAATCACAATAGCGGAGGTAGTATTTCCATGATAACTGTAGGCTTTAAAGTCCCCTGAAAATGATGATGCAAAGATCCTCTACATTAATATGTTCAAGCAACATTTTACGTAGCTCCATTGAACCCGTAAAGGCCAGTTTAAATAGGTCTCAAACAGGGTTTTATCTGCTGTTATAAATTAAAGCTGATCCTAAAGTGGGCCGAAGGTTCCAAGACAGCGGCAATAAGATGTATCCCCTTGCATGTAATAAGCGCTCTTGCGTACCTAGGAGGCGGCTTGCTGTTTCAGGCACAGACCGAACTTGCATGAAGTATACTATGTTATTAGATAGGTCATCTTAGGTCCCTATATATAGTTTCGGTTCGATATCACATCAGGAACGTCGCACGCCATCTACTATCGTGCTCAAATCAAGTGACGGTGTTGATACGAGGAGGTCGGGATAAAGAACAGGGACCCACTCTACCCGCTGCCAATAGATCGAACTAGCCTCTTATAGTATAGCTTGGTGTATGGATACATTTTAATTGGCCTATCTGTCTCGTACTCGGATCCACTGTCCCGCTTACTATCCGATCGAGATCCATCCTTCGGACGAACTCTATTGGCCGTACGACTGTAAAGTATCAGTCCCTGCTCCCTGTATCAGAGTCTCGCCTTGCGTCAAGCAAGTTGACGCTGTTTCTTCATTACCGGTGGAGGCTGTGACAGCAAGGTCGGAGTTAACGCCAGTTGATTTATCACTGACCCTCATTTACTAGGGTCGGTATTCCTTCGGTGCCTAGTCCTTGGCTCTGAGCGTCGAAACACATTGAATCGGTGCCATCTGGGATCGAACGTGACGGGCTGGTGGGTATCGAGTAGAACAAAAAAGAACGCAGTTCCCGAATCGCACTATGTTATTTGGTTTGAAATTTAGTAATTAGAAGGGAAAGAGAGAACACATGACGGGTAATGTATTACACAGCAATCTTGTAGAGCAATCATTTATGTACATAAAACTATTTACACTGAATATTATATCTATAAAAGAGAGCAATAATGAAGTTGCAGTCTAATACTCTTCTACACAAATTACGCTGTGTACGTCAACCTTGAATCCCATATATATTTCCACCAGTCAATCAGACATAATCCGGCAATGTCGTAACCAAATTGTTTCAAGGAGTGCCTTTTATTCGGCATGATACTTCGTTCGATACTCTTCCAACCTGCGGACCTCCTCTTGACCGATCTTGTCACCCAGCTTGTCAATCAGATCTTGGAACACAAGCACTGCACGAATAGGAATATTTCCGCCCAGATCTCTCTCGGCGGCTCCGATTGCGCTCCTCTGCTCCGTATCGCTGACTCTTTCCTGCCGATCAAACAGCAAGACTACGCCGGCGACAGTGCCGCCCTCTTTGTTGATGATCCCAACCGCCTCGCGGAGAGCAGTGCCAGCGGTGATGACGTCGTCGACAATCAAAACGCGCTTACCCTTGAGAGGAGCACCAACGATGTTTCCTCCTTCACCGTGATCCTTTGCTTCTTTGCGATTAAATGAGTAGCTGATATTATCCCAGGTCTTGGTGCCGGCGAGCGCATCTCGGGTGGCGAGTTCGTTTACGACGCCCACGCATTCCGGAATGCCCTTGTAAGCCGGACTGTGATTCGAATGGAGTCAGTTGCAAAGCACATAAAACAATTACCTGAGAAAAACTCTCGTTATCAACGTACCCAAAAACAATGTCAAATGTTGGAGTGGTGCTGCCATCGGCAGATATTGTCACAAAAGGCGGGGACGAAACGACGTTCGCGAACGCGGCCGAGACCTGGCGAAGGAGGGGTGCAGTATAGAGACGGCTCGAGGTTAAAAAGTAGGGCGATTGGCGACCAGATTTCAATGTGTACGTTCCAAAGCTGAGCGCATTGTTGGCCACGAGCAATGACAGGAGATTGGTCTTGTAGTCCTGCTCGGCGGACAGAGCGGGCGACATCTTGGTTGGTATTTCCAGGAATTGGGAGGAGTCTGAGCGTCTGAGTTGCCGGCTGCCGTGTCGCGCGAGACTGTGTAGCACGGATCGCTGGATTGTAACTAGTGTTGTATGATGTTGCTGTCGTCTGCGAGTGCTGGGAGAGATTGGATAAAAATTGCATGGAGGGGTAGCATTGCGAGCGACGGCCAATCAGCGCCCGCAAAGCTATGCAGCTGCTGATTGGCTGTTTCTTTCGCTGACCGAGTACACAGTGCGACCGACGGCCATGCCTGGCCTCGATTCTGCTGATTTAGGAAGAGGATTTTATCAGCAAACTTGACACGGCATTCTTGACAGACTGTATCCATAGAGGCCAAGCTGCTTGCCAGTTTTCCCCTCAGTCTGGGGCCGCTGGGAAGGTGATCCTGGTGCCTGCCTGGGGCATCTCTGCTGCGACTCGATTGGCGGGGAACTGCCGAATGCGGGCTAGCGCGCTTCCTCCGGTCTCCGATAGCGGTTTTTCTTTTTATGATTTATGATGGGGGGGATGCGCCGTGCCCGCGGCCAAAGCAGCTTCCCTTTACTATTGTTATTTCACAACTCCCAGGGCCGCCAGGGATCTGCCAGCTCACGCTCTTTTTCAGCTGTGCCTGCCTATCGCTGATTCCAGTTCCCCTCGTCTCTCTTTTACAAGCTGGCTTCTTTTATTCCGCGCCACTGACTTCTCGGCGCTTATACTGAGGTGCATATTCATCTTGCTACCAGCCTTGGTCTCGGACCCGGTGCGAGTTGGAGCGAATCGCCCTGAGGAAACCAACCAGTAAGAGTACCCCGAGACGACCCCCGACCTGCAATTCTGACCAGAACCCCCAATTCCTAGCACCACGTATAAGCCACCGTCACAATGCATGTTGGGCAAAAGCTGCAAGAACAGGCGGCCTCCGGCCGACCTGGGATTTCCTTCGAATATTTCCCACCCAAGACCGCTCAGGGTGTCCAGAATTTGTACGACCGAATGGACCGCATGCACGACCTGGGACCGGCTTTCATAGATGTCACATGGGGTGCTGGTGGCAGCCGATCTGAACTGACCTGCGAAATGGTCCGGATTGCACAGACTGTCTTTGGCTTGGAGACCGTCATGCATCTCACTTGCACGGATATGCCTCGCGAAAAGGTTGACGCCGCCCTGGAGACTGCATACAGCGCCGGTTGCACGAATATCCTTGCCTTGCGCGGCGACCCTCCCCGTGAACAGGAGAAATGGGAGGCTGCAGAGGGCGGTTTCCGATATGCTAAGGATCTGGTCAAATACATTAGGGAGAAATACGGGAACCACTTTGATATTGGAGTCGGAGGATATCCGGAGGGCGCTGATGACAATTCTGACGTAGATCAACTGATTGACCATCTCAAGGAGAAGGTCGACGCCGGGAGCTCATTCATTGTGACGCAAATGTTCTATGATGTAGACAACTTTTTGAACTGGGTGCAAAAGTGTCGCGCGAAGGGGGTTAATGTTCCCATCATTCCAGGGATTATGCCCATTTCAACGTACGATGCCTTCATCCGCCGCACAAATTGGACAAAATGTCATGTGCCGAAGCAGTGGATGGAAGCGCTCGAGCCAGTAAAGAACGATGACGCAAAGGTTCGAGAATTCGGTACGAAACTTGTCTCAGATATGTGCCGCACATTGTTGCAGTCTGGCCACATCCACCATTTACACTTGTAAGTATACTATTGAATAGTCCTTGGGTGTGATGATAGACTAACGTTAGCTTACTAGTTATACCATGAATCTCGCCCAAGCAACCCGGCTGATCCTGGACGAACTCAATCTTTGCCCATCGGAAGAGGCTCCTCTTCACAAACCTCTGCCATGGCGAAAGTCCCTTGGTCTACGCCGTCGGGATGAAGATGTTCGTCCTATTTTCTGGAGGAACCGAAAGCATTCCTATATCGCTCGTACAGCTGATTGGGATGAATATCCTAATGGACGCTGGACTGACGCTCGTTCCCCAGCCTTCGGAGAATTGAATGCCTATGGCGTGCGACTGAAAGGCACAAATGAGCAAAATGTCAAGCTTTGGGGTTCCCCGAAATCTCTGAAAGACCTTTCCGACATTTTTATCCGATACCTCACTGGAAAATTGGAGAGACTACCATGGAGCGATTCTGCCGTTACCTCTGAGACGGGCGGTATTCAGAACGAACTCATTGAACTGAACAAGCGTGGTTTCCTCACCATTAACTCCCAACCAGCAGTCAACGGCGTCAAATCGACCGATCCTGTTCACGGATGGGGTCCTCGCAATGGTTTTGTCTATCAAAAAGCTTATCTCGAGCTGCTCGTTCCTCCAGATCACGTAGACGAGCTTTTAAGCCGGATTGAAAAGAATCCAGATCTTTCTTACTACTGTGTCAACAAGACTGGCGAACTCAAGGCCCGGAGCGACGATGGGCCTAATGCCGTGACCTGGGGTATTTTCGCTTCAAAGGAGATCATTCAACCAACCATCGTCGAAAGCGTAAGCTTCATGGCTTGGAAAGACGAGGCCTATCAACTCGGCGAGGATTGGGCAAAGTGCCATCCTGCAGATAGCCCTAGCCGCAAACTTATTCAACATATCATGGATGAGTGGTATATTGTCAATATCGGTGAGTTGCAAATAATAGTCGTGTGCCCTAGGAAAAACAAAGCTAATTCTTCCGACTTAAATAGTAAACAACGACTTCCACAGTACCGACCCGATATTCCGTCTTTTTGATGGTCTTGTTATCAAAGACCTCGAGACTGAGATTCAAGCCGAAGCCGCTAATGGTACGACAAACTGAGCTTTTGTTCAACACCATACTATAGACACCGTCTACTCGCAAAAACATAAAATAAGCATTCAAAAGTGCCCGTTTTCAACCCTGGAGCATCATTGAAGAGTTTAACAAAACATACCCAACACTTCAATAACCGGCGTCTTCTTCTTCATTTGGACCTTTACACTATTTTTCATTCTGCAACTTTCAACAAAAGTTATCCCAAACAGCTAATGACTACTGATGACAATACGACGTGATGAAATTCAACATTTAATACCATTCAACATGCATCATATATAGACTCATCCCCACAGTGTTAGACAAAAAGGACGAGTTTAAACCTCTTTGTTTTAGTTTCCCTTCTCTACTTTTGATCAATCTCGGGTTTCAATCTCCCAATCTTTCATCTACCATCGATTTTATTATCGTTGGACTCATTCTCTGCTATCCGAGCGTTGATGATATCGACTACTATTACTTACTGTATTTCATACAACGCCGCGCAAAGATACCTATGTGCCTTACAGTTGTGTCTTTCCAATCCAACAAACAAAAACAGTTCAAGACAAATATAAAAATTATTTCAACATGAAGATGGAGACTTTGAAGAGTATTCGTAGTGTAGGCGTCGTAATTTGCTTCTAAAGTTTGGATCTTAGAGCATTAACATCAACTTTTTGACTCTGGTATCTTACTTAACCTTTCATTACGACGTTCTGGGATCCAGCCAGGTGAATAATGTGACCTGTTCCCGGCTTATAGTATAAGGTCATCTTACAAGGCCTACAGTATGTATAAGAACGAAATAAACACTTGTGAATCAGCGCAACACGATGATATTCATATTAAGCGGCGTGTAGGTGAGTACTGCAATCATTATGAATAGTGGAAGAGGCCCTTCCGGATAGCCCGAGACTAAATACATAGCGAAAACAAAGCAAAATGATCGATAAACACTGAGGATACAGCAGAACAAAAAACACAAGACAAAAGCCCATGGCAGACCCGAAAACCAGCTCCACAACTCCATCCCCTCAACACCGCGTATTACAAAGTACATAACATGGCTGCGTAGGGCGCGTGAAAAGAAACAAAGAGACACACGGGAAAAGGTGCAAAAAGAGAACTTTCACACTGCATCCAGTACACGCCCAAAAATCCAGCCAACAGGTTTTGTAAGCCAAACAATCCAGTTTGCGGCAATTACAACATAGCCGGTAGCCTTCACAATAGTCATGAATGCAAAGTACAAAACTGCGAAATTGATCAGCGCCTGCCCAATGTCCTCGACTAATTGACCAAAGTCATCGACACATGACTGTGGCAAGACCCCCTTTTGCTTATATTCCAACCAAGCTTCTGCTAGTCGTTTGCAAACTTTGAAGCAATGAGTGGCCATATTGAATAGCTGCTGGCAGTAAGAAATGATGTGAGAGAATACTTGATTGTGATGGAGAAAGTTATGGATGTTTGCGAGAGAGAGATAAAAACTCCCTGGAGTAAGAGCAATATTGGCTAGATCATCAGGAGCATTGACCCGATCTTCGTGTTCCTCAGCACGTGTAGCACCGACACCATTATCGCCGTTGTCCCTGTGGTCAGTTGATCGCCGATTTGTTGTGCTTTTGCGGCTAGGCTTGGGCATTGGCGGTATGTTGTTTACTGGAATTTTGTTGTGAGATGCACGACCAGATGCTGGGACATCGGTTTTTTTCGACTCTTTCTTGACCTCCTTTCGAATACCTTCCGGTTTCTTCTCTGCTTCTTCCTTGAATTTGGCTGCTTTGTAAGCTTTGCGAGCTTCATTGATTCTCTCAGTATTGAGCTTCTGCTGCCGAAGTTCTTCCAACGACCCCTCTCCTTTTGTGGTAGCGTTGTGTGCCTTTGCTTTGTCGTATGCAGCGCGTGCTTCAGCTAGTCGCTCTGCATGCTTTCGAGCAGCTTTCAACCGATCAGATGCGGATTTTGCAGCAGCAGCACCTTGCTTGGCTTTTTCAGCCTTCATCCGAATTTCCATACGGATAGCATGCGTGTTTCTCTTCTCCTTTGTCGGGGACGTTTCGATCTTGGCTCGCAACGGTGAAGGGGAAGGGGGACAGCTTGGTGGTGGACTTGGTAGTTGTTGAGGCACCTGAAAGCCGTCGAGCTCCGCAACGCTCGGTGTTTTTGGCGTTTTGTTATGTACGTCAAACAAGTCATTTCGTGCTCGCGCTCCTTCTGGCGAAATTATTTCGGAAAGATGTGGTCCTTTACCAGGTATGTCCTTGAATATATCACTAGGGCTTAGCCTGATGGTATCGCCGCGCTTAGAAGAAGAAATGGCCTTGGCATGCTCAATATCTGGCGAGGTAGATGTAGAAGGCGGGTCTACGGTTTCGTGACCAGAATCAGTGTCAACCGACCCAGGTGATGTTCCAGGCGAAGAGCCATCGAAAAATAAATCTCTTTCTGGTGTAGCTTGCCTCGGCTTGGTAACATTTAGTAGTTTGGGTGACGCTTTAAATGCTAAGCGGGCTCGGGCTCCTTGCACAGCCGAGCGATCGATGGTTTTCTTGGCCGTGGCAGCGACTGGGGCAACAGATGTGGTGTCCTTATCCTGGTCTTTGAGAGGTTTCGTAACACTGGAAGGCGTGGTTGTTGCAGGTTTTGGTATTTTTGTTAAACCTGCAGCTTTCAATGCTGGTGGAATAACTAGAGGTGTGGCCGCACGTTGCTTCCTGGTGGTTGTTTCAGATGCACTAGCTCGAGGCCGACCAGAAAATTGTGGTAACTTCGAGGTCTTAGGCATGGATGTGCTGCCTTTGTCCCCCGAGTTAACAACAGGGGCTATGCGGGATTCGGCTTCGTCGTCTAAATCGTGGAATAAGAGGATTTCGTCGGGATTCTTAGCAGCTGCCTCATCTACTCCCATACAACCCAAGAAACATTCTTCTCTTAATCTCTTGATCATCTCTTTTTGGCTGGCCTTCGGGCTTTCATTAACTGGGCTGACTCGAACCCGTCCAACCTCATCGGGAGAGAAGTAGCCCTGTCTTGGAGCATCAATTGGAGGCGATATCGATTGGCTGCTGCTACCCGTTGAAGGAGAATGGGCTGTTGATTCTTTTTGGAGAGAATGAGATGAAGTCATTTGTTGGGATTGTGCCGTGCTTCGATACTGCGTGGGGCTTGGAGAGCCCGAAGATGGCTTGGATGCATCCATCTCATGTCTCTTGGAGGTATGTAACTTTCCCATCTTCTCCTGATACACTCGTACCTGCTCTGCAGTCATCACAGGGGGGTTAGGATCCTTAGCAGAAGGCATGTGTACCACAAATCGGTCTTCCCAGTCGTCTGTCGATGAGATATCTGTTGAGCCAGAGTCGGCGAGGGACACCGTCTTTGCCAACTTGTAACTCAACGGAGACGATTGCGGCGATGGAACTTGAGAAACATCAACGCTGACCCATTGGTCACCATTCACTTTCCATTTCTGACTGACTCGTGGCCGAGGAGAGGAATTCTCGCCGGAACTATCGGTACGGTTACTTGGACTGACCACGCCAGTTCTAGGATTGGCACCTTTTGCCGTAAGTTTGTCTTCATTTTTGACCTGGTAGTATCGCGGCTCCTTCTGCTTCGGCGGCGTAGCCCATCGAGGTCTGCGAACCTCGGCGCCACCAGGACGTCCAGAAATTGCCTGCGCTGCCGCTGCTGCAATTTTTCGTTCCAAACGTTGTCTGATCTCCTTCCAGTCTCGTTCAAAGGACTTTTTGGGCCCTATCATAGGGGTTTGTTCAACATTCATCGCGGTGTATGTACTCAATTCTTCTGCACTGTTTCCATGACAGCTGTTGCAAAATGCCCCTGGCACTACGTGTTGCGATTGATTGATCCGATCAATGGTGTCTCCGGAAATTGTTAAACATAAACAGCTATGTGAGTATGGGTATGTCTCTGCGAGCAATTCTAGACGATGAACCTGAGAATTCTGCGATTTAGAAAAGAGATGCTTAAAGTTGTACCATGTCGATGAAATGAAATTACTACTCGACTCGCGTGGTTGTGCACGAAAATTGGGACGTGTTTGAGAAGGGCGCCTGCGTGATGGAGATGACGAATTGGCAGGCAGAGCTACCGGTGTCCAGCGAATAGGAAAAAAGGAGGAGGCAGACATTCGTCGCGGATGAAATGAATGTACTGTCACTGGATTAAAACACGCACGATTAGATAAGAATATGCCTGTCCTCGTGTGCAAGATGGACGCTGGTTGGGTGGGCTGGCCGTGAGGAATGTCGCTTGTGCGCGATAGAACATGTGGAATGCCAGCCTCCTCCAAGTCAACCAAGCTGCCAAAACGTCACCTTGGCACGTGAACTACTTACCGAACGCTGCTTCTAAACACGTTGTGACTATCTCAAAATTGAAGGGGCAGAAAACGCCACAAAGCAGCAGTCGCGGACGGAATCCGAACATCTTCTTGCCTCATGCAGGAATGAGCCACCGTCCCAGCTGCCATTCCATGACACAGAGAGACGTGATGATGGAAGAGCGACTTGAATTTTGAAACCGCTTCGAATTAATGTGCATTAAATTGCGTTTCATATGTTTGAAGTCGTGCATCTGTAGATGCTCGATATGGTTTCGCGGAACCCGATGTCTCAAATTAGGGCTAGGGCTAGGGCTTTGGTCTGCGATGTGTACCACCTTGGCACTTACATGATTCTAAACAACATCAGTTGATTTCTCTATCTTATTATGCCCCATTATTTACAAACAAGGCTAAAATATCTCTACCTAGGTTTCCCATCACATGTTGTCGCAATATAAAACACCCAATATGCAGTTGCGTATCGATATAGAGTCCATCGCAGATACATTGCAGCTCTATCCAGAGCCACATTTCGATCCTTGTAGGCTACGCGGTTGCGTCCCCTAAGTGGCCGACACTGTAAAAGCACATAGTGACTATTAGACCGGACATGTGCGTCAGATATTCCATCAGATGAAAAGGGGAAATTTCTTCAACGACATTTTTGCAGTGATTGTATAAATTAAATCCCGAGAGCACATCGTCTCCACGTATCTAGACCCCTTGGCCAACAAGTAGAAATGGCTAGAGTATCACCAACATTAATATTTGAATACATCTGTATGCTTTTACTATACTATATCTAGCCTAGAGCCATTGCATGCAGATCTCTGTCTGTTCTTAAATGTGATGTCTTCTGCTTTCCGGGGTACATGTACACAGAGTCATTCAAGCTCCGAAAACCTTTGCGTTGTAGCCGATGGGTATTTTTCTGATTGACGAGCTCTTTCTTATGCTAGAAATACAAAAAGGCATGGACGACGTCATAATGTCAAGGTCTGAAAACGAAAAAGTACAATACAATTAAAACCGCCCACTCTCTCGACGGTGGGAATCATTCAAATGTCCCCAGCGCTGTTGAACAGCGCCCAATCCTCCTGGCGTGCTTGTCCGCTTAGTTGGACTTGCTGTTTTCCTATTAGGCGTTGCGGAAGCAAGTCTTTCATTGAAACTAGGCATAGAGCCAGTTCTATCCGGGCCAAAATTGGAAGAGATTGACTTCCGAAGCGGAGAATTAGCATGGGAGTAAACACCCAAGCTGCCGCCGTCCCCCATACTAGTAGAGGATGATGTGGTGGGCGGTCTGAATTGTGGTTGGCGAATGTTAGATAATTGGTTTTGAACTATAGGTGAAGAATCTCGAAGATGGCTGGGTGTTTGCATTTGAATGCCAGTTTGGGAGTTGGCTGGCATGAATGATTGTCGTCGGGAGGGTGATACCTGCTTGCCAGCTGATTCAGGATCAACGTGAGCGAGGTAGTTAGGATTTGGGCTCGTTTTGAAACCCCTGTTTATTATATGGGTCGGTGTCCAGAGCTCGACTTGATTATATCTGTCGTCTGACCCAGGATGAATGATGTGTTCCTCCGAAAACTGGACACCCACATCTCGCATCAGTGGATGCGTACGAGGATGAACGAACTTCGTGTCATATTCACGCATGACTTCTTTATGTACCAAGGCTAGATCCTTTGTTTGTTGAGAGAATGATGTCGAAATAAAAGACATTTGTACGGTTAGGAGAATCGCAAGTATGATAGTAGTCATGATGGTCACGCTTGGTCGCGGATCGGATGGGAGAGCAGGCAGAAACAGCCAATAAATGAGGACGTGGCCGGGACTGAATGAGCAAAAGAGGCGCAATGACAAAGGAAATGGATCCCAAACACCAATCTCCCACACGTCTCGCTTTGGGTCCGGGTGTCGTCGCGACTCAGCGGTTTCTCCTGTTAGCATATCACGAAGGTACCGGATCGGTGACGCGGACAGAGGACCTGAAGAAACTTGTACTCGTTGTGCGGAAGATGTCGCGGGTGCTCTATCGATAGAAGCTTCAAAAAGACGGTATCGACGCTTGCGCCAGAAGGTATAGACAGCATTAGTCACCGAGAACAATGCAAGCAGGTGCACAAGAAAAGTAGCCTAGGTCTCATCATATCATGATTAGGGACGTTTGCAAGAAAAAAATTTGTTTCAGGAACGCCTTCTGAAGATCTGCACTTACAGCCCAGCTAAACAGCGATCCCGTCTTGTTGTCATCTCCAAAAATATCATCGTCGACCCAACTTGCTTGTGCAGACGCACTGTTTGCTCGCGCAATCAAAAAGACGATATTGAGAGCCAATCCCAGAGGCTGCGCCCAGTCCTTCTCCAACTGCGTCCAATCACTGGAATCTACCTCCTCGGAAATCCACAGCAAAAAGTCCCATGGGTTGAAAAAGTTGGCGATGCGCTCGGAAAGCGGTTGGCGACGCACGAGTCGAGGCATGGTCACAGTATGTGTCCCGAAACCAAAGGCCAAGAGAAGCTGTTCTTCAACGCCCTCTCGCTCTATGCCTGGGCAAGCGAAATTCAAGAGCTTACCGGCTCTCCACACATGTCCGCTGGCGGTCCTTGGTCGTTTTCTCGCTGCTTTTTTTCGTTGTTTTCGAAGCGAATGGTGAAGGATGAAGCTGCCGGAAGCAACGACGTAAACAAGAGTCAAACTTGCCCAACAACGTACCAAAAGTGGTTTAGCGTGGTGCGCACGCGGGGACCAGCTTTCAAGCTCCGAACATCTCCAGACTGTTAGGATACACCCTCTCGCAGATCGCAATGCGAAGCTTTATGACTGTCTACAATTGAGCGCAGAACCAAGGCTTATATCTTCATCAGATTTACTACCTCAGCAAGCCTTGCATTCGCTCTCCATGGCCGCGGCGGCTGCGTACAAGGTAGCCAACCCAATCCACATTTCACTCTCCCCTCCCCGCAATTTTGAATGGATTTGGGCTGACTATAACAGGACCGCCAATTCCTGGCGGTCATAGGAGATGAGGAGTGAGTCTATTGTTGTCGCAGGGTATATTTTGCCATACTGATCGGGGTTCTGCAATACCCAAGTTCTGTCACAGGTCTTTTACTTGCGGGTATCGGCGTGAGACTCCCTTACACCCTCCACACAAGCCTCTTTGACAAGCAAAGACTAATAAAAACATCTGTTTCTTGTTACCAGCATGTGACCGAACCGCCAGACTCACAACGCAACTTCCTCGTCGTCGATTCCAAAACCGAAACTGCTGCCATCCAAAAAGCATTCGAGAACTTCACACAGGAAAGGAAAGATATTGGCATTGTATTGATCAATCAGCACGTACGCCATCCCCGCTCGCAGATTTGAATTACATATAAATAGGCCGAATGTTGAAACTGATGGAACCCCAACTCACAGATTGCCGAACGCATCCGACCGGCAGTCGACTCTTTCACAGACGCTTTTCCCGCTGTGCTTGAAATACCAAGCAAAGATCATCCATACGACCCTGAGAAGGACAGTGTTCTGCGGCGAGTGCGCAGGCTATTTGGCGAGTAATCAGCCTGCTCTCAGCCTTCTTGCGTGACATTTCCGTTTCTGTTTTCGAGGCACCTAGTACATTCACCATGACTATACCAGCGTTTTTGTATCCTTTTGTCTTATCCGTCTTTGATTCATTCTAGACTACGTACTTATAAACTTGTCTGACGCCAATCTGTGAATATGAAGTACAATTTTCAATATCCCTGACAGATATTACTGTTTGCTCAAAAGTATCATGATATACGTAACTTTAGATGAAATGTGAATGGTTCTTACAATAAACTTAGTTGCACACGATGTACCTATATACATTGAGAGGATCAACAACTATCACAGTTGATATCATTTCACGGAAAACGAATCAAATAGCAAAACGCGAACATGCATGCATGCATTGAGGCGAGCCAATCGATTGAAATAGAGACATTGTAGATAGGAGTAAAGGGACCGCCGAACAGTCTAAGCAATAATTGGCAAAAAACAATGCTCGAGAGTTACAGAATGAAAGGGGCAGAAAAATAACGAGCTTGCGCGTAACGATTCTCAGCTGGTGGTATGACGTTCGGGTAGGTACAGAGTAGATATAAAGCACCAAAAAGCAGCTAAAGCAAACAAACAGCATACGTTCATGGGTTTCAATAAGGAACAGAGGGATTGCTGGCAAATAATCAAGGATTCACATCAACATAGACACATGGCATAAGACATTAGAATTGGATATCATGGGCTTGGAGACAGGTGACGCGGTCCTTGTTCTCGGTGTAGACGTCGGCAAGGACGGCATATTTTCCCTAAAAAATTGAAATTGCTATCAGTTACTACCCCAGGAACAAACAAAAGACGTTCCAGAGCGCTTGACTTACAGCTGGAACCTCCTTTGGAATCTTCACCTCTTTAGTGAAGTTCAGGTGACCTTGGAGAGGACATGTCAGGTCGGTGTTGGCCTCGATCTCGTCGCATAAATCAGCCTCGATGTTGAGCAGTCGAATCAAGCCGTATTTGACTTGCAGGTGAATCTTGGCGCCTCTCTCTACAGGTTCGTGGAAAATGCCCTCTGCTTCAATAGTAAGGACGGCGTCGCTGATTGGTGAAACGTTAGTAGGCACTCCAATAATACATCATATTTGTATCCATGTCCTTGGGGAACATACGGTACGGGTGGGTTAGGAGCCAGGTCTACTCCAACAATCTCGAGAATGTCATCAGCCGGGTCGGCGCAGAATTCCAGAGGATTCTCGCCAGGCACGGTAAATGTGTCTCCCAAACTCTTTATCGGCGACTGACCAAAGAGAGGAAGCGACGCAGCCCAGATTTGCAGGGGAGCGAGGGAGAAGAGAAGAGCGGAGAGGAGCTTCATGGCTGCGAGGCTCAGATAAGGGCGATGACCAGGCGCCCCAACAGAGTGAGACGGAGCACGATCGAGAGCCGGTAGCGAGATGCAAGTACGGCCAAGTGACAAGTACTCGTATTGGGATTTGTGGTATCGTGAGCGCGATGAGAGCAGCGTCTGTTTGATGGTGGTTCTGCTGCTGTTCGACGTGCTGCAAGACATTGGCGAGGTTGGGTGAAGCCATCCATCCACGATGACGACAGCCCCGTCGGCCAATCGCCGTTAGGGCACGTGACTGGTCACACGCCGGAGCCCTCACCGCCCCGAGGCGCAGCGGCCTGAGTGGCCAATCCCGCGCCTCTTCTTCTGGGGATAAACAACAACATAACAACGCTCCATCTCCATCATCGCCCATCGTCTGATCCTGGTGCCATCTCGCTGGTCTTTCAGCGTTTACCACGCACTATACCACCCCAATCCGCGGCATTTTCCTGTCAGCGCTGTCATGACGGTAATAAAATTAAAATACCACTGATCTTAGCCGCCCGGACTAGCTGATAGTCTGATACTAACGGCATGTCGGCCACCCCCCCACCGCCCGCCTTGACTTTCCCGCATGACCAGACAGAGATTGGACAGCCAAAAATGGCAGGCAGCGTCGAGCGTCGAGCGCCGACAGTGTAGAAACTCTGCGATGAGGCCCATGTTTGTCAAGCCGGCTGCGGGTTGATTACGCGGTCACTCGGTGGCTCAACTATTGAAGCATTTCATTCAAAGATACTAATATGTAATAAATGGCTTGACTTGTATCTATCCGATCCGAAGGAAGGACTGAGGCTTTTTCTCCGCCCACTCCGACATGATAAACCTTTTTTTTTGGTTTTTTTTTTTTTTTTGTGCGTGTGAAAGATAGCTCGTAGTATTCCTAATCACTTCGTTGGGCGAGCACACGAGCCATCGACTGCACATCCATGCATTATATATTATGATTGTTCCGACGCAGTCACAGGATGTACACATACCGCTCTTGTAAAACAAATACGTACCTACACACTGGCGAGATGCGATGCAGCTATATGTAATTATTTTTGGTGCACCTGCAGGTTGTAGCTGGAAGCCCACCATGGCCTGATTTGATTTGCTGACGCGTTGGGTTTTTTGCATATGCAGCCTGGCATATAGTTTGAGTTACGGCCCGCAAAAAGAAAAGAAAACAAATTAAAATGGCAATATATATTTGAGTGGAATAAAAGCGTATTTTCTATGTAGTGTGAGCAGTATAGCCGGTTTTGTCACATTGATGATCATCAACTCGTCATGCCTAGGGTTTCTAGATGTGAAACGCATCCAACAATGACGTGGCTGTAGAAGATGGTGCTGTTGATACGTACGTGCAAAATAATCGAGCTGGCAGAATTACATCGCAGTCAATCTTCATACTGACAAGAACAGGCGAGCTGCTTGGCCGTAGCCAAATGATCATACTGACGACGAATCGACTTTTGGATGGCAAGGATTGCTTCCTTGATTTGTGCATCAGAAGAGAAAAGTAAGCCCTAGACAGGCTACCGGCAACCACATGCCAAAGAAGCAACGATTCAATAGCACATTCCCAGTGCATATAAGATACATATATGCACCTATAACAGCACTCATCACAGTTTAGTTGAAACCACCGACAAGGGTGTGGCGTTATGAGCTGAGAGAAAGACGAAAAACGGGGACAGATGATAAAGCAGACCGTAAGGACGAATAACACTTTGTAATTAGAATTACGTACATAATAGCAACCTGGTCAAGAAAGGTTACTAGGATCGAGAGTCATGAATCTTGATTCGGGAAGATCCGCCACCCACACATACCGTAATTAGGCTTTGCCTCCTGAAGATTGCTGCACCATCATGCAGCATGAAACTTCTTAAATTTGTGAGCTTGATCGTCTGCAGCCGGGCGACTAAATATACGTGAGTAAAAGCGTGCCAGTGGACCGAATATCTCCGACATGCACATACATGGGGATCGTAGACTCCAAACATTGAAACTGGCTGATTGGCTTGCAAGGTATAATCCTGGATGTTTTAGTGCCAATTTCTGGCCTGTTGCAATACCAATAATGACATAGCCATGCCCTGTGAGAAGACAAGAGTGCCGAGTTCATAAAACCAGCCGCAGCATTCAAGCCTGCGGCGGGAACGAGGTACTGGATTGGGCTGGCCGCATGATTACGACTGCCTCTAAGCGGGGCCTGTGACAACGATCCTCGCATACCATCATACCGACTTTTCTGATAACAAAGGTGGGGAGGCAACTTTTGAGAAACGAATTACTCCATACTATATTGATCGTAAAAACCCTGCAAGATATCGGTAGTCGGCGGCCAGGGATGGAGGATGGATGGATTGGAACCTTTAAGTCGGACCCCTCTTAAGAGCAATAAACATGCATGTACACATGTCCTTGTGACCTCGTCTCGAACACTGCTTGGATACTCACAGCCTACCGAAATAGTGAACCGTGCAGTGGAACTCCCCGTTACTAAAAGTGGATAAAGAACGATTTAGTAACAAGACGAAAAATTTTGATACAGTCATTCATCAGAATTGTTGGCCAGTCAAATAAAGGAGCTCACTCACCAAGTGGTTCCTCGAACTCTGTACTCCGTACCCCGTAGCATTGTTCCACAACGGGAGAGCCTTAGTCCATGAAAATAATGCCTTTTGACGTGGGCCGCTCTGACAAAGCCGTCGAACTTAGGGCAAGGCAACTAAAGTAGACTCGCCGACTAAGGTCCCACTAGCTCCCTCGCTTCAGCTACATAGCCCATCCTGCAAGCCATCATCGGCGCTGCTAGAGTGAAACACCCGTTGCTTCTGGCTAGAGTGAACAGCAAATTGGCATTTGCTGCTTACAACTGCGCGAGGTTCTAGCGAGGACGAACAGAGTCGTTGTTGAGGATCGGTTGAGAATCAAGTTATCAACCTTGACAGACTATAAATTACCTATTCAGTGGACGCAACCCAACGGGAACTATTGGAATTAGACAACGGCAAATGACGGAAACTTATCATTGCGAACCGTGGCGCTGGGACGGGGAAGCTTTTTCCCTGAACCGTTCGCCCCCTTTCTCCTAATTTTTTGCGTTTCCTTCTGTTTTGCACAGCAACCGTCCCGACAGTTTGGATAACACGATGGAACTTACCCCATCCCGTCTCGTGCATGACCTTTCTGACATGCGTCGGTCCATGTCATTATTCATCGCGGGTAGACGGGCGCTACGAAATGGTGCGCCAGCCCAGTGGTAAATAACGAAATGTGACCTTGGCAGTTTACGTATTAACGCATCAGTGCCGAGACATCGACATGACCATCAGTAAAATACTCCACATTCTTCATCGACTAATTGATGATGTTGAATTCAAGAAGGCTATCTCTGATTTTTGTAAAGTGGGTGGTAATTAGCGACGTAGGAGACAAGTCGCGCAACGTAAATCGAATCTCGACATTGCAATTTGTTTTCTCTCGTCGAATATTCTTCATGGCTTATCTATATCGTCCTATACTCTGTAGATTTTGCTGAACAGACTTTGTTGCGACATCGATTCTTGGTTAAAGTGGAACCCGCATAGAGTCCTGGCCTAATGTAAAGCATTTTCTCTCTGTGCTTGATAAGCCTTGAAAGGCCTGACCACGAGAAACAGGCTGCATAAAGGGGCGGTGAAGTTCCAATCGGATTTCTCAACATACTTGGCGTACGGAGACCTGCATGACTGACTGCATTTGGCCAGGGCCAACAGGTACTGCTCAATTTAGTAAAGTTAAGTACCTGTCTTAAATTTCCGATGCTTTTTGTTAGGACACTTAGTAAAGCAACGTTATGCTGCGTCCTTGTGGCCACGGCCATCCCCCAAACAACATAGTGGCTGGGGCCCAAAAAATTTGCTTACTGGTAGTGACCGAGCTGATTCTTCCCATCTTTTCTAAGCAGCTTCGTAAATCCATCCACTTGGGAGTACTTGGGTAACGAGTATTCTGTCAACCAAGATCTACCCAGATTACCTCACCGTGCCTAGTAGAATAGACTAAGCTCAGAAACAGTTCCCTCAGCGAGGCCAACGAATGTGATGAGCTAGAGGGAGTAACAAGGCAGATATTTCTTACCCGGTCGAAGCCAATCATGCTTCGTTTCAGGCAAATGGTATAACTCACCTTCGTCCATCTACACCCTGATAAACGAAAGATTCAGAGAGCCCTTCTTTGACAATAGTTTCCCGGCATTTTTCTCTATTCTCTCTTGTCGTTCACTTCCACAGGCCAAAAACGAGCAACCCATCGCTGAGGTGGTGTGTATCTGGGTCCACACAGTGGATGCGACTTTTCTCCAGTGCATCGGGAGACTTCTGTTTAGTGGGAGAAATACCGGCCTGACTACTACCAATCATGCTTCATTAGTTGGCTCGATCATCCCTCCCAAACCAGGACATGGGTCGCACCCTAGGCAAGATTACGGCCACGACCGCTCTGATACGCTTCCCACTAAGCGCCCATGTCTTTCAGATGGTATCAAACGATTCCCACAATGCATGAGAGCATCAACACATCTAATAACAGCGGAGTCCCCAAAGACATAATCTTGATGAAAAATATGAGAGCAATCTGAGCTCGTGAATGTCGCTTCTGCAGATCGCTTCTGAGGCAGCAAAGCAATCTGCCGCCGGTAATACGCATGTCAGGGCTTCCTTAATCGAGCATTCGTTTTCGTATTGTATCACTCCGCCTAGTATCATACCCCATTTTTGCGGCAACTATTTCAAGAAGTTGGTTGCGTCTTAACGAAACAATGGCTATACCACCAATCTAATAAATTACAGACTTGGATTCAAATTGCCGTCAAGTCTTGCTTGAGGGCCAAGAAGGAGTTTTCTCGTTCTGTCGATAGCCGCAACAATCTTCTCGTCGCCTTTTGGTTTTGTGCGGTCATTTCACCCTGAAAGGTTTGTGAAAAACTTTGACAAAGCGTTCCCACCAAATCTTTTTCATTAAGGACGTCGAGTCATCGTTCTGAAAACGATGAGGTATAGATCCAGGAGTATCTGCTGCGATAGTCCATCCAACTAACAATGTCCTAGTAACCCTAACGTGGGCACCACTTCTCTGGACGAGGCTATGCGGGAAATCGTTATTATTCACGGTCGTGAATTCCAGCAGTATTCAATCAATAACCGTATCTACCTTTGCCCCGTTGATGATGTAGGCCTCAATAACCCAGGGACATGCTCTTCAACTGCATAGCATCACTGACTTCTCCAGTCCGAGATAGATCGATTGGAACTTCAGCAAAACGTGTTTAACCTCGTTTTCGACAACCGCCTGATATTTCCTCCGGTCCGCAATCCCCGACGAGTGTTGGACTGTGGCTATGGGGCTGCTAACTGGGCCATGGAAGTGGCGGACCAATATCCGAACTGTCAGGTATATAGATGAACTGCCATGTTGGAGGCAAGACTCCATCGCTCATCGCGTGAACCACCAGGTAATCGGAGTTGACATATCGCCACATATGCAGCCACTTGATTCACCGGAAAATTTGTGGTTACAAGTATGTCTTGTTTTGTTTTTCGAGTTGCCTTTTCAATATGTGTTGCCTCCCAGTGATGTCTCAGGCAGTATTTGATACCAAAACACTACTTTGCAGTTGCCATAGAAATGCCAACTAACCCATCCAAAACACCAGGTAGACGACTTGAACCGTTCCTTCACCTTCCCATCCCGACATTTCGATCTTGTACACTCAAGGCTCGTTGCCTCCGGCATCGCTCGAACTCGGTGGACATCATATATCCGTGATCTAGTACGGTAAGACAATCAAGCTGACATTCGCTCGCGATGCATAATCACAAGTACCTGACGACGTTGACGCAACAGTGTGACAAAACGCGGAGGCTGGGTCCAAATGGCCGAGATATATTTTAATGTCCAATCTGACAACGGCTCTATAACTGATCAACACGCCCTCAGGGAGTGGAGTAGGCGGTATATGAATGCCCTAGGAGACATCAAAGACTTGAGGGTAGCGCCTAGACTTGCAAGCCTAATGACCGCGGCAGGCTTGCAGGAGGTTGACATGAAAATGATCCAGCTACCAGTATCTGCTTGGTCAAGCGGTATGATGTCAAAGACAGTCTATAAAATCGTCGTGCACTGATGACTAATTGTTGACAAGACCCTCGCATGCAACAAATTGGTGCTTTGAACCGATCCAACGTCCACCAACTCCTAGAATCTCTGGCGCTCTATCCATTGACACAACGTACGCACATGTCGATTGACGACTTCCGTAACTTGATCAACCGAGCGCGGGCAGAGGTGGACAATCTTAGTTTGAAGGCATATTTCCCGTTGTAGGTAGTCTGAATTCCAGTGCTCAGTTCACATTGCTGATATAATTTAGATATGTCGCAATTGGTCGCAAACCGACGTAGCATCCACGATGCCGCCCTCGTGCAGCTGACATAGTCGTTCCTGTGTCAAATCTGCAGGCAATAACTGTTTCGAACGAGAATCAGCTTCGAAGCGAGCATTAACTTCGATTTGTCAACAAAACACATTGAAATTAAATGAACAAACATCCTCTGCTTCGATTTGTACAGTCTCCCTTCTTTGTCTGGTGATAAGTAGTGAACAGTAGGCGGTGTACGTACAACTGGTTTCGAATTTGCCAAATTGTTGTTGATGATGCTGAATGAGGTCGAAAGCCCAGCGCTGATTGCCATCACCTGACATCCACCGTTGAAGGAAGGAGCAATCGACCGCCTTTCAGGCCCCGTGACTTCGTAACCTTGTCGAATGTCCTCCGTATCGGCTGTTGACGTTCATTTCCAGGATACGCCATTTTCAACAATTATTCGGCCGGCTTAACATGCCATAAACGCAGGAAGTCCACTCCCAATGCTGCGATGTCAATGTTAGTCGCGACGTGTGACGACAATGTATAGCGCGAGTTGCACGGCTACGGGAAAAGGCATTTTGGCGACATAGTGGGCAATGTATGGGTGAGTTCATCACAGGAAAATTGAGTAATGTTGAATGTGGCCGGCATGCGCTGTTTACGCGAATTTAGTGACTGGAATTCAGCCATCTCGCCTAGACTCGAGCTGAGGTCATGATGGATGTCTAGCGTGGATTCAACGATTCCGAAACGGACAGAATCAGATAAAGCGGACGAGGAACTTAGATTGATTGGCTATCCGTGCATGCCTCATTTTGAGATGACTATCGGAAGTGACAGCCGATCCCTGACGGACCCTGAAAAAGTCCCCGGACAGCGTCTGAGTTGGCGACATTAGACACCAGTTTAAATAATTTGTTCAAGGTCGGAACATACTCGATGGCGCGTGCAAGCAGATTTGGCCTTTACCCGGTAGCTGATGACTGGAGGTTCAATACCGTGTGAAAAAGAGTTGAGGTCGAGAACTTGGATGAACGCAAATATGAGGCAACAGGACGGGTCTCTGTCCGCAGATTAACTTTGCCAATGCGCTCAACCATTTCCAATGTTCTCAACTTGACAAGGAGCCTAACTTTCACCGCCCTGGAAACTACCGTCCTTCTAGGGATGTCAGTAAAAGTCTCACGCAGTTGAGAATCTCAATTGACTATGTTTGGGAATTGTCTTGCTTGTTTGGGCTATGAGAGGATGTTGTGGCCAGCGAACCGAGCTTTGGGGAGTTATGTTTTGTTTATCAGATGATTGTTTCTATCCATGGTCGATCGATAACTATATATGGCCAGAAACGACCAGGGAGATGATACGCATCTTGCTCTAGTGTCCACTATTATCTTGGGGTAACATGATTGGGCTAGGGAAGACTATTGCAACAACCTCCTACCAGGTGAGGCGACTTGGGCCTAAGCCCCCGCTGCCCTCCGAACTCCTTTCTTAAATATCATTTCGGTCATACCGCAAGGATCACTACATGAATGTATATACCAACGAGTTCGTGTCCGAGATATAGGTATCATTGGGCAAAGTAACCAAAAAAAAAACAAGCATCCCCCTGATCTAAAGTGTCGGCCGTGCTTGACTGGAACTCCCCGTATGGAGACATACTCCGGACCCATACTAGATTTCAACGCTGAAGCAATAAGAGCCAATTGCAAGGGATGCTTCATTTCTAGAATGTATCATTTTCTGTACGTTTCTTTGCGCTATAAATCCAATGCTATATGGAATGGGCTTGTTGGTGCCTGAGGCATAAACGGATCAGCCTTACCGCCTTGCAGGAGCTGGGCTTCTTGGCGGGCAGAAAGCCTAAAAAAAAAGTCGGCGCTAATTCCGCTTTCCCCAGCTAAATTCTTAATCCACAGCCAAATTTGTGCACAGAAATCGCGTTTCAGCCATTGAAAATGCCTTCAACGTATAAAAAGGACAAGCCGTGGGACACGGATGATATCGATAAATGGAAGGTTAGTCGGCTACATTGCTTAGCTCTTGCAGTCCTCCCTCAGGTGTAAAAGAAGAGGACATTAACTGATTGTCGCATGACTTCATCTCGCAGATCGAAGAATTCAAACCCGAAGATAACACTGGTGGTACATTTGCCGAAGAATCATCCTTTGCGACTCTTTTTCCTAAATATCGCGAAGTATATTTGAAGGAAGCATGGCCTATGATCACGCGGGCATTGGAGAAGCATGGCATTGCTTGCACGCTGGATTTGGTAGAGGGTAGCATGACAGTCAAAACTACCAGAAAGACGTATGATCCTGCAGCGATTTTGAAAGCGCGCGATCTCATCAAATTGCTTGCAAGAAGTGTCCCGGCACAGCAGGTTAGTGTTTCATGGGCGCATGGCTGACAAGAAGTTGTTACTGACGAGATCGTGTGGTTAGGCTCTCAAAATTCTCGAGGATGGAGTTGCCTGTGATATCATCAAAATCCGAAACCTTGTCAACAATAAAGAGCGCTTTGTCAAACGCCGACAACGTATCCTCGGACCTTCGGGCTCGACACTGAAAGCTCTTGAGCTTCTAACCAGCACATACATTCTCGTCCAAGGAAATACCGTGTCTACCATGGGCCCATTTAAAGGGCTGAAGGAAGTCCGGCGGGTTATTGAAGATTGCATGGCAAATATCCACCCGATTTACTACATCAAGGAACTCATGATAAAACGAGAACTCGCCAAAGATCCATCGCTAGCTACCGAGTCCTGGGATCGATTTCTACCTAATTTCAAGAAACGAACTCTTTCCAAACGCCGTGTTCCTCACAAGGTTACCGACAAATCGAAGAAGACCTACACGCCTTTCCCACCGCCGCAAGAGAAGAGCAAGATCGACAAGGAGCTGGAGTCTGGCGAGTACTTCTTGTCAAAGCAGGCTAAACAGCGAGCACGCAATGAAGAGATACAAGAAAAGCAACGAGAAAAGAGAGCGGAGAAGATGAAAGAACGCCAGAAAGACTTTGTGCCTCCCGCGGAAGAGGCCGATAAGAAGGAAAAGAAGAAGAAGCGAAAGCATACCGAGGATGCAGAGGATCATACAGAGAAAAAGAAGAAAAAGAAAGAAAAGAGAAAGTCAGACGCAATTGAAGAGGATACATCATGAAGCAGGAAAAGTTCTATTTTCTCCAGTCTCACGGGTTTTCAAGATGGCATTGCTGGGCGTTTTATATCGGTGTAAAAAGTTTCATTTCTAGGTAGATACCTTAGCAAACGCGCAACAACGTATGGTCCGAATGAAGATGTGACGTTGATGTTTTTGCTAGTATTACATTCTGGACCGTGATGCTCCCTCATAATTGAGAATGCTACCTTCCCGCTACTGGATATTACTAGGATCTGGCACAAATACCAATTATTGCTAAGTGCTTTCCTGCACGTGGCCTAAGTGCTTGCTTGCTGAGTCCTGCGCGCTCTAGATGCTCGCTTGCCTATTCTACGCCCTAAGCGCTCTCTTGCTTACTCTTACATGCCCTAGATTGCTTAAACAAGAGTTATAAACATGCTTGCAATAGGGTTCATATAGGACTTGTAAAGTAATCTAGAATCATTTACTAATAAATGAGAGAGATTGCAAACTTGGCTATCCCTGATAAACATTTACCCCCTAGGCTTTCGGGGAGATAATATTGATGCAGGCCAAATGGGAAGAATTGCCACATTCAAAAGAACCAATAACCGTAGAGCGTTGCTATGCGGGCGTCGGAGTTCTGGGGATAGCTTCACAATGCCGAGAACTACTACCCCAACAGCGGGGAGGTCGACCCATCAATCAGAGGATAGAATGAGGCCTCTAAGCGAGGCGTATGAACACGAGGCTCAGCATGGCGTGGTGTCTTGCAAATACGAATAATCAAAAATGCGCCGAACCAACAAGTCTGATCTCTTAGCCTCAGCCTCATTTTTAGTGTCCCTATTATGGATACGTCGGATCTGATAATTCTGATCACTGACCGGCTTCGATTTTACTTACCTAATTAACAGAGTTACATTAATAAAGCTAGCTTCTAACTAGTGACTATAATTAGTTATAATTTATACTTCTTACTACGTGCGTGTTGGCAGCGCCTCCTGTAGTAACTCTGGACTCTGATTAGCCGATCCATATCAGGCGTCGTGATGTATGCATCTATTCAATGAATTTATCCACAATCTTCACCATGGTTGAAAAATCCGTTAGTGGTCACTGGTCATTCTTAAGCCACAAGGAAGTAGGTTACTTGTTATCCTTACACCAAACGCAAGACACGTACACATATCCTCACCGATGCTACTTTTTCTTTGAACTCTCGTGGCGTGGCTACATAAGCCAAGTTTTATTGCATATTGGAGGGGAGGGGGGGGATGGAAGAAGACATCCTAGTCTCAGTGCATTATCGCGTTAAATAGAGGCGAGGGACTCTCTGTTTTCTGCCCTCTGCTCACCGTTTTGGTTTGATTGTTTGTTCAGCATGGGCGCTTCTATCATGCTATTCAACCTTTTAGTAGCAGGATTCTCTGCTGCGGTTTCAGCTAGTATAATCCCACGAGCAGCATCTTCATCAAAGGGAGCATCGCCTTGTCAGGGCAACACGGCGTTAGATCGAGCTGTGTGGTGTGGATATGATATCCATACCGACTTCTACAATGAGATCCCTAACACAGGAGTCACTCGGGAGTATTGGCTGGAGTTGGTAAATACAACGTCAGCCCCGGATGGTTATCCGAGAAATGTCCTGACTGTTAACGGCACTGTTCCCGGCCCGACAATAATTGCAGACTGGGGGGATAATGTCAAGGTCCATGTCCATAATGGACTCACAAATAATGGGACTAGTATCCATTTCCACGGCATGCGTCAAAATAACACCAATCCACAAGACGGAGTTAGCTCTATTACGCAGTGCCCACTAGCTCCGGGAGAGAGCATTACTTATGAATGGCGAGCCTCCGAATATGGATCGTCGTGGTATCACTCCCATTTTTCGCTTCAGGCTTGGGAGGGTGTGTTTGGAGGAATTCTCATCAATGGACCAGCATCAGCAAACTATGACGTTGATGCAGGCATGCTATTTATAAATGACTGGTCTCATGAGACTGTCGATGGGTTATATCTTCTTGCAGAGACAGAGGGAGGACAGCCAACCTTAGACACTGGGTTGATTAATGGTACCAACGTGTGGGTGGAAGCCAATGGTACTGTTGTTGGCTCACGATTGCAAATGGATGTCAACGCTGGTAATTCATATCGACTTCGCCTTGTCAATTCTGGAATCAGCTCGTCGTTTAAATTCATGATTGACAATCACATGCTCACAGTGATTGCTGCGGATTTAGTCCCCATTGAACCATATGACACAACATCAGTAACTTTTAGTCCAGGTAAAACTAAGTTTTATGGAGTGCGATACAGAGACTAACGCCATGTTTAAGGTCAACGATACGACGTGATTGTGACTGCAAATCAGCAGGATGTCGCGTCTGATTTCTGGATGCGGGCTATTCCCCAGACAAATTGCTCGAAGGTCACAAATGTTGATGATATCAAGGGAGTTTTTCATTACAATGACGGCAAAACTGGTGTAGATACACCTACAACCTCTGCGTTTAACTATACAGACTCATGCGATGACGAACTTATGAGCACCTTGATACCTATTCTCAAAGTCGACGCAGAACCTCCAACTTTCGTGGATGATGAATTGGCGAATGTTAGTGTAAATGCAAACGGCATTTATCAGTGGTTTATGGGCCCAACCACATTCCAGTCAGAATGGAATAATCCAACTCTCCTTCAGATATCTCAACACAATACCAGCTGGTCTGCATCCGAGCACGTGATTGAAATTGATGGTGTTAACGAGTGGGTGGTTGTTGCGATTGAAGCTGCTACTGGAGCTCCTCATCCTGTTCATCTTCATGTGAGTAAGAGCATAAAGGAAACATTGTTATGCATACTGATTTAAACGCGCAGGGTCACGATTTTGTTATTCTTGCTCAAGGTTGGGGAACGTACTCGAACGACACCACTCTCCTCTACCAAAACCCACCCAGACGCGACACGGCTGTTCTTCCTGGCCATGGCTACTTGGTTATTGCATTTCAGACAAATAACCCTGGTGCTTGGCTACTTCATTGCCATATTGGCTGGCACTCATCTGAGGGCTTCGCTCTGCAATTTGTTGAACGGTACTCTGAAATCGGTCCCATGATTGACAACGAAGATCTACTATCAACGTGCGCCGCTTGGAACAAGTATGTAGCTGCAGATGATGTCGTGGAAGGAGACTCTGGAATTTAAAGATATCCTCTACTTTCACTTACTGTGTGCGTACCATGTCAATGAACACAAGGGGACTGGGACCTGGAATATCTAGGCAGTAAATACGAAGCAACCGATAGGTAAGAGACGTCCAGAATTTATCCAGAGAAGCTCAGAAAAGTTCGCAACATATCGAAGATTTTGATATGGCGTGATCACATAGTCTGCTAGTTGTGCAACGATGTGAAATTATACTTGATTGGTAATATAGCCTTCCTAGCAGACTCATTCGTAGGTGTATTTGTGCTCTAGGTACCTGTACCAGGTTTTTGTCCGAAAGGATTGCATTGTTCCACCAGACACTAAATATTGAATAATGCTTTAGCTAGGAAAAGTTTGGATAGCGATCCCGTTTAACCTGATACAATCCCCTTCTATATTTTTATTTCCGAGAACCGAACATTAGACCTGCGAAGCTAATATACCTCTTGGAGAATAATAAATATAAAGAAAGCCGTAAGATGAATTTTTAATACCTAACAAGCGTCATACAGGGACCTGAAGATGGAAGCCCTAGCCAGCAGGGCACGAGGAGAATCGAATTCCGCAAGCTTACCACCGTCCAGGACAGCGATTTTATCAAAGTCTACTACAGTCTTCAACCTGTGCGCGACCATTATGATGGTATGGTTGTTAAACCGTTCACGAAGCAGTTTCTGAATCAGCTTGTCTGTGTCAGCGTCGACACTGCTTGTTGGCTCGTCGAGTATCAGAATCGGACTCTCCTGCAACATCGCTCTTGCAAGGCTGAATAGTTGGGTTTGACCGTGCGAAAGAAGGCTGGCATCCAAATTGGCATCAAGGCCGCCCTTAATCCGAATCAATTTCCATAATTTGACCTGTTCGAGCGCAGCAATGATTTGGTCATCAGAAGCCTGGGCAAGCGGGTCTGCATTAAAGCGTACGGTCCCTGTGAGCGAAAAGAACTCTTGGGGTAGTGTCACAAATTTGGAGCGTAGGACATCTCGCGGGATGCGGGAAGTATCAACCCCATCGATCATGATGGCTCCTTCGGTGACATTGATCATTTTTAAGAGAGAAAGAATGAGGGAGCTCTTTCCGCTGCCAGTTCTTCCGCAAATCGCAACTCTCTGTCCATGTTTGATTGACAACGTAACATTGTTTAGTACCGGTGTGTTTGAATGATATGCCGCGGATAGCCCAAGTAACGCCAAGTCACCTTTGACAGGCCATTCAGGGGGTGGTATTTGGTCTTCACTCGGCAAATTCTCGGACTCTGTATTCTCTGTAAAATCTTTGATCCTGGCAACTGCTCCTAGAGATGTTTCCAACAGAGTCCAGAAATTGACCAAATTTGTGAGTGCGTGGCTTAGTTCCATAACATTAACCATCGCCACCCCCAAAAAGCCGGGATTTACCTGTGTACGCAGATTGACTGCCAATGTCATGAGAAGGATAGCAATAACTGCTACAACGATATCCAAAACCAGTGTTAGCCATCTCTGGACACATAGAAGTAGATAAAACGGCTTCTGAGATCTATCAAGTAGGCGCAGATTCTTCTCCATGGCATTTTTGGACCAGCCAAAGGCTCGTAGAGTCGCCAATCCGGACAAAGACTCGATAAAGTGCGAGTATAAAGGTGCTTTTGTTTCGAGACTATCAAGTTCCAGGTCCTATTAGCGACGTTCGAGGAGTAATCTCCAATCTTTCTATCTTACTCAAGTAATCGCAGTTGCCGAGATGTCCTCAGATAAAATTTCTGGATTCCATATACGAGTGCAAATAGAAAAGGCAGCCCTAGTGCCATATACCAGATGCCAACCGCGGTAAGAATGGCGCTCCAGATGGTATTGACAAGCTCTGTGGCCAAAATCAGCAAGTATCTTGGCAGAATAATCATGGGCATAAACCCAAAACTTACGAAACGAAGCAGAAATCATTGCAGCTGGTAGCGTCATGTCTAGGAGCCTCATATCTTGACTAAATCTGTGGAGATAAAGAGTCAATCAGTCGTCTTCATTGTCATCTGAAGGAGGATCCTACCGATTGACAATAACTCCAGTGTCTGTGAAGGTGAAAAACGACATTGGGGCACTATCGTCTGGATAAGCTGGTTGATCATCAAATATGTATATGTCTCTTACCTCATGGCAACTTTTAGAGCTGACCAGTGAAGTTCTTGTGAAGACCGAGGGATAATGACGATGAGAAAATAACTATCAAAAATTAAGGCCTCTGGAATTATCATGTAATAAATTCCTTGTACTTACGCGCAAGCAGTAATCATTCCAAGAGCATGAAGCAATGTGAAAAGTCCGTAAATGGAGAGCCAGTAGCCTAATCGCGAGTCTTCATTGCTAGATTGCGTCCATATACTAAGCCATATGCCTGTAGAGAGGGTGAGTCTTTGTGCAATAATTTCAATATTGGATTCACCTACTCGACAGCCCGAAGAATGTGCCAGAGCACATCACAGAAGCTGCAAAGATGATCAGCCTTCGCCATCCCATGGATTTCAAGTAGAATCGGTAAATGGTTGAGTCTCCTTCCTTGCGGTTCTCTTCTCGACTACTAGATGCTAGTTCTGAGTTTGACAGCGACGGTTTGGTTATCGGTACTTGGAGAGGAGTTTCATTATCTGCGTTGTCCCGTTTGTCGTCGTGGGCGGCTAGTTCTCTAAGGTATTGACCGCTGGAGTTCACTTGCTCAAAATTTCCCTGCTTAACAATGCTGCCGTCCGAATTCAGGATTACGATATGATCTGCGAGAGATAGACGATTCACTTCTACCATTAGCCGAGTATTTACCATCTTATAATAAACCTTATCAGAGACCTACCCGAATGTGTTGCTAGTAAGATAGTAGAACCAGCCTGGCGAAGCAAACCCTGTCGACCGAGTAAACGGTTGCAAACCTTCTCTTCGGTTAACGCATCTAACCCACTCAGAACGTCATCAAATATCGTGAGTGGTTTTCTTGCATAGGTTGCTCGAGCCATTGACTGCAGTTATCATTAGTTATGGTATGTATATCTGTTTACAGGCTAAGGGAACTTGCCAGTCGTTGCTTCTGTCCACCACTCAGTTTTATACCTTTGCTTCCAACAGTAGTTTGGTCACCGTCAGGCAGCTGCTGAAAGTCCACATCCAGTGCGCAGGCATTAACAACTGATCTGTACCAGGCATCGTTAAACTTCAAGTGGCCAATGATGTTTTCTCGGAGTGTACCGCTTTGGATCCAAGGAGTCTGGTCACAAAATGCGCTTTCCAGAGATGAACAACTTAAGGACCCTGAAAGGATGTGTGCTTCACCGGTAATACCTTTGAGTAGAGTTGACTTGCCACAGCCAATGGGGCCGACTACAATAGTCAATGACGGACCCGAAAGTTGCAAGTTGACCTCTTGAACTGTGGCTGGGCCGTTTCTTTGCCAGCCAAAGGAGCCGTCTTGAACGACAACTCGCGGTTCCGGGGACGACATTCTCGCATCAATCTCATTCACTGATCCATTTACTGGCTGTAATTCAATCGCCCCCCTTGAGGCCAGAGGCCCCAGTCGTACGGAAGCTTGTTTTCCATCAAATGGTGTATGTAATAGTCTTGAGTCATATCGGGATTCTTTTTCAAGATATTCTTGGATTCGCTGAAAACAGCCCAGAGACGAATATAATTGTGGTATCGAAAAGATTATATGACCAACAGGTTCGGTTATCAAACTGAGGATCGATAAAGACGTGAAAGCCTGACTAACATCAAGGGTTGAATTCTCCGAAAGTACGAAAGCGGTAAATGTGACTGCAGGAACAATGATACCAGGTAGGTTTGCTGCAGGAAGATAACGTCGGTCAGTCTTCTAGCAATTGGGCCGACAAGGAGTGACTTACTCAAGCTCGTATTTGTGACAGACAGCTTTCGGTAGCTCTTTGAGAGAGCCAGCTCAAAAACACGCATATTTTGGACAATTTGGGACAATTTGGTTGAAATTCCAAGCATCTTTACAACCTTAATAGACCCAAGAAGCTCTGTGGTAAGGTTTACTCTCTTCTGAATGGCCTCATTCCAGAGTCTCTGGCGTTTGGCGACGTATTGAGCAATCCAGAGAGACGACAAGCTAGCCACTTGAATGAAATAAAAATATCAGCTTTGTTTGAACAAAAGGTCTAAATAGAGGGTAAATACGACTAACCGACAGATATCACCACTGGATAGACGCATGAAACGCCTATCTGCTTTTCGAGCAACCACACAGCTATTATGGCCTGTATTAAGCATGCCCAGAGCTCGTTTACATAATTCCATGTTTCTGCAATTCGCTCCACGTCTGTACTCATCAATGTTAAAGCCGAAGAATCTTGAGCTTCGCTGATATCAAGTTCTACCATTTTTTTGAATATGACTCCAACAAGCCCGCCTCTTATCATTGCTACAAGTCGGAATGTCAAATGTTGATACCAACCTGTGAAGATCTGCATATAAATATCAGCAATTGCCTCTAGTTTCAAGGTGGGTATCACCTACGGCAATGCAAAAATACACTAAGCCATAGGCAGCAATGAGACCGTAACCGGTGTTATCCGAGTCTGAGTTTCCCGCGTTCTCGACAAAGTTCACAGAGTCCTGAATCAGAAATGGTTGGGCAAGTTGTAGGGCAACCACACATAGTCGGGGGATCACTGTTCCGAGAAAGGGCCACTTGAAGCTAAAAAATATTGATTTAGCAAGCGCATTTTTGCCTCTCTTATTACCTATAATAGAACCACTTTTGTTAGCATTCGAATAACCTCGATATCACCATAGTTAAGAGCTTGACGACACACTTTTATTCCATCCTTTTTGGATATTCTCCGTCACTTCTATAGAAGCTAACCTTTCATTAATTGAAAAGAGGTCCTCGACTGTAAGAATACTTTTAAAACCTTTGAGCAGTAAGGGGCTAAGCCAGACGAACAAGGCGCGGTTGAAGAGTCCCCCCGTGGATTCCGTAGAAACACTTTTGTACATCGACAACAGAAGGTTTCTCTTTTCGATGCCTTCAAGGACCAGCATAGAAAGCTTCAAAGCTATGATAGCCGACAAAGTAGCCGCGACTGCGTCGTTTCGCCGCATGAGCCAATGAGTTCTCGTCCTTGCAATATCGAATACCAGGGTAACCAGGATATATAAAGATGCCAAAAAGGAAGGTCTAATTGACTTCTTGTGTTCTAAATGTGAGAGCAAAAGCATCATAAAAGCAGATATCAGGCCCATTGTTGCCGACGTGATGGAAACCGGAGGAGAAATGGTATTCTTGGAGAGGCACCAGAGAAGCAGGAGTGCCAGTTGCAAGCATGCGTATAAGCCAATGGCAATCTACCGAACTTCAGTATTATGAATTCAATGAAAGGCAACAGTTTCAGCATACCAGTTTAAAAATATGGATCGCAGCTGGGCGTAGCTTGATGTTTTGGCGATACAACTGGGCCAGCCGAAAAGGAGTGATTATCACCAACAGGGCCGCTGGAGCAAGTGAGAGCATGCTCTCCTCAAAAAGAACTATATATGATGCTGTTAATTGAATTCATAGATAGGACAAGACAATGCTTTCTTTCCCACCTGTAAAATCAAACCCTCCTCGGCAATTGTTCGTCTTGACCTTTGGCCCAAACGAGCCATCGCCGCAGATATCTCGCATAGCTGAGGACATGGCGATTCCCTGCAGGAAGGTTATGGATTAAGTAGCTTATCCCATATAAGTGATATCTCTGTAAACAGAAAAACAAAACGCCATTGCGTATGGATTATGGAATGTACAAGATTTTATACCTGGATGCACCAGGTGGGGCTGGCCAACCAACACCGATAGAAGAACGTTGCAGCCTGAGGTCACGAAAGATAACGCACCGTTGGCGTCAATTCCTTTACGACTTCATAAATCTATTGCAGGCAGCTGCATTATAACTAGCTTCTTTTTTTGGTCGTGAAAACACTCTATGGCTTCACTTTTCGAAGACAGTCGCTGCTTGTGCGCATGGATCGACGTCGCAGAGCTGAACTCCGAACTCCAGGCGATGTGGAGGTACAACAACCTCGGCTGTTTTCCCCGGATCTCCACATACCCTGGCCACATTTCTTTTAAAAATCCCAAACGCAGCTGTGTACCTTTTCTGCACTGCGATGACGAGCTAAAATTCTGGAGTGAAATATCCAACTCGTTTTATAGCATTATCTGGCATATCTCAATTGGGATCTCATCAACTTTATCGAGCAGCACTGCCAGCAATGTCCTCCGATACGTTCAAGGGCTGGGTGGCCTACGACGCTACCAGTCCCCTGAAGCTCTCGGAGTTCAATCCAAAGCCATTCACTCCGACCGATATTGAGGTCCGCATCACCCATTGCGGTGTCTGCGGAACAGATATCCATACACTCCGATCCGGCTGGTCCCCGGCTGACTATCCTTGTGTCCTTGGCCATGAGATCATTGGGGTTGTCGTCCGCGTTGGGTCTGGCGTCCCGACACTTGGATCGTCGAAGGCCTCCAGGGAGATACATGTTGGAGACCGTGTTGGTATCGGCGCACAAAGCATGTCCTGCTTACGCGCTGATTGCGAGGCATGCGCCGACGGGAGAGAGAATTATTGTAACCGTATGACAGGCACTTATAACTCACGATACCCGGATAAAAGCAAGTCATACGGTGGATATGCGAGCCTCTGGCGTGGTCCTGCCCATTTCGCGTTCAAAATCCCAGAATCCCTAGCTTCGGCTGAAGCAGCTCCGCTGCTCTGTGGTGGCGTGACCGTCTTTCGGCCTCTGAAAAGATATAACGCTGGACCTGGGAAAACTGTAGGTATTATTGGAGTCGGCGGGCTTGGGCATATAGGGATTCTATTTGCAAAGGCCATGGGCTGCCGTACTGTAGCAGCTATCTCGCGCACATCTAATAAGCGAAAGGATGCGATCGAAGGGCTGGGCGCGGATGTTTTCATTGCTACGGACGAAGATAAGAAATGGGCAAAGACTCATTCGCGCACTCTCGACATAATTATCTGTACGGTAGATGCACCAGATCTTCCATTGAGCAACTACTTGCGTCTACTGAAGGTGGGCGGCGCATTTGTTCAAGTTGGAGCCCCAGAAGGACCTCTACCGGGACTGCCAGCGTGGTCGTTGATTCAAAAGGAAATTCAAATCACTGGATCAAATATTGGGTCCCCAGATGATATTAGAGAGATGCTGCACTTGGCGGCTGAGAAGCGAGTTGTTCCGTGGATTCAGAAACGACCGATGAGTGAAGTTAATAGTGTTTTGGCTGACATGGATGCGGGAAAGGCACGGTACAGATATGTACTGGTAAATGATATCAAGTCGAATGAGGCAAAGCTATGAGTATGTATAGGTCGGGAATTCTTTATCATGCTCCCAAATATCGATAAGAATATGATAGCATTGCTTCTAGTACATCAGTGCTTCAAATTGATACGAGACCGAGAAACTTGATTCGATGTTGGAATAAGTAGACATAGTTCCACACTGATAAAAATTGCCATTTCATATTGAGGCAAGCATGATGAATCCTCAACTTCCTACCAACCACCATCATTCCCGCCTCGACCACTGCGACCACCGCTTCCACCACCGCTTCCTCCATAGCTGTTATCATTGTCTCCTCCAAAGCCACCACTGCTCCCACCCCCGCTACCGCCATAGTTATCGTTACCTCCGCCATAACCAGATCCCTGATTTCCTCCACCATAGCTATCCCCTCCACGGCCACTGCTGCCTCCCCCGAAGCCGCTGTCATTACCACCACCGCTGCCACCACCAAAACTAGAGTCATTACCACCTCCGAAGCCTGATCCTTGATTTCCGCTACCGTAGCTACCACCGCCACTGCCGCCGCTGCCGAATCCAGAGTCATTGCCTCCTCCAAAGCCTGAGCCCTGGTTGCCGCTACCGTAGCTACCACCGCCACTACCTCCCCCAAAGCCACCATCATTCCCACCCCGGCTGCCACCGCCGAATCCAGAGTCACTGCCTCCGCCATAACCACCTGATCCCTGATTTCCACTGCCGTAGCTATCACCGCCACTGCCGCCGCCGAAACCAGAGTTGTTTCCGCCGCCGAAGCCGGATCCCTGGTTGCCACTACCGAAGCTATCACCACCGCTACCACCGCTACCACCGCCGAAACCCGATCCTTGGTTTCCGCTGCCGTAGCTGTCATCGCCTCCACCGAAGCCACCGGACTGGCCTTCACCGTATTGGCGACTCATGATGTATAAGGGATGGGTTAGCGAAGGTTGAACCGGTGAGGGCTAGTGTTATGGTGCTGGTAGGAATTGTCCGCGTTAGATGAGTATGAGGGTTTGTCAGTCCTGTGGACTTGTGAAAATAGATTGAAGAGTTTTAAAATGATTCTCAGAATAGACCATGTTTACGAGAAGGCAAATCACGAGTATTTATACCTGAGCTCAACCACACCCACAGTTCCAAAACCAGGAGACTCCGGGATTGCGTGAGAGTAAGACTCACCAATAGTGTACGACTATGAGGGGTAGAGGACGACCTCTGATCATCTATTGGACCTCGATCAAGCCATATATTAGGATGCTCAGCAGATATCCGAGAAATCAAAAAGTAGACCCAATCTAGCTTCCTACATATAGTAACTAGCTGGATGATTCGTCGAGTGACTAGTAGTGTTCCTTTGTTTTAGCCTCTCAATCGTCGATCCCAACAATGAGCCCGTTACATCTGGACTCGTCACAAAGATCTGTGACGACATGGCTTCCCACCAAGTTCCCCACCAATATAGGGTGGTCGTTGCTTTTTTAGTTTGGAATTGAGCGAATTATCTCCGCAGCACAGCCCGTGCATCGGTCTCCCCGGTGGCTTGTGAGTGACTATGCTATACACATATATCCACTTGTGGCTGTGCATTCATTACGTATTGATGAAAGATCATCCAAAATTTGGTCTTTCTTTTCAGCTATCCACCTTAGGGCGGGGAAATTTAAGTCGAATTTACGTTTGGATTCTGGTCGTTCAGTGAAAAATAGTAGTTGAATTGGCATATTACTTCAAAACCCTTCCCGCTTTTTGCCGGCGAGCATAGTACTGGAATCAATCAAGTTTACAAACAAAAGAAACTTAATACTAATACTAATAATCAAAAGCAAGAATAACAGGGAGCACGTCATACAAAGGTGGTAAACGAGGTGTGTGCTAAGCATGCAATGCATACCGTGTTTTGCATCAACCCCATTTCAGTTTCAAGCCATGTGAAAGCGGGGGTCAAAACTCTAGTTGATGCATCTCCAAAACTGGTCTGTTAAATGCGGGTCTGCTCTATTGAACCTTTTCCCACCGGAACTACCTTTTTCAATTGGGCAGTCGTTAATAAAAAAAGGGAAAATACGGCCATGTACACTGTACGGTTAAGTAAGTTGCCCAGGGTCGCGCAAGAAATGCTCAAGCGAGATGCATTCAATGATACGCCCAAAAATCTAGTTACCAATTACAAACTTGCGTAAGATGCTACGGCATCTTTTTAATGCCGCTTTTTGCCACAGTAGTGGGGATAGTTGGGGCTGACTATGCCGTGACTGGTGATGTAGAAGCAACTAATTCCCACGTAGGCAATCACGATCTCACCATTGACGATCTGAGCGCTATAAGCATCCGCTACTAGCAATTGCTTGGTCAAGGTTTAATTTGGATCAGTGGGGTGAGATTACCACGAGTCCTATCTATTCTAGGCGGTCCAATAACACGCCCGCTCAGTTAGGGATTATCGTAATAACACAAATTTACAATTTCTGGTTTACAAGTACGGGCCCTTCGTTGAAGCAGGATATCCATCAGCCGTCTTAGGACATATGGTGTGAAAAATTGTAGATGAAATTAAATCCAATTATGGAAAACTCAATAAAAGCACACAGGACATTTGAAGTAGAACCAGTACTCGAAATCGCTCTTACTAACACCCGGAATTATACAGGACTGTCATTTCTCTCGGTTCTTATTTCTGACTCAGATTTTCTCTGAATTTCTGGCTCGAGGTTCTTTGCATCTTGCTTTACTTGGATTTTACTCCCGAAATGTTCACCGATGGAAGCCCAAAAGTTCTTCAATGCGTGAGCTTTGAATGCAATCACCATGAAAATCACTGACAAGCTCACGGATACCCCAACTGAAATATAAAGTGGTCAGACAATGCACTAAATAAAGTTAAAATTACAACTCACAGATTATTGGGAAGATCCAATGCCCCTGGTATACGACGTCGCCGTCTTTATGTGGAAATTCGACAATATTTAATGAGAATAGACTTGTCAAGAAGGAGGCAGGCAGCTAGATAAGTCAGATTGGGAAGAAGTAGAAAATCCGTATTCGGGCATGTCTATACTCACAAACAGGATCGTCACCAGCGTGAAGACCATAATAGTGTCTGTTTGTCTAGCTGTTGCGTCACTTTGTTGGCGCGCAGATTTGGCTTCGTTGATATTGGCCTTGTTTTGTTTCAAATCGAGCAACGCTTCAAGGGCCTTTTGCACCGTCTCAGCCTCGTTTTCCATTTCTTCTATCTCCTCTCTTATTTCCGTTGGAGTGTCGTAGATGAACGTGGAATGTTGGTTGTCTTTCAGCTTCAAGACCTGTTTCCAGACTCGTTCTTGGTCTTCGGCTAGAACCTTCAAAATGTTAAGCTCGTCGCATATATCTTTAACCTCTCGAAGCCACATGGTCTCCTTTTTAATATCGTAATAAGGATTCTCAGATACTGATTTGGGGCTAATTTGCCGAACTTTCCAAATATAGACAAGATTATTCCACGCCCAAGCTACGGGGCCCTTGGATCTGGCATTACGGGAGCCTTTTTGTGAACTTCCTGCCACTGTTGGGTTCGCTTCCATTTTCTTACTATTCGTAGATGATGGCCCTAGCTCCAGTTTCGTTTGAATTTTGTCAAGAGAATCTTCGAACTCACGAAAAAGTTTTGCTTGCTCGTCACGCTAATTTGTGTCAACCCTGTATCCGAGTATGCATCACTCTTGGAGTAAACTCACTACAAGTCGAATAGTGTCGCGAAAAACATCCAAAGGGGACTTTTTGGTCCCAAATATATCTATTTCTTTCTTGTTGAAAAGTTCGATCACGGTACTAACAATAAGCTCGGTCATATACCCAGCGCAGACGGACGAAGAAGTTTTCTCTTGGGCCTTGAGGGCATTGAGAAAATGTTGCAGCATGCTATTTTCAACATCATCAGACTGTTTGGTCGTGCTGGTGATGATGGCTTCTATTGAGAAAGATCTTAGTAAGAGACACCCTGGTAATTCACGAACTTACTCTCATCCAAGACCCATAGCCAAAGTTGACTGACGGTGAGTATTTTTCCCGATTTTGCTTTATTCCCGATAGGGGTTGTCTCGCTCTTCTCCTGTCCCAGCGTTCGGTTGCTTTGGTTTTGGCTCGTTCCGGGGTCCATCCCGCAGCTCATAGGTTTATCGTCTTCTTTGATCTTGTCTCGTCTTATCTCTCTACCATATTGCTTCTCTCTATTTTCTCCTCGAAATAGTTTTTCTTGTGTTCGGCTCGGTTCATTATATATCGCCCCAGCACCTGATCATTGTCTCTGTCGATGGTGTTGTCCAGAGAAACGTAATAAAGTCGATCCAGTGTCATAGAGTTGTGGATAATATAGTTCGCCTTTGGTACTGGTAGAGTTTTCCCCTGGCATTGTTCTTATTTCTTTCCGTCAGCATTCGAATCAGTGCCATTCTCAGATCTTTCATTGTCATCCATGCTGAGTGTCCTGGTATATTCATTTTCGAGTTCGCCTTGACGTGTTTTGTGATTCCTTTCTTGAGTCCTTGCTTTGTTTCCTTGTCGAATTTTGCTTTTTCGTCCTCTGTTTTCGCAGGCCAGTCCATCCAAGAGATATATGGCATCTATGACTACTATCAGCAATGGAACAAAAATACATGGGATGGTACTCACATAAAGTGCAAGCCTTTCATTGGCATCTATTGTTAAGTTGTATTGATTATTAACTTTTTCATCTTTGCTGGAGGTTATCTCTTCATGCTGGCTTCGCAGGTCGGATTGCTGCAGAGTTTCTCGCTACTCATTTTGTCAGATCTCGCTTGCTCTTAAATTAATCATGATGTTCGAACATACTACACATTGTGGTTTCATGTAAAATTTCTTTCCGCCAGCGGGAAGCTGAGCCCAACTTCGCTGCACAAATTGAGCTAGCGGTCGATGCCCTCTATTGGTCACGTCTTTCTCTCTTGATATCCTTATCATGAGTTCCTATCGAGTTCATATGAGCATAGTCTAAATCATGATCTGTAGCTATACGTACTTCGACACATCGCAACTAATGTGAAGAATGTCGTTAGCAAAAATATCTCAATCGTGTTGGTGTTGTGTAAATGTGTAAACGCAACCAACATTGTTTGTGGGAATGTGAATCCATCGTAAAGAAAATTTTTCGTCCATTTGTGCGGCTTTTATTTCATTACCATCTTCATCTAGAGCGATAGGTCTGGTTTCTCCAACGTTCCTAGGGTGAGATGAATAGTCATATGTAAAGAAAACTCGTCGAGACCTAGGATCACGTGTTACTCTGTATTCAGTCACTTCTTGGTCAGTTATGCTCTTTGATTTGTTTTCTGGTTTGGAAAGAGCAAGTTTGAGCGCATTGAGACTCTGATATTTGTTCATCCTCATGATCTCGTGTGGTCCTTGATTGTATATGATCTCAACAACCGGACGTCGTTTAAACTGGAACCCGATCCGATCATCCTGGATATTAAAATCGATAATTGTGCCCTCTGGAGACTCGTAGTCCTGTGGTTCAAACTGAAATGCTGGGAGATGATGATCATCTATTCGTGCTCGACGTTTCAGAATCGGAGGGGGATTAGATAATAAATTCTCAATTGCCTCATTCACACCGTTCTTTCCATCTCTCTTTTGGCACAACTGAATAATCTTCATTCCTTTTTTGATATCGTTCTCATTTAGATACCCTCCGTTGGAGAGAAGCCACCAAACGACTATGGGGCATTGGTGGTAGATAGCCAAGTGTAGAGAGTTCTCCTGGACCTCTAAACCAGAAAAAGTCCCACCAGATGGATCCCATCTGCTTGGAATCTTGAGCAAAAAGTTGTAAAGATAAGTCTCGTCCCGAGGAGCTTCATATCGAGCCGCCAGTTCCAGGACACGGTCCGCCAGTTCTGAACGTTGACTGTTGATGTTGATCGGAGAAAATAAAGTTGGAGATATACTTAGCTTCAATATTTCCCATAAAAAATGCTCAATATCTCCTAATCGCTCGCTGCTTCTTGATGCTGCGATAGATATTGAAGTTTCGCCCCCTTTAGTAACGGCTAAAATGTTTTCCCAGTCTTTTAGTCTGCACCAATACATAAGATACTCAACCAAACGTAAATGACCATGCTTGACTGCCAGATGCAGAGGGGTGATGTCCTCGTCTGCACAGTCCAGCGTACCAGGCTTCCCACCTAGGAAACATCTCATGATATTAATATCACCGCCAATGGCGGCAACATGTGTCCAATTCATCCCTTGCCTGTCCAAATTAATTGCGCCTTCCGCTCCATTTATATACTTCTCCATCAACTCCTGTTGGCAGTTGAGGATAGCCCAATATATAACAGCCTTAATATTCTCAAGTCCTTCATACTGAGACTTCACGTTGTCCATCTCACTCAGTAGCAAAATGTTAACAGCATTTGCCTCTTCGGAACCAGAAATGAAGGCTTCGTCTTTGCGCGGTGACGGAGGAAACTACGCACAAGTTTTCAGAATTTGCAGAACTATCGACGTGTATTCCCCTGATACAGCGTATTCCAAAGGCGTACCGCCAAGACCGGCCTTCATACGGAGGGCGCTCTTCAGAGCCTTGAAGGATTTGTCTGATGGATTGGTTAACAGCTTTTCAAGAAGTAGTCGGCATACTTCTTTATGTCCATTAGAGCAGGCGATATGTAACGCGGTTAGGCCAAACCTAGTGGCAGCATCGATTTTTGCGCCTTTTTCAAGAAGTGTTGAGGTCACATCTTTATTTCCCAAAGAACAGGCTAGGAATAGGGCAGTTGCGCCTCGACGATCAACTACTTCGATGTTCAAGCCTCTGTCAAGCAAAAGTAATACTAAAGCCTGGTTGTCTTGATAGCTGGCCATGTGCAACATAGTTCGTTCCCAGATATTGGTTATGTTGATATTTGCCCCTTTTTCAAGCAAAGTCAAGACCATGTCCTCGGATCCATTAAAGCAAGCACGGTGCAGTGCGGTTTCTTTGATTCTATTAGTCGCGTCGATGTTTGATCCCTTTTCGAGGAGACCCAACATTAGATCCTTGTTCTTTTGTTCGGCAGCGAGCATTAATGCAGTGTCGCCGCTTTGGTCACGAACTTCCGTAGATGCGCCGTTGTCAAGTAGAAACTTGACTGCATGTATATGACCTTTGAGCGAAGCAATGTGTAGAGCAGTCCTTTGACACTGGGGCTCTTGATTAAGAAGTTGGTTACCTCTCTCCTGTAGGAGCATCTTGAGTATATCACAATGCCCATAAAACGAAGCGATCAAAAAGGGAGTGAGTCCCTCACCACTCGTCGTCGCAGAGGAATCGGCATATCTTCCCAAAAGCTCTCGCACAGTTTCTAGTCGTCCAAAAGCTGCAGCAAATATCAAGGGGGTCGTACTCTCGGTATTGACAAATTCGGCGAAGTGGTAGTCGAATCTAACCTCAAGGGCCTCTTTCGTTTCGATGAGTTCCACCATCTTCTCAGTATCATTGTCCTTAATTGTCTCAATAAGTTCTAGGACCCACTCATCTTTGGCAGTTTTGGCATCCGAGGCACCTTCGCCGGAGTTTGCATCTCCGTTTGTATTTACATAGTCAGAATCAACGTTTGCAAAACGCTGGCTTGAAAGAGGATTCTATATATCTGTCAGCATGAAGCAAGGATGAGGCCGCCAAACAACTCACATGGTCTTCATTGTTTTCTGTCATGATTATTAAAGACCGATTCCAATAATCTTTCAGTCCGAATGAAAAATTTTAGTTGTTCCTTGAGTGTCTGTGTTATTACGATGGAGACCGACAAGGCAGCCGGGCCAGCGAATATATGGACTCCTTCCACTTCCTCTTTGCGTCAAGGCTAGCAAAATGATATAAGCGACGGGCGTACAAGGGCTGCAACCTATAATTAAAGGAAGAAGTCTAATATTTACGCTGCCTCATGTAGCCATCCGCGTGATACAAGGCCAGTGGAACACTGCTGATGCTTCACCGTGGCGTATGATTGCTCCACACCAACTGCGATACCAGAAAATGCACTGCCAACATTTAAGACAGTAATGGATTGGGCCGTAGCCGAAACGACTTTATATGCATGGAGTTCTTCAGCCAATGTATATAATGCTTCATCAAATTCATGACTTACTGGCTCCCAATGTCCCAATGGCCATGCCGCCAACGAAGAACCACCGCCGTCCAAACAAATCGGACAGTCGACCTATCAAAACAAAACTAACTGCTGACATTAAAGACCACTGTCATCAAAGGTCAACAATGAATGTATTGATATAAAGTTCAAATGATGAAAACTCACCAAAAGGACAAACCATGTGTAGTTCACGTCCGGTCCAATATCTTCGTTGATGACCGCGAGAACATTGGAGGGGCAAAGAAACGCAAAGACCTGAGTGGCATAGGCCAAACATGTAGCTATTATAGTTCCCACGAAGCTGAAGCTGCGATAGTAGTCTGGCGGCAAGTCTTTCACTGTACCTCCAATTGCCTCCCTGGCAATTTCTCCATTGTCAAAGTCAGCAACATTGTCGGAATCACCATGATTGATATCACTGATGTGCTCAGCAGCTACTTCCTGAGACTTCGTATCATCCGTCATTGTTGCCCTGTACCGCTATTAGATCTTATTCTTCGTTTTGTAGAATCCTAGTAGGATCTTCAGGTACAGCACATAGACCGCCTTGAAACAATGCATAACCTAGGGGGGCGGAGGGGGGCATGTTCTCTTTATTTCAACGGTAGGAAAATCGGAATATGAGGTCCTTAGTTTGCAAACCTTTAGCCGACCACAAAATCAGGGGAGCAATTCGGCTGTCGGAAATAGAGATAGCCGGCAACCGAGCTGGCTTTTGTGGCAAAAGCAGTATATTAAACAATCAATAGTTGGTAAAGCTAAATTAAATACTTAATAGAATCCGATATCGAGCGTATGCACTGATGACCTGGTACGCCCCTTTCTCACTACCTATATATTATACTCATTATATAGTATCAATGGGGTCTGGTGCGATGTAACGGACATTGGGACTCGTCATGGATGTTGCGCCAGATGCATTAAGAGGCAGGATTACCGTACGACGTTCTTGCGATCGGTGTCTGAACATCCAGTATCAACATTATTGTAGGATTACCCCTTCGGTCTTCTATGTGCTTATCTCGCAGTGCACCCGTCGTAGTTGGGGTGAGTGGCCCCGTCTTTCAAGGAAGTGGGACAGGACGAGATGGCGATCGCCAAGATTGCAAACAAAGATTGCTGAGATAGAATCTGGAGAAGATTTCCGCCCGCATTTTATTGCATCAAACCCTTTATGTGCAGTTGCGGGAAATTTTGTTGTCTATCCCTCGATGGTGATATCTACGGGTACGTACTCAAAGAACCGGAGACCCTCTATGGACCTATCATTAAAGCGCTTGACAAGACTACCGATGATATCTAGGCTAAGAATAGATAATAGGTAGGTGCATGGGTCCTTGCAGGACTATCTATGCCACCAACAATGTTGAGTGAAAGGCTTGCAACATACATGAAAACAAAAAGGGGCTTAGTAGAGGAACAGAACACACGGGTTACGAAATATGATCGTAAGCTCTCCAGCTCGAAACATGAGAAATGTAGAATACAAAGAACCCCTGTGTGGGAATGGGCGGGAGTGAGCTCATCGAAATTCCATGGGAATTGTCATAATTTAGTCCGATCTAGAACTTCTTTTCCACTAATTCTTAAGTCATACGGCTAAGCCGGACTCATCTTGCTATGTAAGTGGTGTGACCCGTATGACGGAATTGATGGAATATCAAGAAGAGGACTTTACAATTTCCCGTAGTCGGTTATGTACAGTGCACAGGTGACAAGAATAAAACGGAATTCATTCATGCCGCAGGTCTTGGTAGGTTCAGGTTGGGTTTTAAAAACCAATTATTCCCCAAAGCCAAGCGTCTGGAGCTAGCTGGCGCTCGAACCTCTATTGATGTCCATCCCAAAATCTGTCATCTCAGCCAGATGGTCACCAGTGGCATTCTCTATCGTATAGATAGCATCATCACTGGAGCTTCTTGGAATATATATATCTTCGACTTTCCCCATCACTTCCGACCAGTTTTGGAGCCAACCTTCGGCAGTTGATTGATTTGACCCAGGGTATGTACCTAACGTGACACTCGCGGCTCTTCCAGCACCAACAGCAAACAGCTCACCTGATGTAGGACACTCTTCTGAGGCTAATAACGGAGCAAAGGGGGCCACTTTCGCAGCGGGGAAGTATTTTCTTGTTAATATCCGTACCGCCTCTGTTTGATCAGCCATACGCGTTGCCCCTCCTGGCAAGATCCCGTTCACTTTTATACCATGGCGTGGAGCAAATCTTCCCATTTCTCTGGTCATTGCAAATACGGCGCCTTTGGCTGCCGCGTAGGCGCAGTCACCGCCTGCTTCGAGGCCAAAAACAGCGTTTGAGGAGATATTGATAATCCGACCGTAGCCTTGACACTGCATTGTAGGGTATGCAGCACTAGTCATCATGGTCGTTCCTAGAGCTGATATCTCATAGACGCGTCTGAAGCTTTCTGCGTCAACTTTATCATGAGGTGAAACCTTCCCTATGATGCCTGCATTGTTGACCAAGATATCTAGCCTGCCGAATGATTTAAGTGCCGTGGCTACAATTGATTGTGCATCTTTTGCGACATCACCACCATTTGCAACTGCGGAGCCCCCAAATGCCGTTATTTCATTGACAACGCTCTGGGCTCGACTTATATCACCAGCATTTCCTTCCAAGTCACCACCATAATCATTCACAATTACTTTAGCCCCGGCTCTAGCGAGAGCAATGGCGTATTCGCGCCCGAGGCCTCCTTAACAATGGCAACACGATTATTGAAGGTGATGGTCATGGTGCTTGAGGTGTTCGTTTTTGCAGTATTTGCAGTGTTCTGGGAAATGGTGGATCTAAAGTTTTGTGATTAATTATCATTTGATTACACATGACGTGGACATTGGGGTTATATTTAAAGGTAGCCAGTTGATTCTATTGATTGCCGAGCTTTCTAACTTAAAAGATTTGTAACTAGTCAAACCGGAAATGCATAACTATACATGGAGAGTTGACAGAGAATCAATATAAGACGGCAATGTCGGCTGCTGACGTAGCCGGCAACAATGCAGGAAATGCAATCAATACTAAGGAATCCTAGATTAAGATATACGACGATCCATATAATAAATATCTGACGTCCGTCCAAATCCCGTTCTTACGATTACACTTGAATTTTATTTTACTCTTTTGCATACTGGCTTTTGGAAGTAAGTTGCAGTTGTCGTTTATTATCTTTTCCCCTTGTAACTTTGTTTGAGAATCTGGTTGTATGTTAATGAATGTAAATTGTATCATTGTGAAGGTCCGGCCTGATGCAAGTCGGTTCCTATTATCTGGGTTGTGTACACGAGAACATCAAGCATGAGGAAAAAAGAGAAACTAATAGTGGCTCCAGGGCGCTCATGTAGGCCTTTTATATGCGAACCTTTACGCTCCGCGCCGCACCCTCACATCTGAACGTCTATGGAAATGACAATTTATAGTGATCTACATTATTTGTATAGGGAAGTATAATACCATTTTACAGTCAAATTTCGAAAACCATTGAAACCATGCATTTTGTATGCCAAGAAAGACGAAGGAGAACGAGAGGCTGTTTTGAACTGAGCTAAACTATGAAGAGTATAGATACGTAAACCTCAATTTCCTCCTTATATGGCTCACTGGACACTCCGCTCAAAACGAGCTGATCGGAGCCAAAATCACTCTAGCTATGACTAGATGATCAAGATAAAAACATACGACTACTGTGCCCCGTTTGTACGCTCCGTGGCAGCGGCCTCTTTCTTGAGAATTTCATTCACCTCAATGCCGTGGGTAGAAAAGTTGTCAACTAGGTCATCCCACATCTTAGAAGTTAAACTATGAAATCAACACTTTAGGTGAAAGAGAATACACCAGGTTTATCAATGTGTACATCCCAAGGCCGTTATCAAGTACTTGCTCGCCATATGTCTTTTATATACTCCACTCACCCGACAATGGCAATCTCGAACTCTGAAGCAAAACTAAGATCGTTGTGGCCATTCCCGCTTCCGCATCAGTGGGGAAACCCCATGTCCAGCCCTCCACATTAGGGTAGCAGGGGACGTCTGATGCACAGGCTTCGCTGACTGCAAAGCTACCACCTACCGACCTGGACACGGTGCATACTTTTCCGTTCTGATCTACTATTGAAAATACTACGCTAAGTCATTGAAGATTTTATGCAGTCTTATACTAAATTTGACACACGAAAATGCACATCGGAAACTCAATCTTCTTTTCGGCGGATTCTGTCAAGTTTCACCGATAAGGTTTGCCTCTTACTGCTAATTGACCATGATTGATAACCACTTGCGAGTGATGTTTCTGGGGCTATATGGACAGGCGAGCCGGGGAAAATGAGATCAATGCGGGGTACATGTTCTCGAAGTTTGAGACCATCTGGTGTTTTACTTTCAAAAAGATTATTTTGCTTGTTTCTCAACCCCTCCTGCTAAGGTACGTTACGTACTTTTGCGGAATGTTCTGATACTCTCCTTCAGATACCAGCAATAGCCTACTGAGGCACAGATCATGACTAAGCTCATTGATGGACTTGTTTTTGTAGTACGATCTCGTCTCTAGATTATTTTTTGTAAAAATTTATTGGTGGCTTTACTTGATATATATATTATAAATATATATTATGTATAGAATTTATTATGGGAAAAAAAACTCTAAATAAGTGGGATATAATTTTCTTGAATATATTATATACTAGTCTTAATCAAGATAAGTGCTGGGTAGACTTTTATAGTAAAAAGTCTAAATACACTGTATTCAATGGCAAACTAATAAATTAATAATAGTGCACTTGGGTAGTTCGAAAGGACGAACTATCTGGTTTTGGCCATGAACAAACATGTGCGTTGTGCATTGTGCAATTGAAAGAAGAAATCATACCACAAGAGGCTCGTGTGATAGCTATTGAGTCTCCGACTTTGGATATTCCGAAACATCAGCCTCCTTATCAGATGACGGAGCCATGCCGTCAAGGCCTTGGTCATGGATAGCATGCAAAGGGGAGATGACGGTGTCTTCCTTGAGATAGTTTGTGTCACTCGTGTACTTCCAAACGACGTAATACAAGATCGGCCAGCACAGCGTGGAGAGCGCAAAATAAGCGGCATTCTCATTTTCATACGGTTGGGCTGTTGCATCGACACCAAAGGATACGGCTGTGCCAGAACAGAGACCTAAAACATGACTTAGCATGAACTCCCATCTTTTTTTTAATGGTCGTCGGTAAAAAAAAAAAAAAAAAAAAAAACTTACAGAAGACAAAAAACCCAGCAATAGTGGCTGACTTGTAAGGGTCATTGGTAAATGTTCCCAGAATGTAGATGGCTAAATTTTGAGAGATGCCATACTGTGCCGCAAACACCATATAGATGACAACGGCACCGGCATAGGACGCATCAGTGCAGTCAATCGAGGGGCCATCCACAGATCTGTTAAACTTCCAGCTCGTGAGCCAGATAGTCTGAGCAATGTAAGCGCCTACAATCCACACTGCGTCAAACGTAATACCTATAAGTGCGCGTATCTTTCTGCTTTTGACCCTTTTCGAATCGAGTAAATATCCTAGAAATAAAGAGACGGGAATTTGTATAAGATTGTTGAGAAGACTATTCAGCGTCCTTGTCCTTAGATTGAATGCATATGCATTTACTGACGACTGAAACGGCAGGAACATCTCTGGCGAGAAACAGGCAGGAATCATTAATATGATCCTCCAATCCTTGAACAAATTCATGGTCATCTTTAATGATTCCCACATAGAGATGCGCGGGAAGGACGCCAAGGCAGTGCCATCTGAACGGCGCAACCGCTCCGGCGGGAGAAGCAACAACGATAAGCAGACAGAACAGCACTGTATGGCAATGAAAATAATATAGACTGTATGCGGGACACTAAGTGAGGAAGCATGCCAGCTGATACCGAGAGCAATGGCAGCACCAAGGGCAGAACCACCCATATTGCCCATCCATTGAATGGCGCGAAACAGCCCTTTTTCTGTCTCCTCGGCATATGCGTTGGCAGTATATGTGGCTGTTGTCCAGATACATCCAGCTGTGAGGCCCAGGTAGGCACCGGCCATGATGGGATACCACATGTGGCCGTAGGCGTCAAAGTACCACATGGCGCCAATGTAGATTGGATAGCCGGTGATGCCAAACATCATGGTGAAACGTGGGCCGATTGTGTTGAGTACAGAGCCTGCGAAGAGCGCAGAGATTGCGAAGACACCGTATAGAATGCCATTGCTAATATTGGACATGTCGGTCGATGATGCACGGCCACCGCCCGCACCGAGAAGCTATAATGTGGAGGATTGTTAAAAAGGCTTTCGTTTATTCGTCAAGGTTGATTGGTGAGAGGAGATTGTGTACCGTGATGGCCAAATAGAGAGCAGGATTGCAGAAGATACATGCTGCAACGACGAGATTCTGGATGAATGGGCTAGCCCAAGTTAGAGGCAATGGAGTCAGAATTTTTGACAGGAAACCACGTACTTATTCAGTCTCCAGAACGGTAGCTTCGGAATTGTAGCGTCCATTTTGACTATCAACTATGCGCGTAGGAAGGACTGTTTGGCTGCTGGAGGAAGGAAAAGAAACTTTTTCCAAGCTGTCAATGAGCATGAATTTATACCAACCTTGACATCTGCACAACAACCCCCTCATTGGCTGCATCTATAGCGGCCATGCAGAGAATATCAGATAGGCTGTGGAGTCGTATTGTCGGCAGAGAGATAACGCTACGATCCAGTGGCTGCATTTGACCGGGTATACGGAGTCCAAAGTGTTCGGAATACGCTAATACAGCTATCATAGATAATTATCATCTAGATGATAAAAAGTCATAAAAAATGGCATGTCTTTAAAGAACTATCTCAGATAAGTAATACCTGATATTTTTTTTTAAAAAAAATCATTATACACTAGTGCTTAAGCTAGTCACTAGATGCATTAGTGTATTCCGAACACTTGAGACTCCGCCCACCTCCGATATATGTAGAGATATCAGAAACAATCACACTGCAAAGTATACAGTAAATCATTATAAATCAAGTATACAGTCAACTATTTCAAATCAAGTATCTAGATAAATGACAGTCTACTTCCATCTAATGCGCATATCCTCGGATGGAGATCACCGAACGTTCTATTTCATTTCCGAACAACAAAGATAGATAAGATATCGCTCGGTGTTTACCTGCCGTTGAAGGACAAGCCCAATGAGGACGGAGGTGGGCACCTGTTGGATATTCGGATGTTTCTCCCGACGTGCTTTCATGGACAGCGCCACTACTTGATCCCACGTATCAGGATCGGGGAGAGTAGATTCGCACAGGCACCATCGTCTGCAGACACAGAGGAGTAGCGCACCCGGGGGCTCGTTGCTGCTGTTGTAGAGCCTTGGAAGGGGTGGCGAGCGCTCCGGGTTTTAGCGCGACTCGGCCAGAGGACGCCGAGTGCGTGGGTGGGATGTGCCCAAATGCTTAAGTAGCGGAGGAAAAACTCCGGGTCCATCATTTTCTGGACCACGCGCGGGCCAATGGGTGGCGAGACGATCGTGAGAGTCAAACTATATTCGTCTCGTCGCTTCCCCCCAACCCGCAGGGTTGGGGTCTGCCCTCTTTATAAAATGCACATTACGAAAGTTTAGATTAGTCCACCAACACCATATAAATTATATATAAAAAAAAATAAGACAAATAAAAACAAGATATATGAATCAATAAGCACTATTATTATCCTAAAAAAAGAACATGTCGGAAGCTTCGGTTATTTACCGTCAGAGTATAGCTAGGATAGCTCTTAACAGTCGAAGTTAAAAGGCTTTTAAGTATAAAAGTCCTATCAGAAGATAAAATCTTAATAATAAATATCCTATTTATAAAAAAATATATACTTAAGTTATTATAGTTAATTCAAAACAATAGATAGGAACTAACTAGAGAAAAAGAACTAGATTCTTTATATACACAAAGCAACTTATCTAAAAGCATTATATATTGTACCTTTAGATACAATATATTATATCTATAATAAAATATATTATACTCTAGATACAATATATAATACTAAAAATAAATATCTAAGTCTAATTAGATTATAGCTCTATTTTTCTAGAATCACTCAATTCCTATAATTTGTCCTTTTTTATACCTCTAATTCTATCTTTATAAAAGTTTTATAATAAAATTCCTATTTAAATAATGTCTTTAGGACATTATTCCTATAATTTTATCATTTCTAAGATTTTTTTTCTAAAATACTATTTTTGATATCTTAGGTATTAGTAAATGAATATATACTATAATTTTTCTTTAGATACTATAGCAGTTATTTTATGTTCTGCTTACATAAGTAGTGTTCAGACTAATTATAGATTAATTGGCTATAATATATTGATTCTAACAATCTTCTTCTCTGAAGACTGATGTCTCAACAGTATAATAAATAGTTTGTATTACCTATTTATATATAAATAATTTTCTTCTTTTAAAATGTTTAGATTCATGGTTCTATACTAATTATATTATTAAACTTATTAATAAAAAAAAATAGACTTTTAATCTATATCAAAAAAAAAGATTTCATAATAGTTTTTTTTTATATTTATTATATTTATTTTTATAAAACTTATATCAAAAGTAAAGGTTTTAATTATTACAGTAAATATATTAAGACTTCTAATATAAAATGTATTAATTCTTCTTCAATATTTATTAATAAAGAATAGCAGTGGCTTATTACAGCCTAAAACAAATTACAGAAAAAAAAAGAACAAATAATACAAAAAATTCTTTATCTTTATAAATAACAGAAATTATTTTAATATTAAGCTAAAGATTTCATTATCTATAATATTAAAAAAATAAAAGAACTAGAAAAACTAAAAAAACTAGAAAAAAAAAAAAAAAAAAAAGTAGTAAAACAAAAAAAAACAAAACAAGTAGAATAAAAATAACAAAAATTAATTATAATAATACTTAATAATCTTATAATTAATAATCTAAATAATATTAATTTTTCTGCTTTTTTTTTTCTAAATTAGTTATTAAACAATATTCTTGAATCTTATTATAATAATTCAAATTCTTAACTGATTCTCATGAGTCATTTTCTGGTTTATATTCTTTTTATCTTACTAAATAGTAGACCTGACTATTTTCTTACTTTTAGTCCAGAATCTTCTCTACTTTATATTTCTTATTATTGGCTTTATTGTTATTATTTTCTAGATTTCCTATAGATTTAAATAATGAGATATAAAATACTGGGTATATTTGTATTCTAGCAGACAGTTAAAGTTTATAATTGTTATTTTTAAGTCTTTAAATAATCCTGAATAATCTATACTTAATAATATCAAATTTATTATTTAATTATTTATTTTTAATATTAAAATTTTTTAAATCTAATATTTATTATAATAAATAGATTTGTTCTTTTTTTTATAAGATTAATATATCCTCATATTTATTATTATAATATTTTTTTATTCTTTACTCAACCCATATAATATTTTTAAACATTATATTATATATCTATTATATATATAATACTTGTATAATAGCTTCATTCAATCTTTCCTCTATAAAGATTAATTTTTATGATATTCTTAAATATCATTTTAAATTGACAAAATATAGTATTTCTTCAGTTAAAATATTCTTTGAATTATTCAGCATGAACTGCGCTAATAGTAGTAGTTCTATCTAATTATTTTGGTTCTAGTTAAGATAATACTATAGATATTGTTTGATTATTTAAATTATTCTTTCAATCTGCCCATCTGTCTATTAATAATATACTATTAATAACTTATAATTAATTCCACATATAAATATAAATATCTATTAATATTTTAATATAAATAATTTATTTTAGTCTGATATAATTTCTATAGATAATCCAATCTAAATAAATATTTCTTATAATATAAGTATTATATATTACTATACAGTCATATCTTTCTTAACTGATTTAATAATTATATATTTTATTAATCAATTAACAGTAACTAAGACTTCTGTATATTTTATTTTTATAATTAAATTCTTTAATTTAGATAGCCCTTAAATAAAGTCAACTATAATATTTTTCTATAACTGCTATAATATTTTTAGTGTTTTTATCTTTCTATAAAGTTAATAATTAATTAGCTTATTTTAGCTATAGCTATTATATTAACTGATATAATTAAATACAAATTTTCTCATTTATAGAAAATAGTATAGATATTATATTTTTTTAATTATTTATTCTATTCCTTGATATCCTTCTATTAGTGGATTATAATGCTCTTTAATTACCTCTTATACCATAATCAATAGTACTAGTATGAATCCTTACCATAAAACTAATCCATTTTAATTGATTGTTTCTCTGTTATGTAGAACTATTATAATTATTTTATCTCTTTTTATTGCTTCAATTAATTACTAATAAAATCCTAATTTATTAATAGTAATAGTTACAGCTAATACTACTTTAATATTATAATACAGCTTTCCTTTTTTTTCAATTAAGATATTAATTTTTAGTTATTCTATACTAATAATATAATCTAATTATCTATTTAAAATATCTATTATAACATTTTTTTTTCTCTTAATATATTTAATTTAAAAATTAAATTTAGTTAATTTTTTAACTTATTATATTTATCTTAGGGTGGGCATTGGGATTTTTTTTGGGATTTCAGTGGGTTTTGGCTGGTCACAGTGGGATTCCTATATGGGAAGTGGGAGCCCCACAGGGATTTTAGTGAGCTTAGACTTGTCACACTGGGAATCCCATATAGGAATTAGAAGTCTTACTGGGATTTTATAGATATAATAAAGTCCTATATCTTATATAAGAAATCCTATATAGGATTTTTTATTTTATATAAGATTTATTAAAAGTCCTATATCTTATATAGGAAATCCCATCTGGGAATAATAATCCCATATAGGATTGTTAAAAGTTCTATATCCCATATAAGAAATCTTATATAAGAATAAATATTCCTATAGTAGTAATATTATATAATAATATAAAATACACAGAGCTTTAAAATATTACATATTTTTTAAATATATTTTAAATATATAAAAATATATAATAATATTATTTTTAAAAAGATTATTTCTTATACCTTCTTAAATTTAATAAAACTATTTTTTCATTAATAAAATAATCTTTAAATATTACTGTAAGTTCTGTTATTAATCTTAATTTTTTTAATAAAATTAATTAATCTTATATTTTTTTCTCTTATATTTTTTATATTAAATAATAATTTTTATAAATATTTAAATTATTAATATTAAAAAAAGCTGTATTATAAAATTTTTTTTTTATATATTTAAATAGCATTATCTGTAAGATTATTTTTATAGCTAAATAATTTTAAGAATAATAATAAATATTATGTATAATACTAAAAACTCACTTAATATTTATACTAATTAATTCTGCATCTAAAAAGTCTTTGACTATTTAAACTACTATTAAATATATTTTTTTAATTTATTTCTATTATACTAGTGGATTTTTTCTCAGATCATTTAAAACATTTAAGTTTAAATCATAGATAAAATATTTATATTCTAAAATGATTTTTTACTGATTTATTTATTATAGTACTACCAGTATTATAAATATTAATAATAAATTCTAAAAAAAATATTAAATTAATTATATAGATATAAAATATTATTATAAAATATTATTATTAAACAATATATTTTAATAATTAAATTGTTTTGACTATTAAATATTAGATATTTATTTTTTATAAAAAAATAATAAGTATTATAAAAATTAATAATATTATTTTTATACTCTTTCTTT